>BGPR01000113.1:548596-758560 GCA_013235015.1 Araneus ventricosus
TGAGTGAGTACGCAATGAGTGGCATTGAGTGAGTACGCAATGAGTGGCATTGAGTGAGTACGCAATGAGTGACATTGAGTGAGTACGCAATGAGTAGCATTGAGTGAGTACGCAATGAGTAGCATTGAGTGAGTGAGTAAAGTGAGAAAATGAACGGAAATGTTCAAGGGAGATTGAGAAAAAGTCTACGGCAAATCACGTTCTGGTCGACCATCTGTAATCACTGACAGTCTGGTGCAGGCATTTTACACCCAAATTCACAGAAACAGGAGATTCACAATTTCCAAGCTGTTATCGGAAGTACCGCAAATTTCAAGATCAGTTTTATAATTACTATTGCGTCTTAGAACTTACAATAAAAGAAACTGTGTTGTTGATGGATTACTAAAGTGCTCAATGAAGAATATAAGAAGGAAAGATTAGCGAGTGCTTTAACATTCTTGTTCCATCACAACGAGGAAGGTGGTGACTTTTTAAGCCATATAGTCACCTGAGATGAGACATGAATTACGTCTCTCCCGCCATCTGAAGACCTTCCTTTTAAGCAAGAGTTTAGACACTGCTGAAGAAGTGAAAACTACTGTGCATACATAGTTGGCTTATCATAACAGGCGGCGGAGTTCTATGAGGAAGGTAACCCAAAACTCTTTGTACTTTACAATAAATGTTTAAACCAGCAAGGAAATTATGTAGGAAAATAGAGAATTGTACGTAACATCAAGACTCTAAATGCATTTTTTAATTTTTTTTTTACTTTCCTTGTTTTTATTTCAAAACGGATCTTACTTTTAAAACAACCCTCGTATCTTTTGACTGAAAGAAATTAAAAGTCCAGATATAAATTGACCACAAATAAGAATGGACCTATTTTGTTTAGCTTAAAAATGAACAATATCGTGTATATGTCACGTGTATCCAGTGGTGGATTTTGATAATATGAGACCACAGGCGTAAAAGTTTTTTGAGGGCCTTCCCCACACCCAATGGCGTTAATTCGCTGTTAGCTTAGCAGTTTGACGTGCATCGAAGAGATTTTGAGGCCCCCTCCCCATTGTCTCGAGGCACGAGGAGCGAAAAGTCACCACTACCAAATGTAATGAAACGTATCTATGTTCGTTTTGTAAACATTCTGCACTATTATGTAAAATTTCTCGATGTTCTTACCTTTCCTGCAAATGAAGTCGCCTGGGCTGAAAAGCACGGGCCTCAACCTGAGTACCAACTCTCTAAGGAAGCCCTGTTCCGTGTTCTGGAAAATCTCCACCCTCTTCAGCGTGTCCAGATGCACGTGGATGGCGATCTCTGCCTTCAGTTTGTCAGGGAGGCAACCGACAGAACGTTCCTCGTCAGAAGACTTCTGTGTCATCCACAGGTAGTCGAACCACTTTATGACCTTGTTGAAAAGTTGACCAGGAACCTTCCGCATTCGCATGTAAGTTTTCACAGAGTCCAACTTGGCTGAAAAACACATAATAGTTAAAATCTGATTTAGTTTCCGAGAAATAAAGTCATAAATGCATTAATATATACACAAAGTATGCATTCGATGAGAAAATATACAAGGATTAAGCATTTTATGAAGAATGCGCATGAATTAGTAATTTTTAATTAAAATTGACAAAACTATCGAAGAGCAATAAATCGCAAAGTGACTGTCAAGCCAAAATCGTTGCCCTTTAAAAAAATTCTTCATCTGAGGAAAAAGTCACATGGGACGAGATCGAGAGGATGTGGATGGATCAGGAGGGATATGTATGAAACCTGTTCTGACTAGTTGGTCATATGATACTCTTTATATCACCGGGGGCACCGCGAGTTCACGGATGAGAAGCTGCCGGATAAGTAAGCAGATTTTCGCTTCCCTAGTGGGTACAGTAATGGTGGTGTGGCTCTTAGAGCCCATCTCCGATGACGGGTCGTACTCCGGTAAAACGGGGGGTCGTCGCATGAGCCGCTCGTAATGGGGACTATTATGCGAGGGCCACAGTGTCCGATAAAGTCGTGGCTGCCAGTCATTCACGTAGTGCCTGGATGTTAAGGCAGGGCGGTGTGATGGCTTGTTGTGATATAATATTCACCACTCTTTCTGCGTGAAATGGCTTAATGTATTCGCATTTGTAAAATATTTGAAAAGTTATTTTTTTTAAAAACGTAATAGTGTATAGCATTGAAATTATTCTTTGATTCAATTATTATACTTATCATTTATCCTTTGAAATTTCCACTTCGAATACAAACATGAAATTCTGAATTAATATTGTATCAAATAAATTGAAGTGTATTAGATGGATTTTGTAATATAAAGCAAAAGCAAAATTAGTGATGTCGTGTCTATACATACGACATTAATTACAACATATTCTATATTTTATGATACAAAAAGTTTCAAAGCAATATTAGCAATATTTTATGCAAAAATGTTAGATACCTGTCGTAAAAATAATCAGACGAAGAATAAATATTTTTAAAGGAATATAAGCAGCAAAGATGTCAACTATTTTACTGACATCCAAAACAACAAGATTAAAATTTGAATACAATTTTTATGTTAAACATTTCGTATTTATATATCTTCCACTCTTAAATCCCTACTTCACGAAAAAATATCAAATCGAAGCTTTCATGGTTTTCAAAACTTAATATTCTTATACCTTTGGATACCAAGAAATTCAAATTTAGAAACACGCTACATCTTTACCTGATCCAGCAAACCAATCGATTTTATTCTAAATTATAGCCCAATAAAACCCACCAAGGTCGTAACAACTCTGAAATGCGAACTCTTCCCGGCTTATCTTTATCGAATGGATGAACTCGGCAAATTTTATGAGAATCCTGAAACTTCACATCAGCCGTGAAGAAATTCAAAACTCTGCGCTATTATCTTTGAAGAGATCATCAGGAGTGTCAGTGGCTTCCTCCTTTAGAGTATGGAATAAGATGTTCTTCAAATGAAATGATTTTGAATTAACCATGAAATAATCCTCATAGGCAAAATTAGTACCCATATGCTTCTTGAGTGCAATAATTGCTTCATTTAACACTGTTTTGCAAAGTTGCAAGTTCTGAAATTTTTTTTGTTGCTTCACTTTCAGAGAGGAATTTTCTTGTGGATACTCATGTTAGCATATGTGGATGTATAAACGGACTAGCATAAAATTATTTAAGCTGCAATGCGTTTATGAAAATGTTATTTTATCTTTAATGGATAGCTGCCAGCCAAACACCATGTCACAGCATACAATATTACATAATTTTGGAAAGTATGGACAAACTTTCTGTTTTGTTTATTTCATGTATCGCGAACTTCCGCGATTTCTGGTACAATTTGTCAATGGAGATTTGCAAATTGTCAGCACATTGTTTGAAGGCGTTAATTAGCATTTAAAGTCTTTTGTAGATTATTATGAAAATGCTAAATTAGTATGCTTGGAAAATGCTTCAATTCGTGATTTATTTCTACATCTTTTTTACTTTTGGCTAACCAAAGTAAAATGAGAGGTGTCAGAGATTTTAGACCTTTGAGTCCGTGCTCTCTGCCCAACAATCCATTACTGGTTGGTTATTTAGTTAAAATAGGAGCCTCTTTGTACAAAATGGCTGTCACATTTGCTTTGCCATTGTTCTCTCTGGTGTAATATTTACCTAAATTAAGAATTATTAATTACATTTTTTTACTTAAATCCGACTCGAAATCCTTTGTTCTCTTAGTTAACCACTTAAAGATACAAATAGTTGCGAATAAAAAGAACAGAGTATTCCATGCTTAATGTATCGGAGACAAAATTGATTTAACTTGGAGCTTGAAATGGCACCAAGTCTATAAGACGATTTTTTTGTTTAAGTTAATAAGTTAATCAGTTTTATTTCTTTTTCTAATTCATAAATCAATTTTGAATAATTTTAGAAGGTTTCCCTCTCACAATGGAGTAGTTACCCAGGCTTTTGCTTTTCTTTATTGCAACGAAATGCTGTAGCTGATATGCAATTTCTACGTTTAGTAGGTATTCATCTGCTTAATTGAATAAATTCTGGAAATATTTGATTAGAAAAATGCGAAAATCTTTCACAAGACATTTATTTATTCGTTTATAATATAAGAAGATACGTTTTACTCTCGGCCATACCATATGTATTTGGATGTCCAAGGAAATTCAGATAATTATGAATTAGATAGCAACCGAAAAAGTTGGAGATTCAGATGAAATTCACACTAATAATAAAGACTAGTTCAACATATATAATTTTCCTACTTTCTTAAAATAGCAACTATCAGCGTAAAAGATAGAGTAAATATTAGCAGCAAATTTTATCCATTTTTTGTTTCAAAAAGAGGTTAATAAGATTTCATGCCATTTGTCTATAATCTTGAGAGACCCAAAAGTGCACTGGGACACTAAACGAACAAATGTCTGATTTTTTAAACCGTAGAATTCGTTACGGCGATATTTTACTGAAATTTTCATCATTTTCTTCGGAAGTTTTTTAAGTAAATAAGTTGCGTATCTACCCAAATTTCTGCTTCATAAAAATAGTTGCTTGCAGATTTTTAGGAATTTAATTATATTGCGACTATTTTACTGGGCTGACCACTTTTAGAAATAATTTCTCAGTAAACCCAAAGAGATATTGAAACACATTAAATATTTTCAGACCGCATGAAAAAAAAATTTCGCGGATTTTTAGAGAGTAATATATACTTCTCATTTACTTTACCATTTTAACCCTCCAACGGATGAATCGGCTTGGTAGAAAAAGTAAAAGCTAAGAGAGAAAACATGAAATAATTTTGAAAGCAACATGAAATAATTTTAGAATGACATCACAAAAAGTTTCAGTTGGATAAAATGTGATAATTCTGAAAACTGCAAAAATCTTTTGAAATTAAATATGAAGGCCAGATTTTAAGGGCAGGTAGAAATTTAATAGTATTTCTACTAAAATGTATGAACCAAAAATTATATTGAGTGTATCATTCCGATATTTTTTTATGATTCACACCATATAGATGGATAAAGGCTTTATTATTATCGCCGATAATTAAGTTGCTACTTATTGGAACGCTAAATTTTTAATTCGTCTATCTCAGAACCAATCTGATGCTTTATATTTACCCTTGAATTAAGCAAAAATAATTAGAATGAGATGGATGAAAATTATCGTTATTTTGATAATTAAAGGAAGTGAACGTTTATGGGCCTCTTAAGTCAGGTAATTGCTTCCGAAATTAATTTGTAACCAAAACCATCCGAAAATGACGGTAAAAACGCAATTAAACGAATAAAAAGTATATTTTCGTAGTTATAATTAAACCAAACTCAAAACAGTATTCGCAGATAATTAAAAGATGTGCCATTTTAATTGCTTACGACTCAAAATTAATGTATTTTAATTGGGATAAATGAGAATAGATAAATATTTTTTACGTTCTAATTCTTCATGAATCAGTTTTCAAAATTGCTTTTAAATCCAGTCTTAATGATAGTTTGTGTCATAATGACGGTATTTAAACATTTTATTTCCTTGAAAAGTTGTCTTTCATTAGGTATTTTTCTTTCATTATTTTAATTCACTTTTTAATAATAAAACAGAAATTATCTTTCAAGTAGGTGGTTTAGTGTTTTTATACGAGATATATTTACGAAACAGTAGTATGTTATTAGGATATCTTCTAATCTTTTATAGTTAAAAGCGAAAGGAATAAAATATTGATAAGGCATATTGCATAAATATCAGTTTTTTGTTTCTTTTATGCGTTGTTTCGAAATTATTTCCCATTAATAATAAATGAAATTTTCCTGGTAATCTTGATAATGTTTAATAGGCCAATTTTTGAATCTTTATATTTAGTTTAGTAATTAATTAAAAATTAATAAATAATCATTTTTAATTATTACAGATATTTTAGAGCTTTAACGATAAAATTTGTAAATTTAATTATGAGAATCACAAATGAAATTGCACTTATCACTGTTCACGTTGTTATACATCTTTCATGCAAATTCGATTGTTCCACATGTTTTGTTAATTACACTCACTTCCAAAAGTTAAGCACAATTCTTAAGATGAGAAAAACTTGGGAGTTAATATGATTACAATGGTTTGCAATTAGTTGTGGAGAGTCGAGGGACATACAGTGGTCAGAACTCACATTTTAAAGTGAAAATCTCGTCACGAGGGCATTTAGGGGGCGACCAGAAAAGGATGAAGACGAAAAGGGATTTCGACTCATCCCGTTTTACAGAAAGCTGATAATTAGTTGAAACTTTCATCAATGATTTTCATTAATGTCCACAATATTTACATTCATTTTGGTAAAAATAGCATGAATATTCGGGAAGATATAAAGGTTTCTTTAAAAAAATCCCAAATTTTTCCGGAAGTTTTTACTTAATATCATGCAGAGTTTTCAACCAAATTAAAGGGAACTTACGGAATTCATGAAAATATGTTAGAGGAGAATTGTAACAAAATTTGAAGTAAATACCTTGAATATTAAAGAAAATATGAGAATTTGTAGTAAATAATTTTTACTGCGCATGTGCGAAACGTAGCACAATTTTTCTTTCACAACTTAAGAGCCAGATATATAGGGCAACTAATATAAAAAATCCAGTTCAGTGCCGTTAGTATTCAGAAAGATGTCGGCATTACAAGAGCAGAATTGCTTTTGTTATATAAGAGAAACAAAATGATGAGGGTTCATGCACAAACTGAAATCATTTTGTTTCTCTCAGAGAACAAAAGCAATTCAGATTTAGCAATGCCGACATCTTTCTGAATACTAACGGTACTGAACTGGATTTTTTTATATTAGTTGCCCTATATATCTGGCTCTTAAGTTGTGAAAGAAAAATCGTGCTACGTTTCGCACATGCGCAGTAAAAATTATTTACTACAAATACTCATATTTTCTTTAATATTCAAGGTATTTACTTCAAATTTTGTTACAATTCTCCTCTAACATATTGTCATGAATTCCGTAAGTTCCCTTTAATTTGGTTGAAAACTCTGCATGATATTAAGTAAAAACTTCCGGAAACATTTGGGATTTTTTAAAGAAACCTTTATATCTTCCCGAATATTCGTGCTATTTTTACCAAAATGAATGTAAATATTGTTGACATTAATCAAAATCATTGATGAAAGTTTGAACTAGTAATCAGTTTTCTGTAAAACGGGATGAGTCGCAATCCCTTTTCGTCTTCATCCCTTTCTGGTCGCCCCCTAAATGCCCTTGTGACGAGATTTTCACTTTAAAATGTGAGCTCCGACTACTGTATGTCTCACGACTCTCCACAACTAATTGCAAACCATTGTAATCATATTAACTCCCAAGGTTTTCTCATCAGGTATCCGAACATGTTCGAAAGTCGATTTTCGGCCAAAATTCCCATTTTTTAATTTTTGATGTTTTCGATAGTTCATTCATTTACCTTTCTAAAACATATTTACTTTTGTCGGTACGTTAATTAGAAGATGAGATCTTAATTGTTTTATAACAAACCGAAAACCGGAAGTGGGCGTTTAATTAGCCGAAAGTTGTCATTTAAAGGGACAGAAACCTGTCAAAAATTCTTTTAAACTCCTTTTTTGCAAGCTAATATGATGTCAGTATATTTTTAGGAATTTTTTTTAAAGTTTAAATACATAATTTGAGCGCGTGGAAAAACTAAAATTTGATTTTTCTCAAAATTAGATTTTATGCATATTTTTCAAACTTCAAACATGATAACTCGAGATATTATCATTCGATTGTTCTGAAATTTTGTGAACACTTTCTTCAAATGTTTCTCTAGTGAATGTACTAAAATAATGTATATTGTAACAATATTTTTTAAATTATGATCTTTCATTTGAAAAATGACATAGAAAATTTGCTGAAAATCTTATAACGATTGTTCGATTAGCTCTAAAATTTTTATTTATCCAAAGAATGTTAAGATTCTAGTACAAGCACTAGTCCATAGTATGTAGTTTATTTTAGTATTAGTTTTATTTGAATTATTACAAAAGTTTGACCTGTAGCATGTTTGAAGTTTTTGGGAATTTCCTCTAAAAAGCAACAGAAATTCAAGAATTTTGTAAATTTATAATAATTTATACTCAAAAATCATACACTAATATTAATCTTTATTAAATTCGAATCTAAAAAACATATTTGGGTGTTTCTATTTCACAATTTAAGAAAAAAGTGCTCCGAACGTGTTCGGATACCTTAAGAATTGTGCTGAACTTTTGGCAGTGAGTGTAGTTAAAATTAAACCGAAACTAAAATTTTTTTGCTAATTCTCATTGACTCATTAATTCAATATTTTTATCATAAAGAAATAATTGCAAATGAAATACATTCAAAAATTAATGAAATATAACAAATATTTCTTAAGAGAATGACAAATACGCTTTCCAAAATTCATTCATATTTAAAGCAAGACTGTCGCGTGATAATGTATTCAATTGAATGACTTTAAATTAAAACATAATGAATTTGCGTAGCAAAATAAGAACGCTTTCTTTTAATGGTATTCGTTTAATGTTCTTTTTTCTAATTGGAATAAGAAACCACGAATTCATTAGGATTTCTAGAATTTAAGATTCGAGACAGAATGCGAAATTTTATAAACCTAATCAAAAATTTATGTCTATTTGGTTGATACTCATGTGGACGGATTTTCTGAATTTCATTCCGGAACGTTCTATATGTTTTGATAATCAGGAGTTAAATCTGGAAAAAGAATAAAAATTCCTGGACTGTATAGGAGAAATAATGGTGTTTGGTCATATGATCACTGATACTAACGACAGAACGGACCTACACATCATTGAAATTAATAAAACTGAAAACTCTTCCGTTGTTCAGGTCTCCCATTATGTTCCAGTATATAGAGTTGCCACATTCGGTGCACAATAAAAATTTGAGAAGATGAATTCTTCAGTAGGAGTTTTTTACAAATTAAACCTTGATAATCTTTTTTAAAAAAACATTTTAATATGATTTATTTACTTAAAGGGAAAAATGAATTGCGGACGTTTTATTCAAAACCAGGCCAAATGTGGGACGTTTTGATAGCCGAGATAAAATACAAAAACCAGGGATTATCACAGATCCCCCAAAATGTCTGGTAATTTATTGTTATGAGAATTCTGAGCATATCAAAACTTTTATCTTTGTTCCTTAGACAAATATTTAGTATTATTCATGCTATGTATTCATGCATGACAAATATTTAGTTTCTTCATAGGGCTACGAGGTGCACATTCCCACCCTCCAAAGTATGTTTGTGCCAAATTTCGTAGCTCTAGGTCCAGCGGTCTCCCCTGTAGAAGAGACGCATTCTCTTTTATTATTAGTAGAGACTAATAGCATGAAAAACAGAACTCATGAGTCAATTGACACTAAATTCCAACTTGTCCTTGACGCGAGAATCTGATGAATCAGAATAAACGGCAACTCGCGTAAGAATGAGCATAAATAAAAAAGAAGGGAAACTGGTGAACTCAGTTCATTTATACATAAAAATTCCTGTCTGAGTTGTTTGACGCTGTGACGCAGACCAAAGGGGTTGGGTTATTTTTAACTCCTCCCAGCGTTACGGACATCGATGAGTAATTCTATTATAGATTTATGCATTCTGTTTTATATTAAAATATAGGTACTTATAATATAGGTATTTTCACTTAGTAGACTATATTTTATTTTTATTTTCAATTACATTTAACAGTGTGTTTAGACTCAGTCGTATTAAAACATCCTCCTTCTGGTGTAGTTTGGAAGTCTGGATTGAGGGCTTGCCGATTCGGGTGCCATAAATGCCATCAAACAGAGGTTCAACTTATTATGTTCATTCCTAAATTGTAGCTTCAAAATAAAATATCTAACTAAACTGAACCCTCAATTCCGATTTAATTTAGTTATTACAAAACTATGAGTATGTTACACTGTTTTAGGCCCTGGATAGCATCACTGTACACAGGATATAAATTTGACAAAACAATTTATTTTTATACATGATGCCTATAAATAAGTTTTAGTTTAATTTTTAAAAAGTAGCTAGGAGAAAATGTTCTTACCGCTGCATCGAAAGTTATAACAGCAGATTTTTCTATTTTTAAGAGAATTTTCAATCGCTATCATATGTTACGTGATGTTTACGCAGAAACTCCTTAACTAAAGCATAAACACCCCAAATCAAAATACGCCCTTCCTAAATTAGGATCTCTCCAACTGGCACTTCCTTGGCTAGAAAACTTATTTATCCTCAGCATAAGTTGAGAATGTAAATTTTCGTGATCCTAAATCCAATAATAACAAAAACGGGCGAGAATTTGGTCAACAGAATGTTGCAAAATCGCGACGTAATCTGCAGGCAGTTTGCAGAAGGATAGAAACTGAGCGTTAGTCCTTCCATGCATCTGCAATGATCGGAAAGACCAAGCGTTTATTGCAATAGCATGCATACACATAAAGCTACTTTAGCACAAGAAAAATCGATTTTTATTATTAAGTTGATTGTTTGGAAGGTCGATGCACTGAAGGAATTCGGATTGTGTTTGAACCCGTTTGACTTCAACTCTAGATTATTGATCATGTGACAAACCTTTGCTCATAGATACTAATTGGATATTCACTGGAGTAAATATCAGAATTCAAGGACTAAGAAAAATGCTGTTGTTCAAAATATAATGAACTTATAATGATATCATGTAACGGTTCTTCGTGGTCAGAGAGTGGTTAACCTCCGTGAGCCACGTCAAATTTTGAAATTCAAAAAGGGATACTTAATTTGTCCTGTGTACAAATGGATTATTGTATTAATTTTCGATCAGTGTAATGTATTTGTTACAAAGGCTGTGTCTCAACTATTCTGGACTTTTTTTCTTTAAATTGATTAACTTTAGATTATTGCCTTGTAGATAATTTCGCAAAGTCAGGGAGGCCAAGCTCCCCGGAGTGAAGGAAAGATAAGCCAATATTTGAAAGTTATTATTGTAAGAATAATTAATGCCTGCTGATTTTAAAACAAATTGAAACAGGTCCAAATTCTTGACAGCTGTAGACAACGGCTATATTTTGATGATTAATTGCACTTTTCAAGAGATTTTGCATTTTCTCCTCTGCTCAAACGTTGCAAGTTATTGAAAGATCTGAGAGATTAAATTACTATCATATCAAATTGGAGTTCAGGGATTGAAAAGGTTAATCAATGCTTCTGAATAGATATTTCTATAACATATCTAATTTTATTTTGACGACCGTTTAAAACACTAAGTTTATCTTAAGATGATAATGCGTTAGGCTGGCTTTAATTCTGTAAATGGCGTGATACGTTTCGTACAGAACTCTATCTCTTGTACACATGCTAACATTTTGACGAACGCATTATGACGACGCATATACGTATATATATACAGGGTTCTCACTTATATCCGTTACACACACCTTAACTTCTAAACGGTGACAGCTTAGGACATAAAGTTGGTATCTAGGTATAGTAAAAAAGCTATGAGCTACTCGATTAGACAACTTACAACGCCATCTATCTGCAAATTTTGGAAACAGCGGTCCTTTCTCGTAAACGGTGAAAGATACGTGAAAAAATTCAATTAGAAAGTTGTAGAGCACTTTCGATTTAGTACGAAAAGATACCTTGCGCACATTAATATTCAAACAGAATGCAAAAAATGAACATTTGTTTGCTCACGATTTCGAAAATTGTCATGTCATTAAGAGTGGAAGAAAGAAACTGAGACACGTCCCTGTCTTCTGGATCATTTATTTATATTGTTCAAAATGCTCTCCGTTAGCCACTATACACATTTGCACTCTGGACTACATTTCTCCCTGCACATTGTGCAACATGGCAGGTGTTACGGAGGCACAAGCATCAGTGCAAAAAGAATTGAATTTGTTGAAATTTCTGTCGTTTTTCTTAAAATGCCTTCGAGTTTTATTTTATTTAGTTGGAAGAAAAATGAGCCGAGTGACGAATGACTATTCGTGAAATAGTTAAATTCATAAAACAGAATTTACAATGTAGCTTGTTTTTTTTTTACTGTCACCATTAAAAAAATGAAAATAAAAGAAAAAATAAGTTTCATATGACGTATGAAGTTTACATATTTCTATATAAACATTCTTATTTCTATATGATCATTTGCATTGTTAAAAATCATATAGAAATTATTATCTGAAAGAACTACACACCTTAGTTAATATTTAAAACAATAAGACACTTATTCCAAGTTAGATGTAGCTATGAAACAGATTTTTGAAATCTCTCTTTGCCTCTTATTCAGGCTTCTTCACTTTCGATATTTGGTACGAAACAGTTTGCCCATATCTAGAAGAAATCGTTCACTTAATTTAATATGGCGGCCAATAGGTTGGAATATAAGTTGGGTTAAAGCAACTGATGCTGCTAGATGGTCACTTTCAGTTTCCTTTCGAAATCGCCTTTTTAAGACCGTTTTTTCTTAGCCAAGCAATAGTCTGCTGACGATATATTAGGAAACAAATATATTTTTAGTACCTTAAAAAAGCATCAGATGGCAGCACACGCTCTACTCTTAAGGTCTTATTCATGAAAACGAAGAAATGAGAAAGACGTGGTAATTTTTATTGGTCGTAGATCGCTCCGTTTTAACTCCTTAATCCCGAGGCGACTTTTTTCTTCTATCTCCTTTGAAACAGGGCTTTTTGCTAGGAAACGACTTGAACTGGACTCTCCCAACCTAGGTGGTCATTTTCCCTAGCACCCCACCCTCGGATACAGCCTTCCCTTAAGACGCACGGAAATGGGCTGTGGTTATCTACTAAGCGACTCAGAACATCCCCTCCCCTCAAAAGAAGCCAGCCGCCTCAGACCGGCCTTCGTCGTTGTTAAGGGGAACTTTTTAGACCTCCCGGGACCGCTTCGCTCTGTATGAGAGGGTTAAATGTGATTCTCGATGAATGTATGTAGAAATAAAATCGCTGTTGTGTTTCTTAGCCAAATGTATACCAACTGAATATATTTTAATACGAAAATTTCGATTACAAAAGTAAAGGATTTTTAATTATTCTACAGCAATAATAATTTTAAATGGCATTTAAAGAATAGTTCCAGTTTTAATTGTAGAAAAAAAAGATACAAAAAACAATGTCTGATCTGATGTGGAATGATCTAATTAAATTTGCTACTCACTTTACACTTTAATTAGTCGGGATATTGCCCTTTGACCTATTAAAAACAAAATTATTTTGAGTTTTGACTGGAAAGCATTGAACATTGAGTTCAAATACATAATGTTTGATTAAATGTGAAACTAAGCTCATATTTCTTAATGCAATCTATTAACATTTTTTTTTGTGACAAAATATCAGGAACAGAAGTCCCAGAAGCATACATAAAAGAAAGAAAGCATAAAATAGGCAGGTTGAGGACAAAGTCTTTTCTTGATTGCAAAATGTTAGCGCGAGATAATCAATGACGATTGTAATGTAAGAGTTTTATCATTGCATAGCTCTATTCTTGAAACAAGTTATCGATGGCGTGCCTAGTTCATAAACTTTGAATGAAAAGGGAATTTTTAACTAAATGCGTTGATGAGTGAAAAAGCACAGTGCATTTTGTGATTCCAAGAAAACAAAGAAGCCATTTTTACTTTCTCTTATACGAAGTATGCAAAGAGAAAGTATTGTAATCGTCAAAAAATTCGAACTCGAGATTTCGACGAATCTCCACCTGTTAGACCTCCCTGAGTCCGAAAAGCACAATTTTAGAATTATGTCTGTCTGTAAACACGATAACTGGAAAACTAATAAGGTTCAGGGATGAATTTGGTATGTGGTCTTTACACATAATTTGTAGGTTTCTATCAAATTTTGGAGAAATTTCGTCCACAGGAAGTCTGTATGTATGTCCGTGTTAATGTAAACGCGATAACTCACAAATTTAAATAGCTAGGTAGATAAAATTTGGTACACATTTTTATCATCAGGCATGTAGGTTTGTATCAAATTTTGGACCAATTCCGTCAAAGGGTTGACTGCCTGTCTCTCTGTATAATCGCATAATCTTGAACGCAATAACTTCTTTAAAAAAATTACTGAAAAAATTAAAATTAAATGAAATTTTGAATGTGGCCTTCTCACCTTAATGGTAGATTTGTGTCCCATTTTTGTATTAATCGGTTTAAAAAAAGGCGTTCAAATTGCAAATCTCGTTTTCTTTATCTTACACCCAGCCCTATTGGTAATCACGCCGGCTTCTAATTCCACTTCCGCGTTGGACGACCTTCGGAAATCGTGGTATGACGTTTCTCTTTTTTCTCTCTACTGCTTTAGGGGTTCTTGTTCGTTTCCTTGTTTTTAAGGTTTTTTTTCTCTACTAGTGTTAGGAGTATACGAGAAAGTTTAGGAGAGATCACTCCCGCTGGTTTAAATAAGGGTTTAGATGTTGTTATGGAGGCAGTCTCCGTATGTTAAGGCCATAAAGTAATGATATGAAACGTTTAAAGAAACTGGTAGCATTGGCGACCTTCTAAAAAGTGGTAGGTCTAGGGCGAATGATAGAAATGCAGATCTCGCTCATTGGTCATTTCCGTTCAGTCCTACAAACTAACTTGTCGTACATCTGGGCAATTTAAAATACCCCAGAGAATAGAGGTTAAAATTCTACTCAAAAGGCTCAACTTTCATGCCTAAAACAGGCAACTTTCATGCATTACGTGCTGTATTTGCAATTGAGATTCTCAAAAGAAAAAGTTTAAAGAAAGAAAATACAGTTTTGAGATTATTTGAGTTATAAAGGTGAATATGTTTTGATTTATTAAGGTAAATGCTTCCCCGGGGGGACACCGCGAGTACACGGATGCGAAGATGCTGGATAAGTAAACGGGTTCTCGCTTCCCCTGGGGGTATAGTAATAGTGGAGGTCGATTTACCTCCACCAGTGATAGTGCGTAGCTCCTTCGGGAGGGGTCGGGCCGTGGCCTGTGATGGCTACTAGGTATCCGGCCTCAGTACTCGAGCTATTGCAGCGACTGCCATTCAGTGTCCCCGAGTGCCTAGGCAGGAATGTGGTAACTCTGTTAAGGTTAAAGTTAGGTAATGGTACGGTAAATGGTTTTATTACAAATTCGATTCAATTATTTACAATTGACAAAAATAATAATATAAAGTATAATAGTTTTTGCGCGATACATTTTTCTAATTAGAAGACTTTGAGATCTCCCTGTATATTAGATGCAGAAAAAAACATATATAAGCATAAACCTTTGAAACTGTTCCATTGAATTATGTTTTTGCTAGGGCTCTTTGTATGGTCATCTTTTTCCAAATAGTTCATTTCTGGAACTTGTTTTTGCACTGCACGCTTCTACATACTCTGTAAAGCATATCAAGAAGATAGACTGTTTATTGACCCCTGATTATTTTCTCTAGATTATT
Source organism: Araneus ventricosus (assembly GCA_013235015.1). Classification (NCBI taxonomy): domain Eukaryota; kingdom Metazoa; phylum Arthropoda; class Arachnida; order Araneae; family Araneidae; genus Araneus; species Araneus ventricosus. The sequence goes on from BGPR01000113.1 coordinate 564,027, forward strand.
TCATACAGACAAACTTTAATTCTGTCTTTCCATTTATGTATTTTGTAATCCATAACTCAAAAATTCGGTTTCCGAATTCAGCAGTGTTTGGTTTTTGAGGCTACATAGTCAGTTTATTGCTGACTAGCCGCCTTCGGCGACCAGCTTGTTCACCGGGAATATGATTTCAATTCAATCTTGCATAATTTTATATTCATGGTTCTCTTAAGAACGTAATTTTAAACTTCAGATTGTGGTAGATATTTAACCCATGTTCTATTAGTGATCTCGTGCCTGTTCTGTTCATTGTCTATATAAATGTCCCTAATGGAGTCAAATAGCTGACCATGTCCTGTAACCCCTAATTCCACGTTGCCGCCATATCTTCACATTCTTATTACTCTGGTAAAATATGCATTTGATTTCAACATTAAAATGTCACAGCACACTTTATGTTCAGAGGCGTGTTAACTGGATTAAAACATGTTGAAAAAAGAATAAAAACATAGCAACCATAACCTTTCAGCTTATGTTTCTTATTGCTTTGCTTACATTATCTCGTAGAGCTTGGTTTACAGATTTCACGAAAATCTTGATGAAATAAAATATGAAAGCAAAATGTATTAGGATCCTTTCTCAGATTACAACAATGAAAGAGAAATATACAATTAAATATTTGTTTAAACAATGAAAACGCTTCGAGTTGCCTTGCAAAAAATGAAAAGTATTGTAAATTATGCCAAAAAATATTTTTAAAAAATTATTAAAATTCTAGAAAATATTGTATGGAAATTTAATTGATATCATTAGAAAGGTAATTGTTTGCATTTTCAGATGGTGTAAAAGTGATTTTTATGCTGTAATATTTTCGGAAGGTATTAAGGAAATCGTCGAAATTTCGCCTATTTTTCAATTAATTAAAATTTAAATTAAATTTCAAAAAAGGGCTCCTAGGTGCACATTCCCACCCTTCAAAGTATGTTTCCCGTAGCTCTAAGTCTAGCGGTCTGCACTACAGAGGACCAACACACAGACACACACGCATATTCTCCTTTATTATCAGTAAATATTGTACCTTTTTAAAAAAATAATTACTATGCATAAAGATTTTAATAAATCATAATTTTAAACTTGAAAAATTCAAAAAGTTATGATAAAGCTCTATAGTAAGCGTATAATTTAATTAAGATTTTATATCATGCATCTATACTTATAAAAGGCAATGTTTGTGTGTGTGTCTGCGAAGTCCAGATGAATCTATCGCACTTACAGTCATGAAATTTGGCACACAGGTAGTCGTAATGGTGACTGTATGCACCTCGAAGCCGTAATTTTAAAATTTAATCTAGAAAATTTTTTATTTAATGCTTTGTGTTGTTTGGGGTCATTTTTGGCACGTTTACGGCAGTAGTATCTTTTCTAATGATCGTTGAAAAATAATCAATGCACCATCGGATAGAACAAACAATATTTGTTCTAATGAAGTTTGTTTTGAATTTTTAACATAATTTACTGACTTTTGAGAAATTTTTAAATAATAGGCACTTTTCATTTATATTTTTAACTTTCAGTTTTTATTTTCTTGCATCCTACGTTCTAATAACACTATCATTTTCAATTTTTTTAGGTATAAACCGGAATATTTATCCCTGTTTTAAAACAAGAATGGTTAAAATATCTTTTCTCTCCGATTTTCTATGAATTTTTTTATTGATCAGTTCAAAACATTTTCACTCGCATTTTCGAATCGAAGAAGCTTTCGTCCGACCCAAGGTTACTCACAGCTCCCAGAATGCATTTCTACTATCCTATTGGCTGGCGGTATCAAGCGAAAGTCACTTCATACTCTCGATCATTTTATTGCGTCAGCTAATCTTAATTATTTCATTTTACTGATCCAAGAACGCCGTGCACGTAATGCTAGTATGAAATAAAATGCTATTTTAATTTAATAATTAAATTGTAAAAAAACATAAGACATTCTTAATTTTTTTCTAATCACTAATCTAATTTTTAATCTATATTTATAACATTCACTTGAACACAATACTGCATAGCAATGCATAATTGCATCACTTAAAGTATTTTTTAATAATTTAATAGCCAAATAAGAGCTGTACAATTACAAATAGGAACTCTGTGTGTGTACTGAAATACTAATGCTATTATTATTATGACGAAGAAAATGTATAAAACAGAAGTCAAGTGATATAAGGCATATTCCAAAATAATCGAAACTTAGTTATAATTTTTCCGCCAGGATTAACTTTTGATAATATTAATGTATAAAAATGCCTATTCTGTCACAAATTTGGTTTTGCTACCATTTCAATTATGAAACTTCTTTCTGAAAAAACAAACTATACTTTTAACTCGCATACTTCACTTTTAATAAAATCTTGAATTATTCGACTATTACAATAATGTCAAAATTGACTGCTGCAACATTATAAATACTATATTCTTAATGCAAATTACGGAAGCAAAAGGAAATTAAATTTTAATAATCATATTTTATTTATAAATTTAACAGAGACATTTCATTTTTATCTTTCCAAATAAAAACCAGGATTAGAATTATAAAAATTTCCCTGTTTCACGAAAGAAACATCTCCTTCTATTCGTTATTTTTTTTCTCGTGGTATGCAAAAGCCAAGATTTATTAACTATTTGGAGTAAATCCAAAAGAATGCGTGACATATTTTGTTATTCTTTTCTAATTCCATCATTTCACAACGTGATGTAAATACTTTATTTAATTTATTCAGTCCCCCTTTTCCTGCTTTCTTTTTCTTTCCTACGCATTTCCCCAGCAGCCCCAACAATTCGAAATTTATATTTTTTAAGCAAGTTGACAGAATTCAGTACATTTTCCGATGGGTCAGATTTTTGGAACGCAGGTTGCATTCAAAATATCTTTTTTAACATCATTCTGCTTGTGTAATTTTCATAAATACATGGTTTGATACTCTGCTAAGCATTTTTTTAATACTGAGAAACATTTGGCATGCATGGATTTATAAATATTTATGTTGGGTAAGCAAGAAGGAAGTAGCGGATGCAGTCTTATTAAACAAATGTTTTGTGAAATTTTTCCTGGTGTTTTTGTTCCTTTTAATTTTAAATAAAAAAATCTTGACTATACAATTTTATTATTTTTCTCATGACAGAGAAAGGGAGAAATATACCCTTCATTTTTAATTCATATGTCAAAATAGTCAATTTAGTGAAATACCTTTTCTTGTACTAGAATAACTTTTTGTATTCAAAAATTGCTTCTGGTTTATTCATACAATACAGTAATAAGGGAACTAGGGATAATTGACCCCTAGGGATACTTGACCTTACGCGGTTTTCTCAGATCGTGAGATTATTGGCAATTTCTGTGTGCCATTTCTATTTGACCTTTAGTCATATGGTCTATTGGAGGGGATTTTCACTTCAATCTGAAAAGCCATCGTAATGGTATGTACGTAAATACGTTTTAGGAGTCCAAATATAGATTTTCACTTTTTCATTCCTCAGTGGATTAGAATTTTGCTGTTGAAGATAAGGTAAATTAATACTTCTAGCTATAATTTGATATACGATGTTAAGCAGTATCGTAATTTTAAGTCATTTAATTTTTAGATTATTTAGAAAAAGCCAAGTAAGGGATACTAGGCACTGCCAAAAAGTTACAGCAGTTTCGATGTCGTAACCGACCGAAGCACATTGTGTGGTTGAGATCAATTTTTTGGTGCGATAAAGTTTGTCGCCAATATAAAAACTGAAATATAGAGAATAATTATATAAAAAAATAGTCTAAGCAATTATTTAATAAATAAAATTTCTTTTGAATGTGATAATTTCAAATAATGCAAATAATTATTTTAGAAAGAAATTTAAAAGGAATTGAAAATTATTTATTCCATTTTTCCTCACTTGCGAAAAATATTTCGATTTTTGTTCATTTATTAATTTAATAAAGATATTTTGTTCGAACTATTTGTCAATATCGTTTGGTTTTTTTTTTAACGTTTCGCCATTTCGGGTCTGTTCTTCTCTTTGTTGATTTGAATCCTCTCGTAGAATATATTTTTCTTAATTTACTTTTGTTTGCATTATATTATTAGGAGAACCGAGTTGGTATATTTACTTTTTCCAATTTCTTGCTTTGTACCACAATTTTTATATCCTTTCTTTTTATTTTGGTGCTATTATGTTCTATTCTAATTTCCCCCAAACCGGTAATTCTATAATGTGCTAATGAAGTTGCAAGGTTCCCAGTTCCATTGCTATAATTTTCATCACTTAATTAATTCAATATTTTCCTTTATTTAATTTTTTAACTAATTTAATTTAATTTAATAACTAGGATTAATTTAATGTGTATAATAATTTGTTAGATAGAGTTTAATTTACAACAATTGCGTTTTATAAATGTCATATTATTTTGTTTTTAATATTAATTTAATTAATATTTTTACATAATTAAGACTTTTTCAATTCAGTGCTTTTAACCTTGTATCTGAATATCGCGTACGTCCAAATGATTGGAAGAAATCTACTCTTTGCATTTAGGGGAAAGTATCTGTTTGTTTGTTGTGACGGAGCAGTGTGATTATTCAGGAATTTTTAGCCTAAAACAGTGAGCCTTATACTCACAGGCATCTGTACAGATTAACAGATCCTGAACAAATCTTCTTCACACAAATTCTATTCAATTTCTTTATTCCGGATTATAACAATTATGGGCCCTTTGCTCACACGTCATTACCCGATCAGATCATACAAGTTTCTAACAAAAAGTAAACAAACTTTGCGTCTACATTTGGTAACCCCGCCAAGGCGCCAAAAGCAGTTGGCAAGTCAACAGTATCCTTACCACTAGGGTCAAGTATCTCTAGCTTAAGATCAAGTATCCTAAGGTTAGAGATATTTGACCTAGGTAATTTCATGAAATATATTTATTATGTTATTAAATGGCGTATCAATTTAGCATAAGTACGTATATCATTTTTAAATATATACTCTTGTATTATGGTAACTATCAAAGTTTTCAAGAAATATAAGAAAAATTAAAACTAGGGTCAAGAATCTCTAGTTTCCCCTATCCTGAAGTTACACAATATGTGGGACGGACGAAAAGTGCATAAGTCAGGGTTTTTCCTTTGCATATAATTGCATGAGAATTTAATAATTGGAGGCAAGGGCTGGGAAGAAGAAAGTTGTCTGGAAAAAAATTGTGTTATAAGGAATGTAGTTATATCTAATGCATATTAAATGTATATCGGTATAAAATATTATGTATTGAAATAAGTTGCACAAAACGTGATTATATCGATGTCGATGGCTGAATAAAATCTAACTCGTCTCAGGACTCAGCGAATTTTTTCTCACGTAAAATTTCTTCATAGCAATCTAATATTTTTTTATTATTCAGTGAATTGTAATTATAATATTTTCCTCATTAGAGTCAATTGCCTCCAAAATTTGCAACAATTTTTCAAGTAAGCAGAGACTTTGTGAAGCTAGCAATTGTCATTTGCTTTTCTGGTGGATGTGGGTCTTAGGTGTTGGTTTCCATCCCAGATAGCAAAGAAGGTTGCGGAAAGGTTGCCATTTCACTTTCCATAGGCTGTCCGCGAAAGCATTTCCGCGCAAACCGTTCCGGAAACCATTTCTTTCAAAATTGACGTAGGGAAGCTTTTTATGAACCACCTGTCCCATCCTGTGTAGCCTCATCCGGTATAGGGGTTAGTGTGATTGCGTTCCAATTGTATGAACGCAGGTTTGATCCCCGGCTCGGAGGAATTTGGAGTTTTGTCACAATCTGCAACGAAATCGTACAAGTAAGTTTAATTAAAAATGATAATCAAATTAATTAAAATTAATAATTAAGCTTTCATTAATTAATATTCCTAATTGATCTAATTAATTGAAATTCCAGATAACTCTAAGATGACGTCAGAAGAAGGGGGATAAAAAAGGGGGTTGGAGCCCTCTGTAGGAGCTTCGGAGGGGGGGAAAGAGTTTCTATTTTGTCCGCCGAAGGAGGGATCTTAACCTTTCGAAAGGCCTGAAACAAGCTTGTGAAAAAAGCTTGGGGAAATCTTACTAAAAACCTTACAGAAAACCTTGATTCTTGTTGACTAGCTAACCTTTCCGCTACCTTGCCGAAAGGTTCAACCCTTGTCATGGAAACCTTTGTAACACCCCTTTACCCTTGCCAACGACAAGGTTTCCAAAACCTTTTAAACAAGCTTTCTTTGCTATCTGGGATAGTGATTTTTTTTTTCATCCATCTCTCCCATGCTAATATATTATCAGTTCTTTGTTATGCGAGTTCAAAAGATGATTGACTTTATAACAATGAAATTCCAAATACAACTGCCTAGCAAGAGTGGTTACTTCTTTTCCTGCAGGAACGATTTGATCAGTTTCTGGCGTCATTTCAGGTTCCTTTATGAGAAACAAGGGAGAAGTTTTTTTATACATAATTTTGCATGTATATGTCATAATCTAAAACCTAAAAGGCCGCGGTGTCCTAGTGGTAAGGTCTCGGCTTTGGGGCCGGAGGGTTCCAGGTTCGAGACCCGATTCCACTGAAGATCCGCCGTGTATGGGGCCTGTTGCACGTTAAATCATACGTAGTGGTCAAACGTCCTCCCGTTGGTGTGGCGTGGAAGTTTGGAGAGGGGGGTGCCAGCTCAGGTGTCGTCCTCGTCATCTGACCGAGGTTCAAAATTACGAGGTCCGTCCCAAAATAGCCTTCGTGTTGCTTTTAAAAAACGGGACGTTAATATAACTAAACTAAAACTAAAACCTAAAAATTCCGGGCTTCAAACGTCAAAATTCAGGATGGTAAAAATAAAAATCAAGTAACTTTGGATTCGCATTAGTTGGGTATTACTATAATTAGAAGCAAATATAGAGCCATTTTAATATCGGTATTGTTAAATGCAAGGCAAAGAAAGCTGAATCTCTAAAAAAATTTCAAATCAATGTTTCGTTTCGACTTCTGCAAAGACAACTTCCGGAAATTCTGAAGATGAATATTCAACCATTTAGGAATATTGCATTCAGTCTTGGAATATTTTATGTCTAAAATTGATTTGGTTATTTTACGACATTTTTGAGTAAAAGTGGAAAAAGAAAAGCTGTATTGTGAAATCCGTATTTTTCTTCAAATTTCACATTTTTCAAGAGATTCTGAGAATATAACGAATCTTTCAGTTAATAATACAACTAACCAGATTTTCTGAATTCTAACCTGGTTTGGTCTAGATATGGGTTGGAAGATGTCAAATTACAGGAAAACCGAATCTGTGTCTGTTTATCCGGTCTATGTTGTTCTAATGCAGCATTATTCTATTTATTGAATGTAATAGTATTCAAAGAAACTAGTTCATAGAACTGAGGTTATTTAATAAAATAAGGTGAGTACTATTGGAAAGGAGAAAGTTTGAGAAGGTCATTTTTAAAAAAATTCCTTTTTAAGATTTTATTATTTTTTTTTCGTGGAAGAGAAAGACAAAACGCATCCTTCATTTTTATGTGCCTTTATATGTAAAAACATTCAAGCCAATTTATTTTTTTCAGAAATACCATAATTGTACCTGCCCAAATGTTAATGATGATTCATCAAACCGCTTGGTCATATTGTATACCACTTGGATTTTTTTTTCGGCCAAACCAATTTTTGTTTGAATTTGACACTTTTGAGTCAAGAGAAAAGAAAAAGAAATGCATTGTTAAAATATTTTTTTCTGTACATTTCGAATTATTTTAATAAATTCAGTTGCCATAATAACTCTTCTATTAGAATTCGTATTATAAGCAATTATTTTAAAGTGACAAGATTTTTTAAATTTTAATTTGGGATATATGGGATATATATGGGAAGGTAAATGCTAAGCCAGTTAAGATACCAAGTTAGTCTAAAACTGGAACTGCCTCGGCTTATAAGGGACGTCTAACCTCTTGAATTTTTTTGACGTAGGAGTACTTTCCTCCCATTGGGGCTCAGGAAGGAATTTGATTCACACGCCAAAGCGCCAGAAAAAAACATGTATGGGAGATCCTCTGTATCGCGGTCACTGTACATGTTAAAATCATAACTAATGTCTTATTTTAGAGATAAAGGATAACAACAGAAGTTACAAAAAAAATTGAAAATCGGAATTGTAGTTCAGCGACTACCGTGTCTCAAAGTTGGGCAAAAATACGCATAAACTGGTGACGCGATCTTCTATATCTCGGTAACTACATGTGTTAAAAACATAACTAATGTCTTATTTTAGAGATAAAGGTAACAAGAGAAGTTACAAAAAAATTTTGAAAATCGGAAAACAGTCACGCGATTAAAGTAGTCCTACGCCTTTAACATCAGCAGCTGTTTGAAAAAAACAGCCTCCCGTCAATTTTTTATACACAAAGAAGCCAATTTTTTTTCATGCAGTTCCCCTCCCCTCCTTTTTTTAGTTAAAACTTTGTAATTGGAAGTGTAAGTCTAGGAACAATATTAAAGAAATTGAAGCTTCTTCTATTTTTTAGTACACTGATAATAATATATAATATAATAATTTTCTCTTGATGGCAACATTTTTAAGATCTACAAAAGTATTTCTTGACGCCATAATTTACAATATCGTTTGGGAGACGTGGTACGAGGATCAGGCAAAACAAAAACATCACGTGTGAGACTCGTTTTACGACGATCGGACAAAACATAAACACGTGTGAGAGACGTCGTACGTCCTTCAGTAATTATTTATGAACCCTCCGACTGTCGAATGTTTTTAAATCGCTAATTATATGCAAAGTTCGCTACCATGTTCAAATACGCTTGAACGAAGCGAATTGTTATTTATGTGCAAGGCTTTATCGGTACAATACGATTCAGCACTGTAATAGTTCTAAGTAAACACAATAGCTTGCTAAAATCGCAGGATGGAGCAGAAAATGGACTTGCATCCTACCTGCGGAAATCGCGGGATAAGCAGTCTGAAGGTTATACATCTTGCAAAATAAAATAAGTTGTACCTCACACATGCATTTACATTTCAAAAGACCATGTGCGATATGCACAGCTTCCACCGTTCAGTCAAACCGTGAAATGGCTGGACGTGCGACCGACCTTGTAGTTGTTTTTGGCACACGCTATTGGAGCTTAAATCGTAAGGCAAGGGGTTAAATATTCTTTTTATTGACGCATAGCTAATCCGCACTAATCTTGCATATTCATTAGTATGTCACGCTATTGGGCGTGAAAGTATTGTTCTGTTTTTACTTTCTCGTATACGAAGTATACAAAGAGAAAGTATTGTAACCGTCAAAAAATTCGAACTCGAGATTTTGACGAATCTCCACGTTTTAGACCTCCCCGAGTTCGAAAAACACAATTTTGGAATTATGTGTGTCTGTCTCTGAACACGATAACTAGAAAACTATTAGAGATACGGAGATCAAATTTGATATGTGATCTTTAAACATAATTTGTAGGTTTCTATCACACTTTGGACAAAATCCGTCAACGGGAAGTCTATTTGTCTGCGTTCATGCGAAAACTATAACTCAAAACCTTGATTAGATAAATGGATAAAATTTGGTACACAGTTCTATCTTCAAAAATGTAGGTTTGTGCCAAATTTGGGGCCACATCCGTCGAAGGGTTGACTGTCTGTGGGTCTGCATAATCGCATACTTCTAAACTTTATAACTCGTGAACTCTACGGCGTTGATAAATAAAAATTGGTATGAGACTTGCTAACATTAATTGTAGATCCGTTCCCAATTTTCGTTTCAATCGGTCGAAAAAAATTTGTTCAAATCGCCTATTTGTCTCTTCTCACCACACAATGACGCGATGCCGTTATTGCGTAATTCATTTGCACTAATCCTTTCCGCTTCTACCCACGCCTTTCGCCTCCAAGCTTCCGATTCTCAAGCTTTTTTTCTCCACTGCGTTAGGGACGTTTTGTTTTACTGCCTTTTAGCTTATTTTTCTCCACAAGTTTTAGGAGTATACAAGACAATTTAGGGGAGGCCACTCCCTCTGGTTATTATGGTCTTTATAGATTTCTACAATTGATTTCTTTAAATTATATGACAAATCATAATTAACTGTTTGATTAAAAGCGAATCTTAATTAAATAGGCTCCTTAAAACAAATATGGAACAATACTGGCTAAATTACTTTGCAGCTAAGAAAGAGTCAGATCAAAGTTTGCCAAAGAAAAGCATAGAGAATAGCATAAATTTACTGAAATTCATTTTACGTACCGAACAAAGATATCTTATCACTAAAAATGTATTTATAATTGAAGAAGTAATAACAAGTTTCGTTTCTATACAACGTTTCCAAAAAATCTTACATTTCCCATCAATAAATAAATGATCTTCCCGAATGTGTCGCATGAAATGAAAGAAAAAATATCGATTCACTTAAATTCTTAAAAATAAGCTCAAAACCTGAAGCAAAATTTAGATCCATTATCAACATTAGCAAATAGTTTATTTTTATCAAAAAATGTTTGGATTTTTCTTTCTCAACACATGATTCTCGTGACGAAGAAAGACACTTAATTATACATGAAAGTGTTAATTGGTCTTTAAAAGTCTTTTCCGCTGAAATATCAATACATTTTAGATGCTAAAGAAGACAGAAATAATGGTTTATGACACTAGCAGGTTTCAATGATATGAATATTTAAAGCTTTAATGTCCGTCATAATTACTTATTTAAGCAAGATTTTAATAAAATGCAGTAAGTGGCACTAATTGATATAATTTGTATCTTTACTTTTTTGTAAATTAGTTACGAATTTTTCGAATTCATTCGACGCAAAAAAGAAAATTTAGAAGATAATTTTATTTCACGTGCGAATATTTTCTCTTTAGTTTATTTAGTTTCCGACTATTAATCTTGAAGGTTTTTTTGCTTCTGTTTAATTAATATGAAAAATTCTATTTACATTTTCTTAGAAAAATAAATAAATTTAGAAAGATAATCTGCATCAAAATAGGATTAATGAATTTATGAACTCAAGAATTTCCAATCCGTTTAAAAATTTTTATTTAAAATAATAGTGTAATGAATTCAGTATTGAACTTTCAAATATAGAATACCGTTAATTGTTGTGAAATCCATTTCTAAACCTTTATCTCAGTTTATTTCTTGTTTGGGTAAAAACAAATTTATTTTCTATCGAAACAAATTCCGGTATTTTCTACTTTAAACAAAAAGGATCCTCTGTCACTTCAAGCATTAACAGACTAATAGCAAATGTATGGTAAAGAAATTTTCCGATTAACAACTAATTTGTTAAGACCGCTAACGATAGAAAGAATAAATATTTAGCAATTCTTTTTTCTCATCGGTAATGGTAAAAAAATGTTTGCATTCTAAGAACGAAAAGGTACTTAGTTTTGCAAAAATAAATTTTTATTTTCTTCATTTGTTTTAGTTAATTCATTCTGAAGTAAATAAAGACGTTTTAGAGTTAGAAAAAATATTTGCGATTGTTTAATTGCTTATTAAGGAGATTAATACAGCTTCCACATTTAAGAAAAATATGTTTTTGTTGATTTATTTAATCGTATATTTAACGCAGTCATTGCAATGGTAGTAAATAGTGGAATTCTGTAAATGAAATGAAAACGGTTATACATAAAAAAGTTTGTATGATTCTATCAATTTTCCATGATACAAGAACGTAACGATTAGTAAGGTTATCGCACCTTAATTCTTCGCTTGAAGTAGAAAGTCATAAGTTTCGGAAAAAATCTTTGAATTCCTAGGATTACAGAATCTTGGAAATAGCCTTCGAAGATAAGTTTGTTCTGCTGTATGCGTTTTCACAAAATCCTTTAAAGGACAAATTACAATGTTATACACGAGTACATCATGGCATTTTGAAGATATTATCAAGCAGACCTGGAAATGTTCGTGGAAAACCAGTCAGCAAAATTTACGCTTTTTATATCAGGATTCGTTATTATAAATTTTCCAGTTTTCCTCAGCAAATAAATCGAGTAAAAATTGGATGAATTAAGATCTAGTCAAAAAATTTTAATAAGTTCATTGACACGTTTACGAGTTTTAATCTGTCGTTCATTATCCTAAATTAAAAACTAATATTCATAGTTCATATTCAGTTATTTTGTGGGGATGGTGTGGTCTACAGATAGCAAGTAGAAGAAAGTCCATTTTGATACTAAGGAAGCATTTCCATTACTTCCTTAGAATCCTATGCCTTCATTCTCGAAGCAGAACAATATTGTAAAGTACTACATTAATTAACCCCTTATGTCTCGCGCCCGTCATATTGACGTGCGTCGAATTATCGCATTTTTAGGCTTTTGAACTAAAACTGAATCATTAATTAGCTTTATAATTTAACACAAAAATTACTTAGAATCCATAAGCGTCTCAAGTATTCTATGCCTTCTTAGATCAATGATAACGACAGCCCCTTTCCAAAACAGGAGGGTTTATCTTATTAAATAGCAAAAAAATGTGATCCTTAAGGGGTTAAAGAAGGATTTTCCCATCGTTCAATGTTCTGCAATTGCGTTTAGGTAACTGTCAAGGAAAATTCGATCTTTCCAGATTCTGATCGGGAAAACCAAAAGAATTGAAAATATCTATTGCGAATCTGATTACTTTCTTTCTATATTTCATCAATTCTTATTAGTGCTTGTCATTTAAACGATATTTGGAATGGTATTTTCTTATAGTTTCGGGTTCCAGAAGGTTATTGAAATTGATATTGTTCTCAGGATAATTCTAGTTAAAGATGACACAGGATTCGAGTATGGTGAGGAAAAGTAAGGGACTCACATTTTAACAAATCAATGACAAGTTAATAAAATTTAAACTTTCGTAACGATTAATCCATACATATGAGGTGCAAATTTATATACAGTTTAAGTATACTAATTTATTAACTGCCAGATTGGAAAAATAAATTCATATGCGTATTGAAAAAATTCGGTATTTTTTAAGTCACTGAATATTATATGGAGTATCTTTCAATGTATTTCCAAATGATGATGGCCATCTTTGTCAGAAAAAATAAATATATGCGTTTCTAACCAAGATGTATTTAAAATAATCATGAAAATAAACAAAAGTTTAGAGTCCGAAAAATTAGAAAAATAAATATTTTCTACATTTCTCTTGTGTAATTCATTATTTTTAAGAAATTCAATTGAACCAAATTTCAATCAAGGAATTTAATTTTTAACATCTATATGCTTTAAGTTAAAATTCTTGTGCTATCTTCTAAATTCATTGAGATATACCAATGTTTCTTTTTAATTTTTAATCTTTTTCATAAATTTCGATGCAATTTTAAAACTAAAAAAGAAATTTTAGTTACAAGGAACCAGTGAATCAGCATTTACAAATCTACTGAAATGGAAATTTCAGATTCAACTTATAGAGTTAACACGTTAAGCGCCATGTCAGTTACCGGTGACTGATACTGATCTATCTAATTAGAAGACCCCTTCTCTACTATAGTTAAGAGATAGCAGAGAAGGGGTCATCTAATTAGATAGATGGTTCGAATCTCAGATGCGAGTCGTGGCGCTTAACGTGTTAATGATCATTATTTTAATCCTTATTATTCAAAAGTTTATATAATTTATTACATACTGAGTAAAATATGCTTAGGCATTTTAAGCATACAAAAATTATTTAAAATTAATTCTATAACCCATTTTCTGCTCTATTGACTAACTTTCTTTTAGATTGTCTGATAATACATAATCTGTATTTAGAAATTTATTGATGTTTTGAATTCTTTTCACAGAAAGACAGAGCACCAACTATGGTGTATTGTGAGCTACTACTAGTTGACACGTTGATCCTCATATGATTTAAATGCGATTCATTCAACAATAAGACGCGATTCACACACTATCTAATCAGATGACCCCTTCTCTGCAGTAGTTAAGACATAGCAGAAAGGCGGTCATTTAATTAGATAGATGGTTCGAATCTCAAGCGTGAGTCATGGCGACTAGCGTGCTAAAAATCATTGTCATCGAAAATTCGAAGAGAGTTCCTTCATTAAATGGAAACTTTTCTTACGTACTTACAATCTACAGTCATGCTTGAATTTCTATAAATTCGTCCCATAATATATGTTCCGTATAACACGATTTTCTACTACGCGAACTGTATTACCCCGCATGGTACGAGAATCCACTGTATATTAAATTTTAAGATTCATTACAATAATCTCACTTCATGTGGGGGAAGTGGGGTAAAACCGGGTACCCAGATTCTGGCGCTATTATTTTTCGTATCTAGCAGACAGAAACTGAATTACTCTCTACTAGTCAAGAAAAAGTAAACTGTCATAGTGCTGTGTTGTGGCTATTGAATTCACTGCATCTGTGAAGGTTTGTTTTCAGACGTCAACTCTTTGATTTAAACCATCATTACTTAAAAATCATTACAGTTATGAAAACTATATTTAGTCCAGCATATTATACGTTTACTAAGGACTTACATCCTATCAAACAATAAGGATTTACTCAAATGATTCCGCGGTTCTATTTCGTTTTTTATAACCTCTGCAATCGGGGTAAAACCGGGTACTCCAAGTGGCTTAAGACAGGGACAGTCAGTATTGATGATTCCTCCGATGAAGACGATAAAAGCACATCAGACGTTGATTGTTTATATTTTAATGATCAATTTTCTAATTTAAATAAATGAGAAGGGTTAATTCAATGCAGAAACTGTCTTAGCTGGGCTCACGGAAGCTGCAGTGGCGCGGAGGAAGAAGACAACTGCTTTACATGTGAATTTTGTAACTAATATTCTTAAATTGTCAAATAAAGTAAAAATGATTGCAACTTTTCCACTAAAAATCGAATTTTCCTAATTTTCCATAACGTTAACATATGTACCGGTTTTAACCCACTAGTGGGATAAAAAAAGGGTTGTTTGACTTTATGGATAAAAAAATCATTGATGAAAAAAGTAATGAAATTGTGGTACTCCGATAAACAGTGAATATTTTAATAAAATTTGATAAGCTCTATGTCGAATATTTTATCTCCACTAGGCCTTCGAACCTTAGCTACCCGGTTTTACCCCACTTTCCCCTATATGAATTGTCATTTTTGTGAAATAAATTCTGCTCTGAAACCTTCCATCTACTCTATCAATCAGCAAATTTATATGCATAGGATTTGTAATCTGGAATCAGCAAAGACTTGAAATTCAATTTCAAGCGTTACTTTAAAGCCATCAGTTTTCTTAGAACACATCATGGTGTCTGTTTTAAATTTTAAAAGCTTTACATGCCTTATTCAGATACGTTGTTCTGGCTTATATATATTTTTTCAAATGCTAAGTGATGCGTAACGCAATCGGATTTTAGGATCTAATCTTATGATATGAGAAACTATAATGCCATGGAAATAAGGGTTGAATACATTTAAATGGGAAATGCTTAAAATACACAATAGCGCTTCACTTTTTACGAAAGCTATCGCACTTATTCATATCACAAGGTATTTTGATAGTTATAACTTGTATGCATTAACTCTTCACAAAACGAAGAGTAAAGAAAGAAGTTTAATAGTATCATTATTTTATGGAGCGATTATACTTTCTCTTTCTGGAACTTTGGTAAGAATATATATATATATATATGTAATAAACTTACTTAATTTTACTTTAAATTCTAATATTATATATTTTAAAATCTTAATGTATTCCAAAATCACTTTTCTTAAACTCCAATTTCGTTTTATTTCCCGCGCTGGAGGTATATTAAATCTCTCGTTTTGGCATACTTATTACTAAAAGAATATTTTAATCGCATTCACGTGCCCACAGAAAATCATGACGGCATCTCCTTGGCGTCAGACTTTTCCCCTAAAACTCTTACGTAATTTATTAAAAATAGCCATTATTCCCTTCACTTTGATCAAGTGTCTATCTGCTAAATCCCTACCTGAGGAAGTGCAGGGATTTTCTGTTCGCTTTTTTACTTGAAACTTCAACTAAGATGCACGTATGTCTGCCACTCTCCCATAATAAATGAAAATTAGTATATCACTCTGCCTGTTTTTTTTTATTTAAAGACTACAACCACGAAATCATTTTATATAACATCAGGCTTTAAAGGTGAAGTGTAATCGATTTTAGTGAGGGAAAAGACAATATTTGGCTCAATCTTCTTTATTCCATCATTGAGGATAACTTAGGTTAGTTTTCAGTACATAAAAGAATCATAATTTGCTATTATCCATGAGCATAATTAAAGAGGTAACGCCAGAGCTGCGCTATGTTGTTGTCAGCTTACATGCTTGTATCAAAAAGGGCAGATAGGAATGCGCCGAAAGTTTAAGCACCTGTGAGAAAGGAATAAATATATATATGCACAAGTAGGTAGATTCAATATGATACGCGTAGTTCAAGAAAATCCTGAATTTATTTTTATGGGCAGAGAAATGTAAATACAGGGATATTTGCGACCATCAACTCGAAAAATAGCGTGAGAACAAGATATATAAAATAAGTCCATTTTAACTTCGATTACCCCAAAATCTTATCTAGTGTCGATGCTAAAATGTCTCATTTTGAAAGAAATGGAATAACAAAATTTATCATCTATGTACATTTTGAAAGAAACGCACGAGAAAAATAACGAAAAACAAGTTGTCTAATAAAAAATGTTACTATAAATATCAGAACTAATTATGTTTTTCTTAATCTTTAATTTATAAGAAGAAAAATCGAAAAAATAATACATGGTAACTAGTACTACGGAATAAATAGATAATAAAGGTAACTCTGTATGTATTATTACCATGTAATACTAAATGGCACCAACTAGGAACAAGTTCTCGTGGTGCACACATATGAATGGCTTAAAAAAACAAAAAGAAAACCTATTAGGAAATCCGAAAAGAGATAATCTGGAAAGAGATCGTAAAAGAGGGCTAAAAAATCTGCTTGCAGTAGGTGTATTCTTTTAGCCATAAAGCATATCCTAAGTGTAAAATGCAAAGATTTTAAATGTCAACGTTAATCCCACTTTTGGAGCAATAACTGTAAATGGTAAGACATTTTAGGAGAGCTGTCGGTTTACTTTCGAACACGGTACCCAAAACGAAAAGCATTAGGTAGAGAATTTGAATTCTGCTTGCAGATCTCCATATCAAATTTTGGTGCAAATACGTCAAAGGTTTTGATTCTTTATCTCCATCAAATTCTACTGCAACAGATACTTTAAAGACAAATTGTTTAATATGAATATTCTAGCATTGATTCGCACAAAATTGTAGATATTTCATTAATTCTTGCAACCTTCTGCGGGTACATAAATTTATTTAGTATATCGCGCATCGTATCACACGAGAGAATGTTATGATAAAATGTACCTTAAATTTTTTATTGCGTTATTTGTACAATAGTCAACATAAACAAAGATTTTATAACAAAATTGTACTTTAAATATATAAATAATTCATATAAATATGAATACGATGCAATTAAAGCAAAATACCGCTGAAGGTTGAGCCGTATTTTATTTGCTACCTATCAAGATGATTCCTCTTTTCTTTGAAAGGGGGGTTGCCGTTTTCTTTCATCTGCTGTTATAAAACTCGAGAACTGCAGGATTCTAGTTAATTTTGTGTCAAATTATTAATCTAATTAATGATTAAATGAAGTTTATAGTTTCAAAAAATGCGGTAATTCGCCGTGTTACTATGATTGTGATGCGATGGTTGGCGGGTTGTTTAACTGAACGCTAAATTGTAGACAGTCTGTTTGTCTCCACGTTTATGTGAATACGATAACCGAAAGCGCACCAGGTAGATAATGGAAATTCAATATGTAGTCTTGATGTCATAATAATAGATATGCATCAAATTTGTACACAAAGGAAAGAAGTAAAATTCAAACTGACTTTCATCAAAGGGATGGAGTTAAACATGCAACTCATTATATGTGCTATTTTTAGAGAAGTCGAGGAAAGATCCTTCACACTTCAGTATTAGCAGAATAGCAATTCAAAAATACGTATTTTAATGAGCATATATAAATTCAAAGAGAAATAAAATCTCTGTATATCTGAAGAATTTCATAACATTTTTATTTACATTATGATCGTAAGAAAAATAAGAAAGGAAATAAAAACACCTACACTCATACTCATGTAGTCACGCAAAATTAGATTGAATTAACTGAGATTTACTCATTATATTATGAAGATAATAAGACAGAAGTCTTTCATTGCGATTTTTGATATAAGGCCTTTTATTATACTGTGAGATAGGATTCATACGAGGGTGTCCAAAGTCTTACTCTGTTGCAAAATATTGGCTAAAAAAACTATTATAATTTAGCATATAGATTGAAATTTTAGATATTGAATCAAGATCGTTTATAGTTTTGCAGCAAATCACAGTCGTAGATTCAATGTAGCACCCTTGGTAGATACAGGAAGAATGTCAAGGCAGTATTCCAATTAATGTACTGTCCAATATCTTGACGTCACAATAAACGGCATCTGTGATCCTAACTTTGAGTGTATCAATATCTTCAACTGGCGTTGCAAGCACTATAAGTCCTTATGTAGTTCAACCTCAAAGTTAGGATCACAGATGTTGTGTGTAGTGTGACAGCCGAAATGTTGGACAATACGTGGCGAGAATTGGAATACCGCCTTGACATTCTTCGATCTACCAAGGGTGCTCACATTGAAATTTACTGACGTACAGTGGCTCCCAAATGGAAATTTTTATAAAGTGTATACTCAATTTTGTCACTCTCTAATTTGGAATTTCAACATTAAAATTTAGCCAATTAATTTATTATCATCATTTCCCCATTTTTGTTTCCTTTTTTAATACATTCTATAATGAGCATTTTAACATTTTTGTAAGTATTAATATCAAATGAATATTTTAAGTTGCTATTTTAGACGTTTAATGAAGAACGCGAGTGATGTATACTCAATTTTGGGAGCCACTGTAAGTGGTTTTATTAAAAATTTTATGAACGTCTTTACATTATATCGAAACAACCATATGCTAAATTATAATAGTTTTTTCACAATAATTTTTTGTAATCATGGGAAAACTTTGTGTCCACATTGCACTTCTTCACTATTCACCAAGATTACTAAGTTTCACCAGTTTCTACAAAAACACAAGAACATCAGGCTTTAAGACGTATTCCAAAAATGTAATCTCATTCGGTAGAATCGAATTCGCGTTAATATAATGTGGTAAAATCCTCGCGCTATTGAGCCACTCAGAGAATTTATATACATGAGATTTTTTATCCTCTAACAGAGATTTTAAATCCGAGCTTTAAATTTTGCTTATGAATCGGTGCTTTATCTGCAAAAACAAGGCGGTGTATGTTTCAAAAATCAAAATGCTTAAATATTGTATTCAGATCTGTAGCTTCGGCTCATACATATTTTGTTTCTTGTTTTTGTGTTTTATGGTTATCAAGAAATAATAACATCATTCAATTATGCAAATAAGAACTGATATATTTAAGTCGATAAAGAGCACAAACAATTATATTTTTTTATTTATGATAGCTGTAGAGGGACGAGAGTCATGTTTATATGGAATGCCGCTGTTGAAGAATTAATTCAATTTCAGGAGCCATTTTTATTAGATGGCTAAGTTCCACGACACAGTACATTAAAAGGTGCAAGATAGAGAACAACACAAGATAAGTACACAGTAGAAAAAGAGAGAGGCATCATGGGAAAACCCCGGATGGCTCTAGTATCGCCACCTACTATAAAAAGGAGAAGGCAGTGAATTGTAACCGCTACATAGCTAAATGCATATTTTGTGACTGTGGATTTCTGTTTTCATTCGTGAATTTCAAAAAGCGCTTCCATATTGAACAGGTATTCAAATATAATTATCTTTCCTTCCGTGAGAGTATAATGTAAAAGTCATTTTCTAAGTTGATGCTAGTTTCTTTACTCTTGCGACCAATGGAAAAACGCAAGGTTACTTGACAATAACCTTAGAGCGGATGAATTGATGACGTCGCATTGGGACGCACATCGCTTCGTCCCAGTGTTACGTAACGGAATAAATATCATGTTTGAAAATTTTTTTAGCAACCGAAAACTTTTTATAAGCCTGACTTTTTGTGGAAACGTTGTTAAAGAGTCACAAATTTCGAAAGAATAAAACTGTGGAGTGTTTAATCGAAAAGTTTAATAAAATTCAGTGATCTTTTTGATATGTTCTCTATGTAAGAAATAAATAAATAATTACGTCGTATGGTATATAAGTTTTAAAAACAAGTTTATCTGAGACACTATATGGTTTTTAAGAAACTGGAGAGTTAAGAATAATTTTACTTGAGATTATAAATTACACATTCGTTAAAATAATAGTCTTTCAATTACTTCATGTAGTAAAAAATGAAATTAAATATCTTTGAAAAATTCCTTAAAATTAACTTCTAATTTTTGATAAATATGAGCAAAAATAACTTTTCATTTTTTGCAGAATTGCA
Source organism: Araneus ventricosus (assembly GCA_013235015.1). NCBI lineage: Eukaryota > Metazoa > Arthropoda > Arachnida > Araneae > Araneidae > Araneus > Araneus ventricosus. Next base: position 584,524 of record BGPR01000113.1, read on the forward strand.
TCGCACACTTCGTAATTGAATTATACACATATATTTTGCATCTTTAATATATATATTACATTTTCACACACACACCCAGAATAATAAATATATATTAAATAAAATCTCTCGAGTAATACAATAATCAATATTTGCTTGCAAGATTAGTAATAAACGGTTTTCTAATGGCTATGTTTTAAATAGAATAATAATGACAAAACTTATATTAAATACCTTGAATTAGAATATTTCCACTTCGATGGCAATCAATTAAGTAGTTTCCAAAGCCTATTTAGAGAAATCAGTCTACAGCACTTTTCAGAAGATTATGTTCGATCCTAATTTAGAGTGTTCATCTGAAACTGATCTTTGATTGATCATTTCATTTGATGAAAAAATAATATTACAATAGATTTTGGTTTCAGAACTGTTATTATTTGCAGGGACACCAAGCAATTCAGATTTTAAATCACGATGATAGACGTGAAGTGCTGAGAGAAGAACATTTGCGTCATTGAAGAGATTTTTTTCTTTTTCTTTTGCATTTGCAAATCCAAATTTCCTTAACATCGAGATCTTTCGGAAATGAGTGAAAAGAAATGCTTTTACATTTCAAATTTCTCGTATGTATAATCCTCGTAATCCAACAACAGCAAAACCAGACATTGCATTAACTTTAAAATCCTTCCGTAAAACTATCACATTTGCTCAGGAAAGAGGCGTTTTTAAATCTTTAGCTTACGATCTAGAGGAAAACGCAAAACCTCTTCCCTAACAATCAAGCGATCTACTCAGCTCTGAATCATGCGAGAAGTATTTAGAATAAAGCAAAATTTCCCGCCTTTTAGTTTCATATGTGAGGAGAGAAAAGAAGCAAGACAGAAACTCAGCTCCAGACTAGATACAAATAGGCCAAAAGATCACATTATTTTCATTCATCAAAAATTCCTATTAAGCAGAAAAAAAAATCAAATAATATTTTTAGAAAGCGAATGTATTATTTGGAACTGCTGTAAAGTTAACAAAAAGAGAAGAGCCATGAATAATTATTATCATTGAAAAAAATGTACATACCTAATGCGCAGAATTTATAATCAATGAAAAGTTGGGTTGTGATGTAAATTGATGAGGATTCAATAAAGAACCATTTTAATCGGGTATTTTTTTTTACCGTTTCTTGCAGATGGAATAAATTTATTTCTTCAATTCGAAACCGCGTGGAATAGCGGAAAGTTCCTGAATCTGTCCAAATATGACGTAATGCGCGGAAAGACCTTCTGCGCATCGCGTTTGTGGCCCTCCCCTGGGAAAAACGGTCCTATTTCATTTTTAACTTCATTGTTTAAATCATCATACGCTTATTTAAATATTTTTAAAAAGCGATTGAAATCATGAGTAAAAATTAGGCAGAATGTAATGGTTCTATTACACATAAAGAATATCACAGATCTTTTAACAATGAATGTCTACATTTTTTGCGTGACTGGATAATTAATCTTTAAAAAAACTTATTTGTTGAAAATAAAGAGAAAAATATAATGTAAATTCTTTATTTTTTAATTTAGTTATTTTTGAGAAAAAACGAATTTGTCTGTGAAAGAGATTCCGACTGTCTTCAAAATAAATAAAACTACTAAAAGTCTTCTTACAGGTACACTGGAAAAATTGCATAAAATCTTTAAAATAGGTTATAAGAATAATAAATATTGATAATAAAAATTTTCCGATTTCTTAATGAATAAACTAAAATGAAAATTTTTGAAGCAAGTAGCATAATCAATATATCACAAATAAAAAATGCATAGTAGATTTCTTTCCTATATATTATTCTTTTTTTATATAGCAGATGGGAAGCTTATTTGAAGCCTTGAGGTGAAAATATCGAATCATATGTCTGAACCAACTATCACTTTCACAGCTGCAAAGAGAGAAATAAAAACTGTTGTGACAATGACATTTTGTCTCGCCCTCCTGCCGGTGGATGGCGCTGCAAAAGACCTTTGACTTTCCGGAGAAGAACGAGAGAGACGAGTGGGACTTGAGCCTTCGTGCGAGAAGGCTGGCTGGTTTTCCTCTCACGGGACGAACAAATCTTGCCATGCTTAGCGAGCTGTATGTATGTATATACTAGTAATATTAGTTAACGTATATGTAATATTAGTTAACCCATAATAATTCTATGTGGAAGATGTGTGAACAAATAAATTTCATTTAATTTAACTTTGCCCAACGTTATTTTAACCGTCATTTTCACTTCCTGTGAGCTAGCCGGATAATTGCGGCTAAACTGTTAAATTTGGCCTTCCCTGGTTTTCATATCAAATACCGTTTATTATTGGTTTATAAACTTAGAATTTTTTATTTAAGGTACTTTAAAAAATTAAAATTTGTAAAATACAGGGTGTCCGAGAATTGTTGGACATATTTTAAAAATTAGTAAAAAAAACTAATAATAGTACAACAACAGTTTTTTAAAAATGAGAACTGATTTAAAATTTTTTTCATATAGGTAACGCGGCGTTACGGCGGTATAGGTGGTCGTAAATTACTGAAAATCTCCCATTTTTGAGAGCCATTATCTCCGAAAATATTAAAGCTGGAAGAAAAATAAGAGCATCTATTTGTAGGAAATTTTACGCTCTTTAATTTGTTAAATCAATCGTAATTCGAAAACTGAAGTGAGTTCTAGATATTACGGAAAAACTAAAAAAGGAGTCTAGAAAACGCGCATCGGCTTCTGCTGATCGGTAGCCATTGCGAATCGAAATATCTCGCTGTAGCAAATTTAGAACGCCGTGATGATACGCCACCTATCTGAAAAATCTTTTTTTTAAATGCGCTCTCGTTTAAAAGAAAAACCATTGACTGTAACATTATTATTTTTTTATTATTAATTTTTGGAATGTGTCTAACAATTCTCGGAGACCCTGTACATTCTTTATTAGCTTTACAGCAATTCGATTTTTTTGAAGCATGCTTTAAAAAAATTACTGAAAAAGTGATAAAAATTTCGAAATTTTGTTTCTGATGTCGAGGTTTTTATCTGTGATGTTTTTCAAAGGAACGATGATTCTTTAGGGAAGTAGGAAGGTTGCTGCTAAATAAATGAACAAACTGGTTCTACTGTACCTAAATATTATTCGGAAGTTACTCATATATAACCGATATCTCCTCTTACAGAAGGCTGCTTTAGCATTCTTTTCCCCGAATATTGGAATAACGTTCCAATAAAAGCAAAATCTCAGCAGGAAAGTGATGACCTACCACTCTGTGACCCAGAAGAGCTCATTTCAGTAGGATAAATGATGGTTATATTGCTGTCATTTCCTGTAACAAAATGCTTTCATCGAAAATATATTGTATGAGTGATTAAGAAAATGCTAGATAGAATAATTTCGGTGTAAATGGATTGTGCTGGTTACATGTTTGGAAATAATTTTTGCACTTTATGGCCTAATAATTAATTTTCCGACAAATTCTTATGTTTGGAACATTTGAAATTTTTAAATGAAAATTCAAGAGATAAAGATAAAATACTAAATAAAGTAATTATAATTTTTAGGCGACCGGAATTTCTTGAATTTATGTGGGTTCTTCAAAAAGTTAAACGAAGGATTTGTGAAGAATAATTAATGAAGAACATATTTCATCAATGAATGTTTTTATTGACAGTTCTTAGAAAAGATCTAATGAATTCTTGTGCTTCTCGGGAGAAAAGTTGTGAAATAATTAATAAAACTAAATACGTTATACGCTGAAGCTGTTCAACTGGATGTGTTGCATAAAAAATTATTACTCTATTACATGTTGATTTTTCCGCTAGCATTATTTACTTTTTTTGCCAAGAATGCTCAAGTTTGAATGCATGACCTTAGTTTACAAACAACTTCATTTACTCTTCTAATCTTAGAGCAATAAAAATAAATAATTGTTCGGCGTTTACAAAAACAAGTCCATATGTATTTTAAATGACTATTCTAAAATGCAGTTACATTTTTCTTAAGATTACTTCGGATATTTTAATTTTTGAAAATGCTTGGGTTTCAGAATATGATTCTAACGAAAGAAGATTAGTATATTAGATTAATTATCAAAAAATCAAATAAATGAATTCAGATGCAACGTTTTGAAAACTGATCTCATCTTCCGATTCTTTTGGAATAAGATGATGAAAATGGTAATAAAGTAAATGCATGATTTGAAAAGAAATACTAGGAAACAAGTTTTAAATGATTAATGCCGACTCAAGAAAACATATGGAAGCTTAACAAATTTCTAATTAACTGATAAGTTAGAAAAAAGTTATATAGAAATTTTAATCTTCTACTTTTCAAATAATTAGACAACAAAGAAAATAAAAAATCATTGTTAATTATCGACAGTAGAATTTTCTTCGAATTTAATACACATTTTTTTATGTCAGATTTCACTACTTTTAAGTACCCCAAATAATTTTCAAATAATTACACAAATATTATAATCATAAAGCAGCTATCTTCAAGAAACAGATTACACAGAGATATTTCAGCATTGAAAAAAATATCGTCTCGATGTGTTCCCAAAATTTGCTACAGAAATCTCTGGTAACATCAGCAAGAAAAGAATACTGCTTATTTGAATAAACGCAATCACATACCAAACGCACTCTTCTGTCTTTCTTCTTAAAAATTAATCACTTTTCCTATACCACTCTTTCCGTATTTGTCCCGAATCTCTCGACGCAAATGTCTTTTCAGTTGGGCCATTATGAAATCTCTTCCTCTCTCATCTTCCGTCCATCGCGAATCTCCGGATTCCTCATTCAGCCTTCCTATAGCAACCACCATTTATTACAGGGCACATTCGGCCCCCTAATGTCGACGGCGACCCATTAATTTGGACACCAAGGCACAAAAGTGTCGTGATGACCCGATAAAAGGTAGCCCCCTCTCTCACCAACAAAGACGAGGTAGATAGGAGAAATGGTGGTATACATTTATTCTCACTTTTTATTTTACCCTATTTTTTCTGAAGGATTTCATTTCGAGGAAAATGTACACGACGACTTTTGGATCTGTTCATTAAAAATCATTATCTGTTCAGACAGTGTTTGTGGAAATAGTCTGGTAGGAATTCTTGGTACAATCTCTCAAGGGCAACTGTGGAATGACACTTGAGAGTAATGGAGGACCTATTTCACAATTGAGTGGAGATTTAAATGTTGTCATTTAATGAAATTTTGGCCATATTTACATGTATGCATGTATACATTTATTGCAGTCTGTCTCCCTTAGAATGTGTTCTATCCAAACTGAAAACAATCAGTATACATTGAAATAGAGTAATTGGAAACAATTTACAATTTCACATATAAAAATTCGATTGAATGGAAAAAATTCTAATGTGACACATTTACCGATCATTGCTGCTTCTTTAAATTACAGTAAGGCACCGTTTATTTGTTTCTCATTTAAACCTCGCTTACATTTATAGGTCGTTTCATCACGGTCCCGATTCTTTCGCAATCATTGTAATGATGAAGTAGAGAAAGAACTCAAACCTTAGCCAGGACTTTACCTTGGTCATCTGTTAATATATCAGAACGAGATTGTAGAGATGTGTATTTTTTCCGCCTCAAAATGTTTAGTTTAGAGTGGTGATACCTTTCACGTGGTCATCTCAGATTATTAGTTTTTAACTGAAATTTAAAGAGTTTTTCGGTTTCCGGTGTAAGCTGCTGGAGGTATTGAATTTTTTTCTCCTGTCTTCAAGGTAAACTTTTTCAAATGTTTCATCTATTTCCCTTTTAGTCACATACGTGACACACACACACCGAAAGGATTTTTAATAATAAAAATCTAAACAATTGTCGGAGGAAAATTAAATAATATGAGAGGAGGTGTTTAACATCTGTCAAGTACATCGTGCTGTACCTTGGCCACCTGTAAATAGTACAGTGAAGTGTTGTGTCAACATCGAAAAGTGGGTTTTAGTTAAGTTTGTCGGAAATAAGGACGCCAAACGTTGTGAAGGAGCTCTTACAAACGTGCAAGATGGAGAAAACGTAGAAAACTTCCTAACACAGAAATAAAATGTAGTACTTTACATATCCAGATAATGAATATGTTTTCAATGTAAAAGTCGTAGTATCGTCATGGTTTTTACTTGCACCGTTAATTTGTCGCTGAGGCTAATACAAAATTCCGGTTTCATTTTGTGACTATAACATTTATTACTTTATTTTTTTATAGTTCGAAGAATTGTTTTCTTTTATGTAACTTTTTATTTCTATGAAGAATTTGTGCTGTTGCACAGTTAGAGTTACAATATGATTTTTCTTTTTTAACTTTCTTTTAAGACTAGTATTTTTTTAAGTCGCAATAATTTTAAAGTCTTTAATATATAAATTGCTTTTGAGTGAAGAAAAATTTCTAACTAGTTAACTACATATTTTAAATAAAACCATCTTTCTTTTTCAGTTGCGATGCTGTTCAACCATCATATGTACCTAAACACAGTGAAATGATGTTGAAAAATTAGTGTTGTACCAAATTGGCGAGTGACAATGTCATATTTTATTGCCATCGACAGGGTACTGCACAGAAGTGGCTAAGGTATAATCCAGTGATATACCTTAGTCAAACATTAAATATTTTTTATTTCAAATGTTTACATTGCTATGTGGTAATTAGGAGGAAAAATTAAAGGGGTATTTAGGATGCTGATCTGCTGATGTTCCTAAAGCACCCAGAATTTTTTTATTTGAACTTAATTTGACTAATTTTTTTGGAAATGAAAAAAAGTTGTCGAGGTATGGGACCTTCCCCTACTTCGTTTATACGATGCAAAGCTTCTGTTAACATCGTTTTCCTCCTTTCTAAAATTAGAAAACTTTCTGCCTCAGTCAGTTTCGAGGAGTATGTGATTTATAACACCTATATTATGACTTAGGAATTATTCATAATTGATGAATTAATAGAAGAGAAATTATGAAATTGTAATTTAAGCGATGGTGAAGGAGAATGTGAAGAAGTTATTCCACTTCCTTTTAAAGTCGCAATGGATTCTGTTGGTAAAACTTCGAACTTACATATTTGTTCGGCAAAAAACTAGTGAGAAAACCTTCAATGAACTTAATTCGATTCATAATGCTATACTAAATAATCACATACAATCAGCACGTCAAACGACGACGAAAGAATCTTTTTAAATTAAGCAATCACTTGCATGCACATAAATTGTATGAAATAAGAAAAGAAAAATTAGTACTCGATGTGATTTTTAAAACGTATAAGATAAATGTCTATTTTTCAAATTTCATTATTGTTTTCAATTCTATATAGTAATATACTTAGTATTATCTTTAAAAAACGCTTTAAATTATTACTATTAAGTAAATTTTCCTTAGTAGCATTAAATTTATAATAATCAAAGATATTAAAATCTAGATTATACGTCGTTTCATGTTAATTCCCTTAAACGACGTAAAACGGTGCTTTACTGCAATAATGTTTCTGGCCTCAGACATTTATGGACAAATATTTGTAAAAAAAATTTACATTTTTAGTCATTTCGGAAAAATTGAAGAAGGTAAAAGAAAGACATCAAGAAAAAATTCATTATTTCAATTGTTCTTGCTGCGTATTTCATTTTACCTAGACACACTTTTCTGTCCATCATGTGCACAGACCGCTTTAAAATTAGGGAATTTATATTAGACACTGGGTGTCTGTCGATATGAGGAACAACTCACACGGATAACAAGTCATGTGTTGACTTGGATTTATCACGAAGTTCGGAAGGTAAATGTAAAGCCAAGAGTCACTAAACGGAAATTCTCGTAGATGTTATTTTTAAGAGGCTACAGCACTGAAGAGATACTACGAACCCTTGGGGCATCATCCTTAATCATCCGATCTCTTTTTCATTAAACTATTCCTTACAAGTGGTGCATATTTTCTATTAGAATTTTTTCACCTTCTGTGACCATGCTAATAGAGATTTTGTAACTGAAAAGTATCACACTTTCACCACGACCAGCTGAGCTGATCAACCTGTAATTAGTTAAATTCCCTTCTCTTATGGTGTCATATGTGGGAAGGTAGGATTTATTTCTAACTTGATAAAACAAGAATAGATTAGCCTACGGCGATGGAAAATGATTAAGTTTCCTGGCATTTCCAAACTGGTACACTACAAAATAAACAAGAGCGGTTAAGAAAACCTAAACACAAATAATTTGTCAAGAACAAGACTTCGACATTTATTGTGTATCATGCTCGATGACAACATTCATCTTGTAGAGAAACGTCATTGAGCATGAATCTTTTTGAAACATACAAATCTGGAAACTTAAAACTTTTCCATTTATTTTTTAAAAAACTACTTTTTTTTATGGCTATACTTTTTTATTGTTTTTGTTGTTTTGCATTCCTTGTCATCTTTATGTTTGCACTTGTCTTCAGCATGTGTATTGCATAATTGCCATCTTTGTTATATGTTTATTTCTTAAGAAAAACCAGCGGGAGTGTTCTCCCCTAAACTTTCTCGTATACTTCCCCAAAAAGGTGCCGTTTCCCCTTCCCCCGCGTGGCTAAAAAAATTCGAACCTACTGTTGCCCAGAATCCAATGACTATCAGGTTTTTCACTATAGTGATTGGAAAATATCTAGGTAAAGAATCAAATTCAGAGAGATGCGTACCGATTTTCCGTTCTTACCGGCTCAAGGACAAACTGACGTAATTCGCTACTCCATAATGAAATTCCGTTCCGTTCCTTTCGCGTGCACAAAAGATTTCTTCCAGTACGCATGCGCGTGGAGATAACGTATTCTTTTCAAAAGTAAATTATACAGACCGACAGAGAGTCAACCCTTTGACGGATTTGGCCCAAAATTTTATACGGACCTACATTCGTGATGATAAAACTGTGTACAAAATTTTATCCATCTAGCTATTCAAGTTTTTGAGTTATAGTGTTCAGATAATCGCGGACAGACAGACAGGCAGACTTCCGTAGACGGATTTTGTCCAAAATATGATAAAAACCTACAAATTATGTGTAAAGATCGCATACCAAATTTCATCCCTGTAGCTCTAATAGTTTTCGAGTTATCGTGTTCTCAGACACACAGACATAATTCCCAAATTGTGTTTTTCGGACTCTGGGAGGTCTAAAACGTGGATATTCGTCAAAATCTCGAGTTCGAATTTTTTGACGATTACAATACTTTCTCTTTGTATGCTTCGTATACGAGAAAGTAAAAAGCACCTCCATTCATCCAAAAAGGAGAGGAACCACACGACTCTGCAGATGCTGTTGCTGGTGGGGCAATGTAAAAGCCTTCCAATCCTTTGAAGATGATGATAGAATTTAACCGTATTAAAATTTTGTCCTATCGTATTCTAAAAATTAATGATCTTAAAGTTGAGAGTAAAGTCGATCTTATGATTTTTTGTTAATGTAAAAGTTTGGGAATTAGAGCAACGAGCCGCCATACACGACAGAAACCACTGTGCTGAAGGTAGCCTATATATCTTATTTGTGTATTACAAAACACGGAAAGTTGGATGTGATTATGATACGGTTGAAGTCTCAAATAATCACCTAATTTTTGCCCTTTTAATTATATAGCCGTGACATTATTTAAATTCTGAATATTTTTTAAATAGTTTCTCAGAAAAAAGTTGCTTGAAATCATCATATTGGTGGATGCGGCAAGATGTTCATTTGAATAAAAGAAATATTTTTTAATGAAGTTAATCGTTATTAATAAGAAACTGCAATTTCATGCAAGCCAAATTTCAATCTTAACTATCTGAGATAATTATATACTTGAAAATTTATTTATTTTAAGCCTTTACAACTATTGAGATTTATAAATACTTCCTTCACAGAAACACACAGCGAAGCTTCCAATGTTTGTTTCAGTGAAAAATATGACGATCGTATACACCAGGTTATACGAAATAAATAATGCGAACTCAGGAACACTGTAGCAAGACACCAAATATTCAAGCTCCGAGTCCCCATCTCTAAAGCACTCGGAAATTCCCGGCATCAAATAGAATTGCAAAGTCAATTCGTCGCTCTATCACAAACATCGAGTAAAAAGAGCGCGAAAAATTGGCATTTCCTTCACGTGCTGTGAAAAAATATAGGACTTAGAAAGTTCCTTTCCAGCCGAATTCAACCTATTTCACACAGCTCGCCTTTTCAGTTTTTGAAACATAGATGATTTCCTACAATGTGACGCTCCTTTTCCAAGTCAGGAGCATTCTTTTTTTTCATCAGCATTCCACATTTTACCTCGCCCAGGCGATAAAAGAAAAAATATTGGTTTCGTTTTTTGCTCAGAATTCTAAGAAATCCTGTTACGGTAGCAAGAATCAGATGCCTTCAGTTGGAAACCTTCTATCATTTGAAAACTGTTTTCAAAAAGATTCTTCTGGACTCATAGCTTCATGTAAAACTGTAATAAGGAATATATTAGTGTACTATTGTCTTGCTCTGCAATTACTTTTTAGGCAGAATATTTCTTTTATAAAACGTTCATGAAATTACGAATATTTTCTTAACGCTAGTAACTATCTTTTTTGAGGTGTTGTGTTATGATCGTTCTTGATTCCATTTTTAATTTTTTGGCTGCGTTTCGGCGTGGTCTTGTAATTTATATATTTATTTTGTAGTTTTTATGTCAAATTGCATATTTTTGTTGGTACTGCTGAGTTTTGATAAAGTTTGACTTTTGGACTATTAGCAAAGTATCGAACATCTTTGATTTTTGTGTGAGGTTGCATGTAAATTTTTATTTATATTGATCCGTCTGATTTTATATAATCTTGTGATATACATTGTAAAACTGTTTATTTTATCAATTCCTGTGTTAACTAAAAATATTCTGTACTGTCTATATTGTAGCAGAGCATAACTCTGTTTATATTTTAGTATTTTTTATGTTTCCATTAGGTGTGTTTAGTGTGTTATGTTTTTTTTCTCTTTTCTCTATCATAAAAACAGTCATGAGTTAATTGTCACTTTGATTTTCGTATTTCGTGCGAGTGTGATTTCTTTGTGTGTGTTTAGTTTCTTGTTTTACATACTTTTGGTGTTTTATATTTACACCCAACGTATAGTTTCTGTATGTTTTATTTGTGCCTATACTTCTGTTGTTTCAATTTTTGAAGGATATATATGTATACCATAATAAATAAATACAGAAATCAAGATAAAAGACATTTATATACAAAAAGAGCAATAACCAATCAAGAAATTAATACTTTAATCGAAGAAATACTGAATCAAATGAAGTAAACATTAGGAAATAGATACAGTGGTACCTCGAGATACGAGTGCCCTGACATACGAGTTATTTGAGATACGAGCGCTGTCGAGCAGCGAAGTTTTGTTTTGAAATACGAGCGACATTTGAGATTCGAGGAACGGTACGGTGTATGTACACATTAAAAACCAGTTTTTTTTCTTTACATTCTCTTATTATGTTTTTATACAATATTTGTCATTTATAAATACATTTTTCTTATTCAAAAACACGTAACAAAAACAATTAGAGGTAGCATTTTTGGGGCTGGAACGGATTAACATAATGGCATTTCAATTAATTTCAATGGGGAAAATTGCTTTGAGATACGAGCAAATTGACATACGAGCAAGCTTACGGAACGAATTAAACTCGTATCTCGAGGTATCACTGTACTTTATGGTTAACATAAATTCGAAAACAAATATGGAAAAACTTCACTAATACGGTGAATGCGCCAATGCAGCAGTACATCCGAAAAGTGAAAAATATTAACAAAAGAAAACATTAAAACCATTTCAGAAAAGAAAAACCAAAATAACAAAACAGAACATAACACTAACGTCCAGATCCGTCATCAGCAAGGAAATCCCGAACGAGCGTATATTTAGTATTCGGTGTTTTCTAATACAAACTCTAGCAATAATGCTAAAAAAAGTTAGAACTTAGAACCCAAAATAGAACCCAAAAACAACATTTTGAAACAAAGAAATATCAAGCAAAAAGTTCGTGTCTATTGAAACAAAATACATGAAACCAAATTTTAAAAGTAATAATATAAAACAAAAATGAAGAAAAAGATGTCAATACTCACCTAAAAATCCATAAATGGATAAATAAGATAGGAGTGGGATTTAGAGGCGAAAGCACGCGGCATACATACATTGGAACGTTCAGAAGTGTTGATGTGTTCTAGGTTATGAAGGTTAACAGTTAACTTCACGCGTTTCGGTTAACATTTTACTAGCAGTGAAAAGTCTTAGAAAACTTTTACTGCCGTGAAAAGTCTTAGAGACCTTTTTAAGAGTATCAATATATAAAAAATAAACAATTAAACAAAAATGAAAGTAACTAGTAATCATTTACTAAGGATTAAAAATATTTGTAACAATTCAGAACCAAAGAAAAAGGAAATTGAACTTTTTAAAAACAATCTTAATTCCAATAAAATTCCCAATTCTCTTTATTTACCTTTACTCCATAGCGTTTTATAATTTTAATATATATAAACACTTACTTTATTTATCTTTAGTCTATAGCATTTTACAGTTAGAGTAGAGTCTCGATAATTCGAGGTGGACGGTACCGGGCCTACCTCGAACTATTTTCGAAAGCTCGAATTATCGAAATCATAAAAATTAATAAATAAATAAATGGAAATAAAAGCAATTTTTAAATTTCAGTGTAGTATATTTAAATGGAAAATGTACTTGCATATTATTAGATTACTGCCGAGAGCAACAGGTTAATTAATCTTAAAATAATTGTCAATTGTTGTTTGTTGAAACACATTGCTCCTATACATCGATCTTATATATATCCCCTTTTTGGGGAGGGGCATTTTTGCAGATGGCTTCGGGGTGCGTAGTGGACATATGACCCTTCGAACAACAATAAAAACCAAACGCAATAATTCTTTCACGTGTTGTGTATGTGTTGGTCATTATTTGGGAGATAAACTGATTTTTTTCACTAACTCGGATTTATGGAAAACTCGAACAATCGAAACTCTACTGTACTTTCATTTTTGTTTAATTGTCTATTTTTTATATATTGATACTATTAAAAATGTTCTTAAGACTTTTCACGGATAGTAAAAGGTTTCTAAGACTTTTCACTGCTAGTAAAATATTAACCGAAACTCGTGAAGTTAACTATTAACCTTCATAACCTAGAACACGTCAGCTACTTCTGAACGTTCCAATGTATGCATGCCGCGTGCTTTTTGCATCTAAAACCCACTCCTGTCTTATTTATCCATTTACGTATTTTTAGGTGAGTATTGACATCTTTTTCTTCATTTTTGTTTGATATTATTGGTTTTAAAATTTAGTTTCATGTATTTTATTTCAATAGACAAACTTTTTGCTTGATATTTCTTTGTTTCAAAATATTGTTTTTGGGTTCTATGTTCCGGGGGAACAAAATTTTTTTAGCATTATTGCTAGAGTTTGTGTTAGAAAACACCGATAATAAATATACGCTCGTTCGGGATTTCTCTGCTGATGAAGCATTCGGACGTTAGCGTTATGTTCTGTTTTGTTATTTTGGTTTTTCTCTTCTGAAATGGTTTTAATGTTTTCTTTTGTTAATATATATAGTAATATCAATCAAAATATTACCTGTTATATATGTGCAAATGTGCTATCTGCAGATATGCTATCAAAACAAAATGAATGGAATTGAAAAGCGTTTTTTAAAGAAAAAAACTAATGAGATGCCCAAAATCAATTCAATTGATTAGAAAAATTTCAGCGACATTGCTGGTGCATCATAGAAATCTTAGATTATGTTAAAAGGAAATCTGAAGTTAAACATTTATTAAGAAGCATAATCATTTATCTAAACTTTGTAAGAACATGATGGATTAAGTTTTAAAATAGAAGCTGTAAGATAGATCCTGTATCCGCTTGCTATTCAAACGGTCTAGTATCAGAAAACTTGAGATAGGATATTACATGATTCAAAGTTATTAAATTTCACGGTTGTAAATATAAAATGCTCTATATTTAGGAGTTCATTTTATTTTATTTAATTATTTTTGAACTATAAAAATTTTCGGAAAATATTTCGAAATAGAACATTATTGGCATATTCGAAAATGTAATATCAGATATTAATCACTATTGATAAGTATTTGTTTTACTAAGTGGTTAGTGTAACAAATATGAACAATCATAAAAGTAAAATAAACAAGTATAAATAAACATATGATAAATAAAATGTATAAACAGTCAATAAAAATAAATAACTAAAAAGTATAATTTAACAAATCGACACCCCAGCAATCGTATAAGTTTACATATCATTCAGAAATATTAAAGAAATTTCAAATTTTGAAGTAATGGGAATTACATAATACATATTTTTACCTCAAAGATTGTGAATACGCAAGGTGATATAAAAGGCTACCAGAAAATTTAATTATGTAACAAGTAGCCAAAACAAATCGGTTTTGTTTCGGAATATATAGAAAGGAACGTCATAAGTGAGAACTAATGATTTAAAAAGAATAAAAAACGAGCCAAAGAGTATATTACTTATAAAATTCGATTATTATTCAATAAATATGCAATTCTTTCCCAGCCTTCTGGTAGACATTCAAGGCCCCCTCTTCCAAAATTCACTTATCCTTGACGAAAAATCCTCTAATATCGTTCTAACATCGTCTTTAGAATTCATATTTTTTCCGTCCAAATGGTTTAGAAGACTGCCCAATAAATGATAATCAGATGGGCTGATGAGATAATCAATGTCTGGCGAATATGTTAGGTGGAGAATCGTTTTCCATTCACACTTCTCAAGGTTTGTAATGTCTTCCTTGCTTTTTATGGCTGAAGGTTGTCCTGATGGAAGAACACTGTTGTAACTAGAGTTCATGATTGTCGCCTGGTGGAGCTGCGAGCTGTTCCAGGTCTATATACGATGCTGTAACTCTCGCTTTTGTATGAATTGAATTGAAATCGAAGTTGACTACTGTCTGTTCAGTTTGAGTTTGTGTAATGTCAGTGTCTTATGCTGCTTGTTATGTGTCGCCACGTCTCGTTCCTGTCTAATAAATGTTATGCTGTTTACAAGTTGGATCATTATGTTGCTGCCTACGAGTGCCTTACTGACAGGTAAGAAAGCTAAATGAAATTAATATTTGAATGAATTAGTTAGCGAATACATGGAATTACGAAGTTCGAACAAATACCTTTCGTCTTGAAAACAAAAATGGTCGTTTGTCTTCAAGTTCTGCTAAAGTCACTCTGGTTACTCGCAGTAGACATCCTTTGTTATGTCTTGGTTTTATGAGTTCAAAGTTCATTGCATATCCCACCAAAGAGATATTATCTTATTTGGTTGAAGACCGCTTTTAATCTGGGGTTCTCGTCTTTCTCCTTTCTCTACCAACTGACTACGTCACTTAACATTGATGTAAAGAACCCATTTAACTTCACCAGTTACTATTTGATCAGAAAAAGCTTCATTCCTTTGACGTGGCAGCAAAGAAAAGCACATATTCACTCTCCGCGCGCGATTAGACTCGGAAGGTTTGAAATGAACCTCTTGGCTCAGTTTGCTAACTTTTCCGACTGCACGTAGTTGTCTATGGATGACTGAATGACGAAATCTAAGCCTCTAGACCAGTTTCTCAACAGTTTCGTTGGGAGTTTTTCCACCGTGGTTTGCAAAATGCCCTTGTTGAGCTCTACAGATCTTCCAGGATGAGACTCATCTTCTAGGCTTTAGTTTCTGACTTGGAATTTCTGGAACCATAAATGACACTGGTTTGCACTTATTATCCTGTCCCCAGATACTGTATTAACATTCCTCACACTTTCCATTGCGTTGCTATCTTTACTGAATTCTTAAAGCAAAATACAGTAGAATCACCCTACAACGAAGTCTCCCTACAGCGAATTTCTCCCTATAACGAAATTTTTAATCGGAATGTTAAAAAACATTCAAAATATTCTCCATATAACGAAGTGGTTGTCTCCCTATAACGAATTTTTTCAGACGTTTATCTTTTCGATTTTCGTCATTTTTGAAGAAAGTTGCTAATTTCTGTGCAAACAAATCGCTCACACGTGCAACCACTCTCATTGTTCATTCCAGCGATAACATCTCCCTACAAAAACGCTAGCTTTTAAAGGAGACAAATGCGTCGGAGGAAAGAAAAGCACATAAAGATTCCCAATTTTGTTATCTGCCAACATGACTGGCGAGGAAAAGTTAAAGATGCTTGTTTTTGGCAAACGTAAATTTCCAAGGTGCTTCAAAGGAATAAAATCTTTAGAAGTTAAATACGAATTCAACAAAAAATCGTGGATGACGTCTGAAATTTTTGACAGATGGTTGAAAGCATGGAGAAGCAAATGGGACAACAACACCGTAAAATTGCTTAATTAATCGACAATTATCCAATTCATTCAAAAGATTGTGGAGAAAAGCTAAAAAATGTTAGTCATTTTCTTTCCTTCTAACTGCACAAAAATTTGCAGCCCCTGGATCTCGGAATAATTAAAAATATAAAAATTCAAAAATTCATTATAGGAAAAGAATCTTGAAAGAAATGATCAGTGCAATTTAAAAAACTCAAACAGATCAAGAAAACATCGATCTTCGAAAAGCAAATGCAGAACTTGATAAAGTATGGAAATTTGATGCAACTGCTAAAATAATCTAATTGTTTTAAAAGAGGAGGCTTTAGTAATCAGACAGATGACAGTGATTCCGACGATGAAGATGCGATCTTGGCCGACTTGAAAGAAAAATGGAAAACAGTAGAAGGGAATGGAAGAATAGCAGGTGATGCAACTCTCTCCGACATTTTAGAAGTGGATGCAGAACTGTTAACTGCTTCATATACTACAGATGAAGAGATTTTGAGAAGTTTAATGGACAACAATAAAGGCCAGGAAAATGACAGTTATTCCGAAAATGAAGACGTGATACAGCCAAAACCACATAGGACTGAAATGCTACAATCATTCGAAACCATTAAAAGAGGTTTCCAAATGGAAGAAAATATGCCCGACTCTATTTTTTGGTCACTCATAAAATTTTTATGAAAATTTAACATCACGAAATGCAAAGCAATGTAAAATAACGGTATTTTTCAAGTAAAATAAACGTAAATACATACTAGTACATATTATTCTCTAAATTGATGAATTGTCTTCACTTTTGAGCATTTTATTTATACAATAAAAATTAGTATAATTTTAAAAAATTTAAAGCATATATTACTTCATTTTTAATTGAAAGTCATAATTAAATACTTTTGAACTTATCGCATCTAATAAAAGTTTTGTAACATTTACTTAAATAACTGCAAAAATATCTAATCTCCGTATAACGAAATTTTCTCTATAGCGAATTTTTCAACTGGAACCAAGCGATTTCGTTATAGGGAGACTCCACTGTATTCCGAAAATACTCCCTTGTCACTTCCAAGCTAACTTTGGAAAAATAACTGTTAAAATTGAACTGAATTTTTCAAAACTAGCACTAAGAATTAGGTAAATTTACAACCTGTTTTTTTAGCAAGCTGATGCAACAAGTTTATTCCCTAACCCTACGATCTGTATTTCATCCAATTGTAAAAACCCTAATTTTTTATGGGATAACCCAATACAAATAAACTGTTAATTCTTCATTTAAATTTCAAGCATGACATAACGCCATCCTGCGAAGTCACGTCAAAACATTTTAAAGAGGGTTAGTATTTAACGATGTTTTTATTTTAAAATACCTCAATATTTTACCTTTATGCTTTTTTAATATTAGAAGCATTGTTCATTGAAGAATATTATTACAAAGCATTTCTTTACCTTTAGGTGTTTACGTGAACATGTTTCATTTAAGTTAAATGACGCATATTAAAGACAAGTTCTTGATACTCTTGAGTACAAAAGTCGGTAGTCAATATTTGATTTTCATTTTTGTGATTTTTCCCATTTAAGAAGAGGTTTGGAAAAATATGTCCGCCTACTGGCATTATCAGTGTGTTCTCAATGAATATTTTGATCATTTTGTTTCTTCAACGTTGGCTTTGTAAATTCATCATTCTCATTTTTATGCACCCTTGCTGAATAGACGGATAAGAATTCATTTAAATATACAAATATTTGCTCCAATTCACCTATATAACAATATTTCCTGGAATCCTGTTTTATATTCTTAAAAATATTTTTATTTCTTAAATATTTTCAAACGGGTTTTATGATTTCGTTCAATGAAAGACTAACTATTCAATAAAAATATAAACTTTCAAAGTCAACATAATATGGGTATTGTATTATAACCAAGAAAATTATTTTGTACCGAAATAACATTATAGTTTAGAGAAACACAATAAAGGAAAAGATTTAATGCTTGAATAAACGTGCAATTGAATTTAACAAAACCATTAAAAATGACGCTCTGGTATAAAACTCGGATGAAAAATTCTAAAACATTATAATAAAACTTTGAAACTTTTCTTCTTTTTTAACATAAAACAAAATGTGACATTTTCGGGCTCATAGCTTATTACTAGACTGCCCATTAGCAAGAAAAATTAATATACAGCGAAAAATCTTTCATAATTTCTAATTTTCATCTAAGATATTTATGTTGGTATATTGCATGAAAACTGTAGTCCGTAAGCATCTGAAATAAAAAAACTTCTTAATAAATGTTATTAAATGCGTCTGGAAATTTATTTTCTTAGACGCGAAAGGTTAAGCGATGAGTAAATCAATATATAAGCATTTGCCTATATGAATGTATGATATTTTGAATTTTATGCAAGTTTGCCGCCGACGTGAATTTCTATTATTTTTCAACCTACGTAGTTCATTCTTCTTTCAACATATTAGGTTTATTTTCATTTTCTTTCTACATTGACAATGTTTTCAGTCTAACATTCTTTCTGCAAATTGCGGTGATGTAAAATCGTTACGCACAAAATACAATGCTCTACAGAACAGTCTGCTGGACCATGAATTGCCAAATTTGGCACAAATTTTACAGAGGAGGTTAGAAATGAACAGCATACAGCGATTTTTTCGAAGTATTAATTAATTAAAAAGTAAGCTAAATTTTGAATTTTTTCCACGTTAACTTCCGAAAATATTACAGCACAAAAATGAGTTTTGCACCATCATAAAATTCAAAAATTTATCCTTTCAATGACACTAATTTAGTTGTCGAACATTTTTTTCTCTAATTTTATTAAATTTTTAAGTCTGTTTTAGAATAAAACTTTTCGCTGTTGTATTAAACAACAAATCCGGGTTTTCTTCCTTTGTTTCTAACCAAGATGCGATGATTCAACTTATTTTTCCCTATTGAGTATGTTCCTTTTTAAAGCATACTTCTAATAAAATTTTTCGACATTTTTTTAGTATTATTTTACGTTGGGGGCCAAACTTCCTTCCGCGGGTGTGTTGCAGAAGTTTGGAGAGAGAGAGAGATGCCAGCTCAGGTGTCGCCTTCATCATCTGACCACCGCTCAAAATTACGAGGTCCGTCCCAAAATAGTCCTCTTGTTTCTTCAAGACGAGACGTTAATAAAACTAAATTAAAGTTAGTATTGTTTCAATTACAGTTAAATTTTAATTTCAGAAGTAAACAATGATGAAATTTTTTTAAGTTTGTTCATTTTTAAATACTGCTGCTCTCTCCTGTAATATAATTCGATATATTGATTGAATTTCTGCAAAATGCGTGATGCAGAAATTTTAACGCACAAAATGCAACGACTGGGGGCAATCAAGTCTATCATGCTAAGATGTTTCGGATTAGAAGTTTGAATTTCGCTTTTTTAAAAATTACGTCTGTGTATGAACGCGGTAACTAAGCAGCGAACAAGGCTAGATGGATAAAATTTGGCATATGGTTTTGTCCAGATAATTCACTTTGTTTGGTTAGGTTTCGGATGCTGCAAGAGGTTTATTTCGGACACACCACGGATTCTCACTTTAAAAAAATTCTCATTTTCAAACCACTCTTTCTCTCCAAACTTCCACACTACACCGGCAAGAAAACTTTAGAATCCGACTGATAAAACGTGCTTTAGGCTTGATTTCTATGGATGTTTGTTAAAGTCTTTACTCGCGAACCTCCCGGAGATGCACCTCTGCCACTACGACTTTGATAAGTTGTCAAAATGTGAAGTAGAAAATACGTGTCGAGGTATCTAATAATCGATATAAATAAAAGTGAATATATGCAGGTTTAAACAAAGTTCTAATAAGGATTTAACTAACTGAAAATTCGTCAAGAGTCGAGGAATATGACCACAGAGGTCGTGCGCTTCGTCCACCCACCTCACCACTGTTTCTAAAAGGGAAATTCAAAAAGTATGCTATAAGAGTCCCATACATACATACATAACCCACGCCTACTGACTCACCCAAAGGGGTTAGAGTCAGCAAGGATCGACGGGGAGGAGCCAGACCAGTCATGAAAGAAAAAAAGTTACAATATTTGGAGGATATGGATTACAGAGCTACGTGCAAAAAAATACAAACAAAAACACACAGAAACACAGACAAAAACATACACAAACACATGCAACACAAAAGCACCAACGGTGCTACAAAACAAAACCAACGTTGCAAAACACAAGAAACAAAAATGGATAATAATAATGGTAAAAAATAGAAACTCAATCAAGGCATTGCTTACATAACAATATATATATATATATACACAATTCAGATCACAGACGCTGCCAGTCATCACAAATTTTCCTAGAAATTTCAAAAATTGACTTCAACCTGTTAAAAAAAAATAGTTTTTACAAAGTTTTCTAGTCCAGTGAGTCCGAGCAGCACCTGTCGGAAGTAGTAAATGATAGTCCTTGGTATACATACATGAAGCCAAGTAATGGTCAACATCTCCATGCTCACCACACAAACAATCAGGATTGTTCAAAATCTTGAACCTGCACAGATATGCTGGAAAAGGTCCATGATTGGTAAACAGATAAATGATATATTTGTTGCTAATCAATAAGTCCAGATTTGCTGACGGAAGAATTTCTTTTGTACGTTTGCCAGTGGTGGAATTTTTCCAGTATGAGTTCCACTCGTTCATAAGGAATTCCTTACAAACTCTTTTTACATAAGAATAAGGAGCAGGTATAGACATATCGGCCCCACAAGAAGAAGCAATTTTTGCAAAGTGATCAGCCAGCTCATTGCACGGGTTACCGGCGTGAGCTTTCATCCAGACAAGGCTGACTAGATCCTTAGCATTGTACAGATTATCATTCAACCGGTTCGTTGCTGTAATGACACCAGGCACGGGGGCATGGGGCGGATTTCTGTATGCTATAAGAAACCCAAATTACGAAACAGATTTTCTTCAAATTTTTAGCAATAATAATATGAAGCACAAGAAAAGATTTAATGAAGGTTTCATAACAATAAATTGTATAGTTAATTTTAATTAATTATAATTATGCTTCCTAAAATAGAAAAGATAAATTTATCTTTAGTGCTACCATACCTACTGGATGAAAATATTGTGGACATTTTAAGTCATCTTATTTATTTGCCTCTATTCGGCCCCTCACAAACCTTAATTAAATTTTGATTGATTCTTTAAAAAATTTTGAATGACGTATAAATAAGATTAGCATTCGTCTCGTTTTTAATCGTTTGGTGCAGTTGATATTCTTATTTTAATTAAAAATGAAATTACTGGCTATAAGAGGGTTTTTGCCTTGTATAATATTTTGCAGCTAAATTGCGTTGTATAATAATTTACTTTAGGGCTATAGAAAATGATGGTAGAGATAGATAATTTAGTACTATCATTCATATTTTTAGGAAAAACATCGTAGATGTTTTAAATTATTTCAGTTGTTAATTATATTTTGTATCATTCTTAAACAAATTATTAATCACTTATGGGAAAAAATCGAAGGGATTTAATGTTTTTCAACTTATTTTGATTGACTTATTTTTCAAGTAAATATTGATTGAAATAACATACAGAGCAATAATGTGTCAACGAATGTTCCACTTTTAAAAAATTTACTCAAGATAAAAGGATTTTGCGTTGTATAATATTTTATATAAAAGTATTTTCTAAATAAGAAATATTATCTAAATTTAAAAGAATAAGTAAATTTATGTGCACGATGGTATTTTGCCGAATGCTAATATTAAATATCTTGTCACTTTCTCGTATATGGCGTTTACAGCCGATTTGATAAGTGATGACTCTAAACTTTGTTATGGTATAAGTACTTGTCATATTACAAGTATTTCAAATTTTGATCTCAAATATTGAATCAAAATAAAAAAAAGATAACCCCGCCTTGCCAAGGCATCCGGTAAAGCTGAATGACCGACCGCCACGACATTTAACACGGCTTTTGTGGACGAACGCATAATAGCCCCCATTACTAGGAGCACATGCGACAACCTACCCTAGGTAGCAGGGGTACAATCCGTCATTGGAGTTGGCCCCCGAGATCAACAATACCATTATTGTTCCCATCGGGAAACCGAGATCCCGCTGACATATCTGGCGGCTTCTCATCCCCATATTTGAGATACCCTTCGTAGGGAGCTTAAGAGATATTTCAGTGAAGGTTTGGGGACAATTAATTTAAATAGTTAAGTTTTTATTAATAAAACACATTAAAATATTTCCCTCCCGAGCAACGCTGGGTATATCAGTCAGTAGAAGTTTAGTTATATTAACGCCCCGTTTTGAAGCAACATGAGGAATATTTTCGGGACGGACCTCGTAACTTGAACAGCGGTCATATGACGAGGACGACATCTGAGCTGGCACCTCCTCTCCAAGCTTCCGGGTCACATCGGCGGGAGGACGCTTGACCCCCTACATATGATTTAAAGTGCAACAGACCCAATACGCAACGGATCATCAGTGGAATCCAGTTTCGAACCTGGGACCCTCCGGCTCCGAGGCCGGCACCTTTCCATTAGGGCACCGCAGCCTCTATCAGTTAGTAGAAAATAAAAGTACAAATAGATAATTTGAATAGATTTATTATATCCAAGTGACTATGAAAATCACTTTCGTAAATCTTCGAAGATTATTAACTGATAAAAGAAAATGTTATGGTTAAATATCTGGACTTCCTTTGGTAATGTTTCACTAATTAGAAAGTATATTAATTCCCCATTCGTCAAATTCAATAGAGCACATTGCATTTTAAAATTTTCATTCCACTTAATTTCGGCTCATTTTGTTTAGAAAAGAGAACTGTAAATATTATAGAAAATCATAATGCTCAACTTGTTTCTCTTTCCCCATTAACGATGAAATTTGCTGTAACCCAATTTTATAAAAATTCCAGCTTTCATATTATTCGCATCTTATTCACTCTGTCCAAAAAAGCGCACTCGATATATAAATCAGGGATGCAGAATGATAAACAACGAGGTCATCACTGTCTTAACCAGCTTATGAACATTGGATTCTTTGATTAATTATATACGTATATCGCCTTTTGTGGAAAAGTCTCTATTTCGCACAAGATTATCAGGAGAATTCTCAACTTATTTTGACTTAAAAAATGTAATAATTGATAAAGTACTTATCTACGTTCCAAATGATGACATCTAGTATTTTCAACATCCTTATTTCTTTGTCGACCAGGAGATCATGTTGTATACATACTAGCAGCAGATAATGGTACATTAATCAATCCTAGATATTCATGTTAATATAATGTGCCTCTCTTCGGCATTCAACCGAGTGCACACGAGTTCCTCCGCTCCACAAGCATGTGTCCTAAAAAATGCGTGACACCTCACAGTGGGAGCGTCGCTGATAAAACTAACCTTTCTCGCCAACAGCCAGAAGTCAACTTGCAAGAAAAGGTTAAAGGTCGAAGGAGGGTCCTCACCCATCCGGCCAGGCCCTCACAGGGTTCAACGGATTGACCTCCCTTACTTTTGTGGGGGAGTTCGTAACACCATTGTTATATCAAAATGTAGTAATGTCTAATTTGTCAAAACAGTTTATTGATGCGAAAAGCAGTATAACTTAGCCTAAATTGCTCTCAAATTGTTGTGTGCGATATGCGATTGCTTTATGTTGAAATTTGTCATAAAAGTGCGTCCAGCTATTTAAACAGTTAAAAAGCTATAAAAAAACTAGTGAGTCCAGCTGTTATATCAAAATTTCGTATGTTTTGCTGCCTATGGATTTTGTCACACGACATTTTGATATAACGGGACGATATCCTGAGAACAAAAATAATAAGGTACACGAGCAACAATAGCTAAATGCGAACTTATTTTAACCAATACATTCCTGGAAACTGTCTTTCAAAGTATAAAAAATTGTTCATATATGGAGAGGTGTCAGTTTCGTAATTAATATTACTCTGCAAACAATCGACGAGTTGTAGATTTTTCGCGATTATTTTGGACCTGATATACCACAAAAGAATGAAGGAAACGATAATATAACTTCTACTAGTTCTAAATCTTATTTTGTTGCTTTATATATTATGTATTATATTAAAATTGCCAAAATTCTTTTCAATCGGCTTCCTACCATACGGTTTGAAACCCACGTCCAATATCTGCAAGACGTGGAATATAAAAAGATTTTCTTCTCTGAAATTTCCTTACACTTTTCTCTTTTGAGATGCCTTAGGCGTAAAGAGCAAAATGACAAACTTCGACAGGCCTTTTATCCAAAGGAAATGATTTATTGCCAAATTAATGCAATATCCAGAGAAGATTCTGTGCGACGTAGAGCTGACAGTTTTAGGAACGGAGTAACTAATAACAAGAATAAAAGACAAACTTAAAAAAAAACATTTTATTAATATATCGAAAAGTATAAAATATTTTTACTGTAAAAATATTTTATACTTTTCAGTATATTAATAAAATAGTTTCATTTTTTTAAAAAAAATAATCACTTTTCTTATTTTTTTTACTTTTAATTTCGCTTTATAAATTTTATAATTCATTATCATAAATACTATGGAATCTTGTAATTAATTTTTTCTCAAATCCACTACCAGATGACAATCCAAATTAAAATAAATCTATTAAATGATAAATAAATTATAAAACTATTAAAATACTGTACCACCATTGGGAATACACAATTGTACAAAATTTCAGAACTCTAGCATGCAGCTGAAAGTTAGTGAAAAATCACATATAAAATTCATTCTTTATATCTATTAGAAACAAATCAAGTTAAATAAAATTGTCCACAATGGCATGACTCTAAAGACCAAAATTCCATTTTTATTTTATTTATTATTTATTATATACGTTCACAGTCTGTAACTATCGTTGATATCCGTATCTTCATCCATTCAAAAAGAAACAAGCCGAACTTAATGATTCCCAACTTATTTAATTAACTAATATCTACCAATTCCACCCAAGCAATAGTAGCAAATGCGGATTTGAAACTCAAAATTAATTATCACTTGATCGATTTCCCATAAAAACGAAAATTTATAATGATACGTATTTAATAATAATATATTTACCTACAGAACGAAATTTACACAAGATGAAATATATCAATTTAAGAAAATGTAATGAAAATATTTTGTACAAAACGACGATTACTTAATGTTAATAATTACAATTATAAAAAATGTCGATCAATATTTATTACATGGATTAGCCACCCCATCAGAAAGCTATACATATACATGCCTAAACTAAATAATTGAAACTAGGTGGTTCAATCTCTTCCTTCTTGTAATTGACCGCTAAACAAGATTTTTAAATACCTCACTAAATTTAAATAACTCTATTTAGGCTTTAATCTGAAGTATTTCTAAAGAAACTGCGGTATTAGATGTAGAGCACTTATTTTAAAAGTGATAATGAAGGGACTTTTATTTTTCGAAAAAAGCAGGGATGGATTTTAAAATGAAGTTTTGATCAATTTAATTTATTATCATTTCTTAGAAGTTTACCAAGAGAAGTTTTCGTTCACTAGGGTTTTGGAAAATAATCAAAGTGCTCTTGGTTGTAAATTTCGTTTTCTTTCAGTATTAAGAAAGCGGATTTAATCTTACTATAGATACTTGATAAAATATAAACGCAGTTTTCAAAATTTTCAACTGTGGAAATCAAACCTTTAAAATATAATTTACTGCATATTTTATTGTGATGAAGATTGCGGCTGTTTTCGAGAACCAAAATTAGAAGCTCGTTTAAATTAACAACAGTAAAAAAAAATTAAAAATAACAGTTTAAATCAACGCAATTCTCTCTGATAATCTTCCTGACGCTTTAAATCTGATTCGCTGTTCTGTTTATTTTTGCAGTGCTTCGTTTGACGGTTTTTCTTTTAAAATGTTTCCCCCCTTCCGACCGATGGAACAAAAATATTTAATAAATTTTGTACCTACACCCTTGTTCATTTAGTTCTACATTTTGCAAATAAAATAACTTACAGGATTAAAAGCTTTATAGGAAGTATTTAAAATTATTAAAAATAACCGAGTGGACAAACTGAAAAAGTCTAATTACTAAAATTATTAAGAGGGTAAGTCAGTAAGTATGTTACAAAAAAAATCGAAACTAAGATATTTACTTGAAAAGCATGTGTATTTACCTACATAAGCGCTATTTACATCGATACATCTATCCCATCTCTATCAGTTTCTAATACATGTTGCATAAAAGTCTTCGGATTTCACTCTCAGCCACTTACGTACCTACCTCACGTTCAGCATCTGCATCAGTCGCGATGCGCTTGTCACCCAGACTCAATTTAAGAGCACCACACAGGTGATAATTCTTGGAATTAACTCTGGGCTGTAAGGGGATGCTGAAGAAGTTTCCATCGAAACTCGCCAATTTTCTCCTCGGTTAAGTGAGCTGTATGAGGCCAGGCATTGACATGATGGAAAAAAATTACTCGAGTCAATAGGCCTGGATGTTGTCTTCAAATTGCATCTCGAAGTTTCGATACATTGTTACAGTAGACCGTTTGACGGATCAATCAATTCTCACTGTAAACAGAAAGCATTTCCTTGTGAGTAACCTTTGTTGGAGACCCTTTCGCATGCAAGAAATGCACAATACTTCTCTGCTCTTCTAGCGTACACTCCTCGAGCACAGTCGCCATTTTTAAATACAGCTGTACGTGTGCACAACTGTTCTCATAAATTCGATATGAACATCATACAGTTGAATTGTGCTGCCACATTGATATATTTGGAAACAATTCCCGAACTCACAAATCGGTTTGTAACCCGACTTATCCTCGTATAAGGCAGTATATACGTCTGTAAAACCAAAATAAACTTGTGTTTGTAAAACCTGTGTGCATTCTGAAGGAAAACCCGATTATTCGTTTTTCTATTAACAATTGTGGTATAATTACAGTATATATCACCAGAAATTTGGGGATGAAAAGCGGTACGACTCAGTATGCCGGTTACTGCTTCTCCTGGAGATTAACCTGTTGCCTGCTTAACCTTTTCGCATGGGCTCAATATTTTGAAAATGACTTCGTCTGGGGCTCTTTCAGAACGTGTCTTTCTCGAGGGGGTTAGAAAATTTCACCACGGTGTTCGAGAAGGGTGGTCACGAGTCATTATAAGAAACGGTGAGTGATAAAAGGGAGCGTCTTCTGTTAATAGCTGAGCATTATCGTCTCTCTTTAAAAGTACACAGGTTGAGGAAACTGATGAACAACAAGCCTCAACGCCTGTGTTAAGCGAAAGCATCCCCCGGACTCAAAGTGCCCCTGAAAAGTGAATGACCAATTGTCCTGTTGTATCCCTATCTAATCGGACTGACCACATGTGCGGTGAAAATTCCTTCCTTCCCTGGGATTCTGAGATTTGTCGCATGCTCCTCACAAGGGACTGTAGACGGCGTATGTCACAGCCCACGCGAAAAGGTTAACAGGCCCATCCCCGATGACGGACATTAACTCCTTCGGGGGGGTTGAACATAATACGCCGTAAGGGGGGGCTATTTTTTGTAGATAACTGTGCCCGAGTTGTTACCTGCGCCGACCAGTCATTCAATGAACAAGGATGCTTCGGTAGGACGGAGTCTCATTATGGTATAGCGAGAGTTAGTATTTAGCACTAACATCCCAAACCAAATTACTCCTACAAATAAAATTTTTGCATTTTTATCTGTGACTTACTCTTTCAAGGACCTCTGCTAAGAAACGTACAACTGTATGTCGCGTGTATAAATAAAATGAAATAAAACCAATAGCAATCAAGTTCTTTGTTCAGAATCCCTCTTTTCAATTTCGAATAATTGAATTTCTCATCACATTTCGGGTTGCCCCTCTTATGTTGCCATAACTTATAAACTACAAATTTTGTGGAATAAGTTGGTTTTTTTGGGGGGGGGGGTATTTCAAAAAATTGCTTAATATTTGCTCTTTATGTATGTTTTCAATTTTTTCCACGGAAATTAAGTATTTCTTATAATTTTGTGACTACGATTATCTAATAGTTCTCGAAGCTGCCATACCATCTTATATAATAGAAATGTGGTAGACATTTTGTATCTACCAACCTGATATATTCTCTCATGGTGCATTAATTTGGAATGTAGAGGGAATAGGTAAGGTTCCTCCTTGTACGGGGCCATTTGATAATGATTCTTTTCCCTTGCTGAATAAATTTTAACCATAGTTTCGGCGCAGCATGTTCTATTTCAGGATCTGGCGTCAGAAAACCTAAATCCGATCCAATCCAATACTTCTTATATGCTCTTCCTACGCAATTCTTTTTTTATTCAAGAGTACAATATTCAATTAGATGTTAAGTAATTTACATATACACCTTAATTCTCTAATTTCAAGTATAGAGGCTATATAAGAAAATCGAAGACACAGATAGCCTTTGTAAGTAATCTGATAAAAATGTATCTTTCATAATACGTATTTGATTGCATACGCAACCAGATTAAGTTTCTTTTATACAAGCTGAAGAATGAGGAAAGAGGGAAAAAATATTCCAGGAACGATAATAGCAACAAACATAGCCATCCAACCATGTTCTTCACATAGGCAAGCAAGAATATAAAAAAATGCGACCAGAGTTCTCAAAAAACATGACGACGCAGTCGCTGAAATGAAGAACGCCAAAAATACAACTAGCAATATAAGTTTTCGCTAAAGTAATCTCAGAAATCACCAATTCTCATTTTGTCATAGCGCAGTTCGTTTCAGGAGTGCTTGGGCTAAAAGCCCTCTACATATAAGTTCAAAATAGGCGGTAAAAAAGATTAAGAATGTTATTCGCCAACACTACTTCTCTCAGCCGTGAGTGTTATATAAGAAACTTTATTATTTTAAATATCAACGGTTTGGTGGGAAAACTTTGGTGGAAAATCTTTAAATTAGCCATACTGGTGAGATGTTTGGTTACTGAATCCAGTCTAGTAGCAATTTCTCAATGCTGCTTTTAAATATGGAATTTTCTCCCACCTAGAAAGCATCATAACACTAAAAAGATTTTACAAATATGAAGAAAAATAACTTACAAAATTTAAACATAAATAATTACTATTGAAAAGGAAAGGAATCAAATAAAAAATATATATCCAATAACGTTTACAAAATCTTGAAACATTGCTTAACTGATAAAAATGGATCAACACTTACTACTTTAATAAACTATATTTTTAATAACAAAAATAGTTTTTTTAATAACTGACATTATCGAGTCTTGAGAAAACGATGCTCTTATGTTTTTGTCATCAAAATTTTCACTCGGCTCTCTAAAAATGATTAAAATCCGTTTTTCTCTTTAACGAAGCACTTCAAGAAAAGGTTCATGACGAGGGAAACAAAAAACGATTTTTGTTTTTACCTGTCCTCATTTTAGCTCCAAGAAATGATAAATTACTTTTTGGGCTTGAAAGCTTAACAGAAAACATGTATGCGAAAAAAACGAATAGGTAATTAATCAAAAACCGACTGAAACCAAATATGGAAGACACGAAATTTTAAAAGAATAACATTGTGAGGCACGTTTCGTGCGTTCTTCGTCCTGGAAGAAAACGGGAAAAAATGATGAAGTTATTCATTTTTGTGTATTCAGATGCCACATTTAAATAAAATATATACAGTCCGTCTGTAATGTACATGTTATTTAAAAAGATAGACTTTGTGTTCTTTGAAATACTTCGATTATTTTTACTTTTAATCTCCATGAATACAATTTAACAGAATAAATAATACCAAAGCGGAGTAACTTCATTATTACAACTATAATTTATTACAGAATATGATGCAGGCAATAAAATATTCACCCACTATTTTACAGTTACGCCGATTGTTAGTTGTAAGTTGAGGGGCAAAACATTTATAGACAACTAAAAGCTCTGGGAGTACAGGGAGTAGACAACAAATTTGACCCTTTGCCCTCCAAAACTAATTAGATGCATATTGTACTTTGCATGTCTCATTTGCAGATTAAAATCTTCAAAAGCCAACGCAATTACTTGATTAGCAACCAAAACAAGTTACAAAGATCTCGGTAAATTCCTCTCTAAATTGTTTGAATAAAACATTGTATCGTACGCGTTTTGAGGGTAAAGTATGCATGCAACTCCTGTCGCATTAGCTGAGCGCTAAAGGTTAAAAAATTAGCCGCAAAATTTGTTAACTTTCCAGGATTCTATTAACTTTTTTATAATTCCTAGTTCAGGTAGCTAAAATGAAATAAGATTCAATTTTTCCCGTGAAATTTGTGGATGGAGTGTAACCTCCCTCCCTATTCGCCACAACTGCAAATTTATACAAAAAATGTTTTATTAAACAAGTATGATGTGGCAAGCTACCTCTGAGGAAAAGGAGTTATCGTTTTCAGGTCAAAAAGTGTGAAGAGAATTGAATTGGCACTTGAGATGAATGGTTTTTGTTTTGTATCAACATAAGCAGTAGTCGAAAACTGTTGAATTCAAATACTTTAATTCGTGATATTTACGATTTATTTATAAGATAAAGAGATTGGAATATTGGGAGATTAATTGTGAATCTTTTCAAATGATATATCGTCAATGTTATATCAAATTTGCCAAAATATTTTATTGATGCAAAACACATGTATGGGTTATCCAAATCTGGTCTCAAATTGTTGTATGTGATATGTGATTGTTGTGTGCTGCCACAAAATATCATATGTCACTAGTGGTTACAGCTAATGCATAAGAATTCCGTATGTTTTGTGGCGCACGACATTTTGATATAGAAGCGACGATATGTCCCTGTTGTATCAAAACGTCGTAGGCCACAAACCATATGAATCCATGAGTTTTGGTTTTTAAATGCATCACGTTTCTAAAATGAATGGCATTTAAATCTTCTTAATGTGTACAAAGTACATTGCAATATCTTAAAATATGCTCCATTTTTTTTCTTTTAAGCCCCCTTCCCAAACACGTCACATTTTCACACCATGAAATGATCTTCATTTACAATCAAAATGACATATTTTATTTTTAATTTCGATTCATCGATGCCCTGTATTTATATGGCATTGTATGAAGGACAAAACATTATGCAAGTACATTATGTCGACATGTCTTACGCTAGTCATTCATGTCCGCTCTATTCTGCGCAAATGCCGTGGTGGCACTCCACGCCATCACTATTTTTCGGCTCATCCATTAACGACTGCTCCACCCAAAGCCAATCCAGTCACTTCGACCCCTACTTTCTCCGATTTATTTGGTGAATCCCAAATGTAGCTACTCCCGCCGATGTTCATTTATGACCCGGCAGTTCAAATGATGCGGAAATATACAGAACAGTTGAATACCCAACCTTAAGCCGCTCCATTTTTCATGAGTGTTTTTCATTGACGACAAATTTTGGCGCGGAGCAATAGTGAATGTCCAGCCTTAAGTCCGTCATCGCTCCACTTCATGCAAAGGGCGGTGTGTCACTCCACACCATTCTATTTTTCAGATCATTCATTTAGGAGGTCATTCATGGGCCGCTCCCGTAGACCCATCCGCTACCCTGCTACGCCTACCCTACCCCCATTACTTTCAAAACGCCAACACCCAGACCGTCTCCCACACCACAAAATAAGCAGTGGTTTTGTGGTGATCACTTTCACGAGAGAGCCTTACCCCGAGTATCTCTACCGGTCGCACTTCAGGATTTATGGCGCGGGCGTCCAGATAGAGATCTTGCATATCCATACCAGTTGGATATTCAAATTTCTGACCACACTACTCTATTTCTTATTGGTTTTTCGAATTGACAATCGGTGTTGGTTTGAAGTATATCGCCTGTGAATGCCCAGGCTTAAAGCATATGTAGTCATATTAGAAATTTCATACTAGCAATATCTATGGAACAAAATGGCCAAACGAGCAAACATCTCATTCAATTTCAGGGAATCTTTTCTTTAAGTAGTTCAAGATGTATAATTCGCGTTAATGGATATTATTTTTAGTCTTTCATTTTCCACGCAAGAATAATAGTGTTTGTTTAGGCTTCGTGAAAATAATCACGAGTTTAAATGCTTCCAAGATTCTCTGGGGCCGACATCTTACTCAGGACCGGAAGGTTCCGAATTTGAAACCCGATTCCACAAAAGAATTGCCGTGTTTGTGGGCCTGGTGTACGTTTAATCTGACGTGGATCAAATGTCCTCTTGCTGGTGCTTTGCGGAAGTTCGGAGAGGCAGGTGCCGACTCAGGTGTAGTCCTTGTCATCTGTCCAAGGTTGAAACTTACGAGCTCCGTACCAAAACAGCCCTCGTGTTTTTTGAAAGCTAGATGCAAATATAACAAAACTAAACCAAGATCCTTAATCATTCGGGGATTTTGATGTCCTTAGATGAATATTGAATAAAGTGTGGAGACTTCCCAACATTTAGCGAAGAAATAGCATTGTTTTTTGCGTATCAAATTTAGTTTTGATAAAGCGAAAAGCGGCATTTTCTATTCAAATTATGATAATTCCAAACAAAACAGTTTGCTTAATTGTTGTAACCCAAAGATTATATCGATTCAAAATTTGGTACCACTTGTTTTACATTTAATACTTAAAATAACTTGTTATACTTTTAATACTTAAAAACCTAAACTTTTTATAGTTTTAATACTTAAAATACTTAAACTTGTTATAATTAAAATTTGGTATACTTGTACAGCAAATCAACAAATATTTTAAATTTGCTTAACAAATGTTACTCATAATTGATGAAAGATGTCAATAAACTTGAAAGCGCCCTTAACTCCTTGAACTGCGAGTTTATTTAACCTCCTAGTTATATTACGCACATTTTTTTTTCTTTAAAATATCCTATATAACTATTCTTGTCGCTGTGCATTAGTAATCAATCAAGTCATCACATATAAAGTGATACAATAGGGTAGAGAAATAAAACTTCTGCTTGTTTTTATTATAGAAGAGAGAAATTAGTTCCACGTAGCATAGTGAAATCCTAAATGCCAAGTCGTACAGCTTCGGTACAAATACGAAAACATTCTGCTAGTACAGAATCTATATCGTATTAAGCCAAAGATTCATAAAATGTGGTATGCGTAGCCTAGAGGATGAGCGAATGTAATGTTGGCCATGGAGGAAAAATCATCCACGAAACATTAAAAAGGGGGGGAATAAGGAAGAAATTTGTAAAATACAGATTTTACCCTTCGCCACTTTATTAGGAAATCTCCATATGTCTACCTTGGAATTTCTATATCCTTATGGCAACCATGGTTTGGTAAGTGGGATGGCATAGACTAGTCGACAAGTTAATGTGAAGTGAACACCACAGAACCGTATTACTCAACTTCCGTTCTACCATATCGCTTGACGATGAATGAAGCCTTCTTCATACCTTTACCAATTCATTAGGAAAAATCCATATGTCTACCTTGGAATTTCTATATCCTTATGGCACCCATGGCTCGGTATGTGGGATAACATAGAGCAGACGACAGGTTAATGTGAATGTACAGAACAGAACCGTTTAACTCAAGTTCCGTTCCACTATATCACTTAGCTATGAATGAAAGCGTCAGCATTATTCATGCAAGTGCTCAACTCTTCAAACAGTATGTTGTTTACGTTTTCTTAAAAGTTGAACGATATCGCTTAAACTTTAAATACTTGCAATCGTTTTATGTTAGCATAGCGAACATAGGGTCATTCTAATATTAAAAAATATGGAATAACATGAGAAAACATCATTTCTAGGATTTTTTGTAATAAGTTAATTCGGGTCGTTTGACTCTTCCGCTACATTATTAATCCTTAAAAGCCCGAGTTTTAAAAATTGATTTAAAAATGTATTTGGACTTTTATTTTTTTGAATAAGGCATGAGAAAAATACTTTAAAATATCTTATCTTGTTTTAAATATGCTTTACGGCTAAAACGCAGTTTATTACCCAGTAACAACACTGGGTTTCATTTCAAAAGAAATTTCCTTGATAGAATTCTATAATATTAAACACAAATAATAACTAATAATACACATAAAGAATTTTCTTCAACATTATAGAATAAAATATTGTTGGATGCAAGCATTGGCGAATGATAGCAGTTTATGCAGATTCAGCATTACTGATTGGC
The DNA here is from genome assembly GCA_013235015.1 of Araneus ventricosus. NCBI lineage: Eukaryota > Metazoa > Arthropoda > Arachnida > Araneae > Araneidae > Araneus > Araneus ventricosus. The sequence goes on from BGPR01000113.1 coordinate 619,055, forward strand.
GCTGTCGTTTCGCTCGCTTGTATTTAACTCTCTTCCTCTGCGAGACTTTTTACTTTCTCGTATACGAAGTATACAAAGAGAAAGTATTGTAATCGTCAAAAAATTGGAACTCGAGATTTTGACGAATCTCCACGTTTTAGACCTCCCTGAGTCCGAAAAACACAATTTTGGAATTATGTATGTCTGTCTGTCTGTGTGTGTGTCTGTCTGTCTGTGAACACGATAACTCGAAAACTACGGGGATGAAATTTGGAATGTGGTCTTTAAACATAATTTGTAGGTTTCTATCAAATTTTGGACAAAATCCGTCAACGGGAAGTCTGTCTGTCTGCATGTCCGAGGTCATGCGAACGCTATAACTCAAAAACTTGAAAAGCCAGATGGATAAAATTTTATACACAGTTTTATTGTCATGAATGTAGGTCCGTATAAAATTTTGGGCCAAATCCGTCAACGGGTTGACTGTCTGTTGGTCTGTATAATTGCATACTTGTTAAGCCTTCGTTTCAAAACCATCTCCACGCGCATGCCTATTTAGCTATCTCTGGTACCAAGCGGGAGGATTACGTCACTTGTCCTTGAGGAGATGTGATTGATGTGTTTTATCTCCTGTTTTGTTTTCGCTCGCTCGTATAATAGCGGATCTTCGTGGAGTGTGATGGAAAATAAATATTGCTAAGTTTTAATACATAGGCATCTCTTTTAATACGATTCTTCACTTAAATATTTTACAATCACTATAATCTGCAATGAAAAACCTTCTGATATTCGTTGCATTCTGGATTACAGTAGGTTCGATTTTTTTATCCACGCAAGGGAAGGGGAAATGACAAATTTTTGAGCAGTATACGAGAAAGTTTAGGGGAGGCCACTCCCACTGGTTTCAGTTCTAGTGTATCTGTCCCTGTCTGCATGAGCGCCTGTGTAGTACATCTTATTCATCTCATTCATGCTTTTAATAAAGAAAAGTTTATGAACTGGACTTCCATTTACTTTCCACGCCTTCAAATATGGTATTCTCAAACTTGCAAACAAAGTTAAAAATATGCAGCCTCAAGTGAAAAACATTTATTTTCTTATCAGGCACTCAAGCTGCCATCTATATGCTGTAAATTGATTTGATAAAAATTTCATTTTGTATCCTATTGGCAACAACAGGCATTGAAGCTTCACTCTTATTCTCAAGATTTTAGAAGACAAAATTGGGTATGTTGCTTTAAGGCAACACTGGGCATTTAAAGATTAATAAAAACTTCTTTGGGAGGAGAGTAAGGGCACGGAAGAAATAAAGATTGGGAGATGCTGTTCTAAGGAAAAATAACAAGCCTTGTCTAAATAATTCTGAAGGAGTTTTAATATTCTAAGTGAACTGAAATGTCGCTTATGAATTTTAAAAGTAATATTAACCGTAAAACTTTTCAAATTCAGCAACGATTTCTTGGTTTAAAATAAACAACTTCGAGCAACTTGGAACATTAATCAACTGAATGAATGACAAGGGAAACAAGTTAGCGGAGGAAAAGAAATGGGGCCTGATATAAGAGCTCCGTGTGCACATCGATCATATTCCCGACTAAATTTGTGGATCAGTTGCAAACAGTAACTATCGGTGGGTTGTCTTAAGCCTGCTCCATAAATTGAGATAACATACATTCATTGATTAGATTAGGCATCGCGCTAGGAAAAATGGTATGGTTTCGTAGGAGATTTTTCTTCCTAATCGTATAAAAATAGTCTGCTAGAATCGCGGGAATTGAGTTTTCGGAGAACTTAGTGAGAAGTCACTTTAGGTTATTATATATGTTGCATTTTATTTCTCCGTAGAGCTATTTATTTTTAAATCCATTAAATTGAAAACTTCATATAAACCTCATAAAATTTAAATATCCAACACAGAAAAATGAATGGGATACGAAAGTAATTTAATAGCCAGTACATTACATTAATTTCTATGAAGAATGAGAAGTAAGCTGCCTAGACCGCTAGACTTAGAGCAACCAAATTTGGCACAAGCATACTTTGGAGGGTGGGATTGTTCAACTCGCAACCGATTTTTTAAAATTTTAATTCGAATTTTCATTGATTAAAAATTACGCTAAATGTTGGTGTTTTTCCTTAATAACTTTCGAAAATATTGCAGCACAAAAATTATTTTTACACCATCTAAAAATTTGAAACCTTTTCTTTCGAATGATATCAATTAAGTTGTCGTATAATTTTTTTTCTAATTTTAACACATTTTAAAATATATTTTTGGCATAATTTGCAACAATATTTTTCTTTCCTGCAACTCATTTCAAACCGTTTTCAGTGTTTAAACAAATATTTAATTGCGTGTTTCTCCTCCATTATTGAAAGCTAAGAAAATATCTTACTGGATTTTGCTTTCTTCTTTTATTTGATCAATTTTTCTGTGAAATCCGTAAAGGAAGTAAGACAGAAATTTTTTAATGATGTAATCCAGTAAACTGATCAGCATGTTTTAAGCCAACAATTAGCATGCTGCTGGACTTAAAATGTGCCGATTTAATGTTGAAATCAAGTGCTTATTTTACATTAATGTAGACGCGGAACAGAAAAAGTGCAAGGCTACGAAAACAATATGAGTTAAATGCCTATAGCAATTTGAAGTTTAAAACTACTTTGTTAAGGGAACCATGAATATAAAATTATGTTGAAATTGAAAAATTATTGAAAATTAGTTGAAATTTTATTTCTGGAGATCAAGCTAGTAGCCGAAAGCGGCTAGTTTAAATTATTTATTTATTTCATATTTATAAACTTTTTATTTCTAAAGATGGAATTTTGTAATCGAATTTTCATTTACTTCCTTATGGACTAGAGTTCTGAAATTTTGTACAGGTACGTATTCCCAATATCAATACAATATTTTAATATTTAGAGTTTAACTATTAATTCATCGATTAATTTTAATTTAGTTTTGATTTCAAATGAAAGGCGCGGCTGGTTGTTTGAGAAAAATTGCTTACTAGATTCCATATTATAATAATGGATCGTGAGATAATTAACAGTTAAAAAACTGAAAATAATGAAAAAAGATTAAAAAACAGTTATTAGTGTACTGAGAAGTAGATTTTTTTATAGAAAATCTGGGTGTCGAAACAGGAGCCTATTGGGTGATGATTAATATAAGAATGGAAATTCCTATCCATTTATTAAAAATTTAAATATTTTATTGAACGTGACTGAAATTCCAATCAACATAGAATATTTTATCAGCGCCATACGCTTTTGTGATCTTTGAATTTACCTTCAGATTTTTGATAAAAATAATAATATCTAATTTTTAAGATACTAAAAGGAACTGTTTTTATTTTTATAAGCAGTTATTTTTGTGGTCTGTTCACGCCTTGTACTGTCTGAATCTGCTTGATTTCCAGATGACTTTTGTTTGGGACGTATGTTTTTTTAGACCAAGGTGGTTTGAAATAAATCTTAATTCTCTCATTAGGATACGAGCATTGGCAGTAAAAGTGATAATATTAATTTTAAAAAATTGTTCAAAATAATTTAAAAATTTGGGAGAATTTCAAAAACTATATTTGCCGCAATAAATTTATTCGCAGGTCGCTAGAGATAAATATGACAGCGATCTACCCGTCTTGTAAAATACACCTAATTTCGGGATACCCCAATCGGTATGCTTATCTAATATCCAATGTAAGTTTTCTTTAGCTCACAAATGCCCCTTTTTTTGGTTTATGAGCAAAATCAAAGGATCTCTTGTTGGTCACCAGCTATCCAAACCGATTTGTTGTAAAATCCCTCTTTTAGAGAGCATAGATATGCTTGCTGATGATCTTTAGTTGTGCTGCGCTGCTAATTGTGCGTTGTAACGCTTCTGTAATTACACACAATGCACGATAGTCATCTGGCTCCTCTTTCGTTCACAAGCGGTTACTACCCTCTATTCCAGTTTTTTAGCTTAGCTACCATTCTTTGAAGACAGTTGCCACTTTTGTACGAGAAAAGCGAAAAAGATTCACGGTTTTCGAAGTAACTGGAATGGGCCCTTTTGGTGCCCATAATCATGTCCTGTTCCAAGTCAATTGCCTAGTTTCCCCTTAAACAACCGAATTGGTGCTTTGAACTGGTTTACTGGTGCTTCTGAATCGATGAAAGCTTTTTAACAGTGGATTTTTCCGGTTTATAATGTCAGCGCATGTGCTGTAGAGACTAGTCAGAGTTTGACTGAGTGGTGTACGTAATATTTTGGTCACTCAGTGTATATAAAAGTATATATAAGGAAATTGTTGTAAATATCAAAAAATTCGATTTCAAAATCTTGATAATTTCTTCATCGTCCGTTTGTTAATATCTCTCAATCCTTTTTAGCCTTCCAGGAGGCAGGCCTGAGCAAATTTTACGACAAATGGGATTTTCCATGCCCTGTTCTCACATTTGGAGTCAAAACTGTCTGAAGGTCATTGCTATTCCTTCATGCGACCCTTTTATTCAGGATAAAATGGGTTTGTGCGAGTTTCAAGGTGATTTCATACTGTTTTTTTGCTTCTGTCGTAAAAATTACGACGCGCGCCAGCTCGTATAATTTGAAAAAAAAATTTCATGTCTTAACGTTTCAGTTTGATAATTATATATCCAGTGCGCATTACAACGATTTCATATTTCATTTTACATTGTCAAAAATATTTAATATGTAATAAGCCTGCCAATAATCAACCAAGCCGAAGAATTTTTTGACAAACCGCAGTCTTATGAAAACACCTCACTACTCAAGCCGAAAAATCTGATCATCGCAATTTGATATTACCATGTCTTTAAATCTAAATTATATATCACAACCTCAAAAAGCAAGTGAACAGCAACCAGCATTGAGAAAAAGAGCTTGTGATTTGTATTTAAAAGAAATAAGACGATCATCAAATTCCATGAAATGCAGTAGGTGCAATATATAGTATACTTGTAGGCGTCACTCTCTGGCAAAAGTTCAATGTTTCGAATGCAAGGACAATGATAAGAAACTAAGAGAAAAGTCTTTGTTGCATAATCTTAGTTGGTATTATACTATTTTTATTATATATTGCTTAATGCCTTTTTTATAAAATAATAGTATTAAATCTCATTGCTTTCTCTTTTTTCAGTATAATTTTAGATTTTGCAAATAATATAAAAATTAATTTTCACTCTTGGTGAAAGGATTTGCTTTTCTGATGTGTATCTTATTATTATAATGAAGTAACTTTCAACTGCAAGGGTAAAAATTAAGAAACTTATTGTGTCGTAAAAAGTACGACACTCTCCTGCTCGTGTAAAAAATTTTAGCGCGCCCGCTAGAAGTTAAGAGTGCTAATCTTCTTTCCTTTAATATAATACTATCTGTCTCAGTCCAAAAGGAGCATTTTGAAATTATGTCATTATACAAAGATAAATTATCATTTGACCACATTTTATGACATCTTTTTTATGAAAATACGCGGAAAAATCAAGAGGCTGACTTTCTGATTTTTTAATTCGTAAAAATGTATAGCCCTGAGTAACAACTGCAGTATGCAAAAATAAATCGTTTTGTAATATTTAATGTAAATTAATAAGATAAAACAAAAATTGTGGATTTTGAGAATTATAACTATTATTCGGAATCACATGCAAATAATATATATAAAAAATTAAAATCAAATCTTAAATCAAATTAATAGTATAACGTTTGCCTGGTTTTCTTGGTAAATGTCCCAAATTCTTGATTCAAGATAACCTTAACAAAACCTTCCTGTTTAAAGTTATTTTGAAGTTGCTTGTCTAACCTTTAGATGGGGGGGGGATAGTTTGAAATTCTCTTCTTGTCAGGCAGTGCAGCAACAGATGCTGTCGCATGTTGTCAGTCTAAATTATATCGCAGATAAGGCGGGTTACGTTATTTAATTAGTTAGCGTTTAAAACTAACGGACTTGTTTACTTTAATTTATAAATTAATATAAGAATTTCTGTGATTAAAAATATCAGTTTCGTCTTTTTTCGTCTTGATTTAATTATTTTGATTGCAAAAGATGCAAAATCGAATTCCGTATGGTGCATGGTTTGAATCATTTGCCATATATACAGGAATACACGGAATAAAAGTAACATTTACACTTTATACGGAAATTAAGTTATTCAGGGAAAGAATAAAATGCTAAAAATTATAATGCCCTTATAAATGTAAGAAAAATATTTTAAGCAATTGAGCGTTAAACAAGTTCATACGGAAGAATATGCGAAAAATTAATTTGAAATTGACGTGTTTTGTTAAATGCAGACATTTAATAAAATGCCTACGCAAAGCATGGAATATCTGCTTTATTCATACATATGTACAATGTATGTACATTGTACATTACATATATATCACATGCAAGCAATTATTAAAATTTCTCCAGTCTTTTTATAGAATGGCAAATACTTTTTCAGTGGGTATGAAGGAAAAGCTGACAATATGATTTGATTCGAAAGACACTTTTTGAGAATCGGGAAAAAAACCAAAAATTATGAAAATACTTGTTACAAAAATGTGGACTAGAACGGCAATGCGAATTTCACTCAACTGCCTTGTTGATACAAAACCTTTACTTTGCAAGTATTCCTCATGATCAACTCTAATCTAAAGATTATAGGTGAATTATGAAAATGAAAAATATCGTTCGTTCCTTGCTTAGCAATTCGAGAGAATGCTTTGGCGACTCACTTGTCAGGTAGAACAATCTGGAGCTCGATACGGTAGGGTCACACGTTCGAGACCAAATTCTACAGAATATCCGTCTGAATACATGCTCGTTAATCCTCTGACACCGAGCGGTCTAAAAATTTCCCTTCAACAGCGAAGAAGGCCTGTATGAGGCGGTTGCCTTCTTTTGAGGGGAGGGGAGGTGAGGTTCTGAGATCGCTTAGGAGATAAGCGCGATAGGGGGAGTCCAATTATCCTTGCAAACCACAGCCTATTTCCGTGTGCCTTAAAGGGAAGGTTATAGCAGGGGTTGGGGTGGGGTGGTAAATGACCACCCAGTTTGGGAGAGTCCAATTCATGTCGCTTCCTCTCAAAAGTTCCCGGTTTAAAAGGACCTAGAAGAAAAAAGTCCCCTCGGGTTTAAAGAGTCGGATCTGTTGGAGTCATGTGGAGAGTTTTATAGATAGTGAGGTGAGGAAGTATGAAAAGATAGATGCCGAATCAGATTTTGTCCTCTTCATCTGACTACGAATTCAAAAGTACTGCAATATTAGTCCCAAAATAGCCATTTAGTAGCTTCAAAACGGAAAGCTAATTCTATTTAACTTAACTAAACCAAGATGACAATATAAAATGAATGATATGGGACTTGATATGATACAGAAGGAGACCACTTCTGAAATATTAGTGGTTAAAAAAGTGATCGGAAAGCATGCCTCTTAATTCCCTTTTGTATTTTCTGTCTATTGTTAATAAATTTCTATTACCCTTGTAAACTTTTTTTGGATCCATTCTCGTACAAAAATCCTTTTTTACGCAAGTATACCTTAAGAACTACGCTAATAGTTATATTTTCATAATTTCCAATTCCTAGGAATTGGAAATCATGAAAGCGAAATAGATATTGCATCTTTGGTTAAGTATTCTAAAGAATATCTGAAATTTTGTACAATGCTGTAAAGATATACATTACTTTACATTGCAGATATTTTCCCCAATAATATCGATTAAATATCCAAAAATGGCTCCGATCGAATTGACGGGACAATTTAAATTTCCACTGTAAATGTAGAATTTAAACTGCGAATGTAAAACAAAATTAATGATAATCAGAACAAAGAGAAATTCGTTCTTTTAAAATTAAATAATACTCTCATTATTTATCAATGCAAAATACATTTAATTAAAAAGTTCCAGTCAAATATTAAAATAAAGCAACGAATAAACTCCAAACCGACTTTTACAGAAAGTTGTCAAGAATTATTTCTTTCATAAAAACCTCTGCTATTCTCTTCTTGCATCTAGCTGCCTTGTCAACATCTCGCTGCATAGTTAATATTGAATCAGCACAGATCACACGTAACGTGATAATACTTAGGTTTTCTCTTTCTGAAAAGTCTGGAAGAGACGAGATTGGCCCCACATGAGTGACGGGGTCTGCCCAACCCCCCTCTCAGCTTTTAGAGCTGGTGACGTCAGAGGCCGTCGTCATGGAAACCAGAAGATTATTTCCTTTCCTCAGCCACTGATTCCGAGCGATTTCGCCGTTGCCATTCTTCGCAAACGAAACTTCATTAAGATTGATTGAGCCCATGTGAAATGAGAAGAGGACGTTGCGAAATAAATGGGAGTGGGGCAACAAACGGACGGACGGACGGCAATGTGTTGCATCATTCCGAGTGTGGTAATTACAGGAAAAGCCTCTTCAAATAATTGGCTAATGAAGTCATTACGTAATGATTCAGAAAGTGATTTCTATCTATAAATTTTCTAAGAAATTCTACGCCAAGATTTCGGAAGGTTGGTTGACCGAACCAAAAAAGAATTTATAATTAGAAACTATTTTATTTCGTACCACTTCTTTTAGAGTTAATTATTTATCCTTTTGAAGCTGAATGCCGTCCCTTAAGAAATAAAAAGTTGAAAAAGGCCACTAATAGCCTAAAGCTATTGTGGAATGCGTTTTCTTAACTCAGTATCAAAACATTTCTAAAGAAAATGTATTAAAAGGGGAAAAATAATTTTTTATCGAGAATCAGAAGGTGAAAAAATATTGAAATCGTGAGGACACATAAAAATGATGTAAGCAAAATGGAATTGTAATCACATTTATAAAATATTTTAATTTTAATATAATGAATATTTAGACTTTTTTGTTTCTTATGATATTCATTGTGACTTTATATCCTTCTTCTACTGTTTACACGCCTCACGCTTTTTAAATTTTTGCTTTGACCTTCCGATCTTTCTAGTCTAGACAGAAGACAAACACAAGGGAAGCAAGAAAAAATATTAATGGCAATATACTGCACAATCAACAAAGGTGGTGCTGATTTCCTTTTTTAGGGCCACCTGGTGACAGAAGACGAACCTTTACTCATATGAAAAAAACCTTATCCGGGAATCGAAACTTTCACCCAGGCGTTTAACGTCAATCGCAAATCACCTTGCCAAATCGGCGAGCTTTTACGAAATTTATATTCATATTCCAAGCAATTAGATTAAATTTAATCTTGAAGAAAATTACCTTCTATTTGTATTCTTGATTTTTATAAAAAAAAGCAATGTAATTCGTGCATAATCAATATATTTAATATTCTTATTCCCACTAGTAATATACTTATTCTTAGAAGAAATCGTCGCTTAACAAGCGATACCACCTACCTGAATTTTTTGAAATTTCAAATAGGAAGAAAATTCTCAATTGTTCACAAACTATAACGGATATTTCTGAATTTTTTTCACATCTAGTGGGAACATGCGGTCTTATGTTTATATCAGACGTTCGGGAAAAAGTGACATACCAAAAGTGAGTATGCGTTGTACAATGGGACACCATTTGCCTTTAGAAAATTAAATTCGTTTAACGTATGATAAACAATTTCCATTTTTCAAATCATTACTTCTCTATCCCATTGATAAAACGCTAAGGATGCAATAATTGGCTCTAGCTGCGAAATGCGGAGCTCAGCAAGTTTATCTTCTGAACTAGGCTATTGACGACTCTAAGTAACTTGGCGTTTCCTCCATATTTCCAATAGTTTTGGAGATAGGATCGTCAACAACCGTATTTCGCCCTAGGGCTGCTGCGAATCATCTGATTTAGTAGCATTTACTCGCTTCCCTAAATGTAGTACCATTTTCATTACTGTAGTAAAATCCTTTTCTAAATTAAATGGCTGCTCAAAATATACGTTTTCCACCCTTTATTACGTGCATTCCTTATATTAAGCAACTTTATCAATTTCCATTATAGTCAATCTACAGCGTCTATATGAGCTAAAGAGTTAATGAAATGCTGGCCCTCGCTCGGCTCTGAGGACACATACCATCTCAAATGTGTTATCCATCATTTATGAGATATTTTTAAAAAATGAGTTTTAGCAAAGCATTTTTAAAAGAAAAAATGCTGTTAAACTAAAAGCTAATTGTTAATCAGGTACAGGGACATGGGGCGGTGTTCTGTATTGCTATTTAATTCCATAAACGTTAAATTCTTCCATTTCATCCAATCGCAATTTAAAGCATATTTTGTTATAATTATTAACGCCTTTGCGTAATAATTTTTTAAATTTGTAATAATTTAGTGCATGAAATTTCCAACCCTATTCTGTGGAAAATGGAACACTACATTTTTCCACCAAACAAAGGAAAATATTCTTTATAGCGGAACCATGAAGAAAATATGTTTTGTTCATGGCATATTTTTTTATTCTTCTGATGCTGATTCTTATTTCAATGAAAAAAATAAATAAAACCAGAACAAATCCTGAGGGCGTTTTGAAAGAGATCTAGAATTCTTTATCATACATTCTATAAAATAAAAAATATAAGAATAAAATTTTTAATAAAAGTTATTTTTCGCTAGATAGGAAGTATGTAAAATAGAATTTCATATTCAAATATTTCAAATGTTTTTCAAATGTAACCTCCTACTCAAAAGTTGAGAAACAATCTCTATGAAGAAGTCTTCTAGCAATGTAGCTGCCTTAAGGCTGAGAAGATTGTTTGCCATCGAAAACGTTAATTTTTCGAAATATTCAGAAATTTCTACCGGAAATCTAAAGTTCATTCTTCATCTTTTTCTCAGTACATCTTATTTTTCAACAATCTGTTAAAAACGCTCGAATGTTATTTTTGTTAGATATATAAATAAAATTTAAAATATACTTAGAGAAATTCACTTTACAAAATATCATCCATGTACAGGGTTCCCACTTATATCCGTTACACACACCCCCCTTAACTTCTAAACGGTGACCCTAAGTTTATCTTAAGATGATAATGAGTTAGGCTGGCTTTAATTCTGTAAATGGCGTGATACGTTTTGTACAGAACTCTCTCTCTCGTACACATGGCTAACGTTTTGACGAACGCATTATGACGACGCATATACGTATATATACAGGGTTCCCACTTATATCCGTTACACACACCTTAACTTCTAAACGGTGACAGCTTAGGCCATAAAGTTGGTGTCTAGGTATAGCAAAAAGGCTATGCGCTACTCGATGAGATAACTGACAACGCCATCTATCGGCAAATTTTAGAATTAGCGGTCCTATCTCGTAAACGGTGAAAGATACTAGAAAAAGTCAATGTAGAGCACTCTCGATTTAGTACAAAAAGACACCTTGCGCACATAAATACTCAAAACAGAATGCAAGAAATGACCATTTGTTTGGTCACGATTTCGAAAATTGTCATGTCATAAAGAGTGGGAAAAAAGCTGAGACACGTTCCCGTCTTCTGGATCATTTATTTATATTGCTCAAAATGCTCTCCTTTAGCCACTATACACATTTGCACTCTGGACTGGAGTTCTCGCTTCGCTCACGTTTCACGACGCCACAGTGTTGAAAATCACAATCAAACAAATGTTCATTTTTTATATTCTGTTTTGAGTATTAATGTGCCCAAGGTATCTTTCTGTACTAAATCGAGAGTGCTCGACAACTTTCTAATTGATTTTTTTTCTCGTATACGAGATACGATATATCCCGTTTACGAGATAGGACCGCTAATTCCAAAATTTGCTGATAGGTGGCGTTGTAAATTGTCTCATCGAGTATCGCATAGCCTTTTTACTATACCTACTCACCAACTTTATGGCCGAGCTGTCACCGTTTAGAAGTTAAGTGGGTGTAACGGATATAAGTGGGAACACTGTATAAGGTGTGAAATGTTTTAAATAGTGAAGAACTTTAAAAATAAATTTTGAATTTAAATATACCCAAAGGTTATAAAATTAGATAAGATTTATTTAACGAGAATACGAACAGGGATATACATATTTATACAAAGCGATAGGATGCTGACGTTTATGTCTGTGTAGTCCTCAATTAGAGACATAGTTCTCAAAATTTTCCTCAATTGGAGAAAAAGCGGCTTTATAGCTAGAAATTTCAAATCTACTATTACAACTGCAGCTACTACAAAGCGATAAGCGAATAATGTTTACAACTCTGACGTCATAAGTTTGTTCTGTTGCCACTCACACTTTTATTACCAAAATTAATTTAAAATTAAATTGGAGCCTTGCATTCTGCCCCGCTCAATGGAAAATTTAGAAAAGAAATTTTGAAATTGAAGCGAAAAAGGAAAGCGAAAAGAAAAGGATATTTATCGACGAGATTGTTCATTCATTGGTGCGAGACGGTTGCACCGCATGTTATATCTTCTCTTTCCCGAAGCTTGAATCTTTTGCGATGACCGGCGTATGGGAACGAGTTCAGAAGCTTTCTTCGTGACGTCTTAGACTTGATATCGTAGCAGCATACGGCCCCGACTGGACGGACAATCATCAATGGTCTTTTGAACACTGGCGAGAGCTGGCCATCGCATTGCTTCGGCCATACGAGATCTCCAGTTTCAAATGAATAAAGGTGGCGATGAAATTCAAACCTCCATTTATTATGCAAGTGTGTTTCATACACATTATTTACGGCTTAGGTCCTGGTCAAGATGAGAAGATCAAGTTGATCTTCGCAAAGAGTATCATCAATGAAACTTGCAATGTGAAGTTCACGGCGAAGTTCACTTCGTACCCATGAAGCAAAACAAAAAAATGGCGACTTCCTTGTTGAATTTTGTTTTGTGGTGTTAATTGCCAGTAAGCGTTTGGTAGCAGAATGTAAAGCATTTTTAGGGGGTTTTCATGAACTATTTTTGGGGAATTGATACAATGATACCATTGACACGTTCCACAATACTGTTTGCTTGGGGCGAAAATGGTGGCGTCATGGAATGTGTTATTCCGTATTTCTGTAAGAACCGCTGCGTGAGGCGGGCGGTAAATGCAGTTCCCCTGTTCTTTATTTTATATTTACTCTTTTATTACCAAAATTAATTTAAAAATAAATTGGTGACTTACATATACCACAATGGTTATTTCAATTGTCTAAAGAAATAATTCGTATTCTAAAGAATACTTGTAGAAAAATATGCTTTGAATAAATAAGCAAATGCTATGCTATGTCATCGACATCAAGTAGGAGCGACCACCTAACAAATGAATGATGCGATACATCTTTGTACGCGTAATTCCAGAGAAGAGCTATAGAAGAAGAAATTGGAATAAATCAACCCTTTCAGAGGTACAAATTTTTCTTCGTAAAAACGATGTTACTGGGTGTATAAATCCTAATGGAAAATGAAAGCTGTTGCTGCTATCTGTTGCATTCATTAAATACTATAAAACACCTACAACTTAGCTATGGAAAAAATACTTAAAAAGACGGTTTCGAAAGTTCCAACTTTGGTTTCAAATGCAAAGTTTCATTAGACAGACTATTAATTATTGGTGTTTAAAAGTTAGTTTTGTTCAAATATATATTTTTTTACTTCCAAATATGAGGGTGATATTTAGGATTATTTAACTAAGAGTAGTGATATACCAAGTAACTTTTGTCATACTTTCGAGTGAGTATTTCATTGATTACAGATTTGTGCAACCCTGATAAAAATTTAGCATTTGTGCTCTTCAAATTGAGGGAAAATGATGTCAACTTTTCAAAGACCGAAAGACGATCAAATGTTGAGTTATTAGAAATTAAGCAGAAATTTTATGCCTCTGTATATTTTTAATAATTGGTTGTAATAATCATTGAAACTCAAACCAATATCAATTTGTCTTAACTTTTATTGCTTTTCATTTTAAATGCATCCAATTTGTATATCATCTCAATTAATGCCAATTTTTCAACTCGAGCTGTTGAATAGGCTTTGATTTTGCTTGATATGTTTGTAATATTTCTTAATTGTTATCACATTGTGATATTTTTTCGCACTGGTTTAAAAATTATTGGTTAATTTATTCTTTGTGTTCTAACTTCTAATTCCAATTCAGTTGACGGCAATGCCTTTTCAAGGATTGCTATGACCATTATCAAAACTCAGATGAAAAATATAAGAGTGGCTGATGTGGATATCCTTGGTCAGTAAATTTTCTGTTCAACAGTCAAATTCGAAACCTTGGTCGTTTACCGGCTTGAAGGGAAAACCACAAATATAAGGGGAAATTCTTAAAAATTAGTTATACTAAAAGACTTTCTTTCGACTTTACAATCTATAAATATAATAAAATAAATAACTGCGTTTTTTAAATTTATTTTATTCATCTTTTTTGTCTTTTCCACCGGTTGCATTTCGCGGGTGAAGACGCGACAGGGAAGCTACGAAAACTACTCGTTCGCTGCCTAACAGTACTGTAGAGACTACTCGTTCGCAGCCTAACAGTGCTGTATAGACTATTCATTTACTTATTTTTTATTACTATAAATATCACGGAGGATTTTGCGGCAGAGTTCCAGCTTTGTGATCGAAGCATCGTATCTATTCAAAAGAAGATTCTATGTATGTGTGTTATCACCACACTTGAAATCTGAAGCCATTTTTATCATTGGAGACAGGTGTATTGGTGAAGAGGTTGCCGATCTGACCACGGCTCGAATCGTGTATTTTGTCCTTTCTAAAACTTCAAAAAGAGGGACGTTAACCCAACAGATCAACCAGCTACTCATTATTGATATGTATTACATTAAAAACAGAACTGTATTTATTACCTGGCTTTGCCCGACATAGATTCAAACTCATTCTTTATTCACCATAACTAATTTGATTAATCCTGATATTACGAATTCATTTTAAGACTTGGTTGTGTGCAATATTTTAACCTCTTGTTGATCATCGGCGATGATAAACAATGTTGATGGATCCTTCGGCATTGATATTCCCATGTTGGTGTTGACAACTGTCTGTATAAGAAACACACGTCAGTATTAACTAAGATTTAATCACAGCGAGCAATCTTTATATTTAAAACCTAAATAATTTCATGCCTTCTTTTTTCATTTATTCTATACCCATATCTTTTTAGCAATCTTATCACCTGAAGTTCCTTTAAACCTTAGATTTTATTGGTCGGAAACGAAATATCTTTCTTTAATTTTGGATGCTTCTTTTCCAGGCTAGAAATATATCTGGGATACAAATATAGGGTAAGGTTGCTCAAGTTGTACCAGAGCATAAGTCGTACCTATTACATTCTGACATCCCAGATTTGGCACCCAATCTCGGTTCCATACACTTACTGGAACAAATTTCTCTTCAGACAGTGATGTGAAAACACTGGCTCAATGGCAGGGACATGAATTCTACCAAGCCGGTTTGAACAAGTTGATCCTGCGTTCAGATAAATGCTTAAAAAGAATTGGTAATTATCTGGAAAAGTGATTTGCAAGTATGCCTCTTAATTCCCTTTTGTATTTTCTGTCTATTGTTAATAAATAATACAGGGTGTTCATTAATTATTGTCGGGGTTTCCGTACCTCATAACTTTCGAATAAAAAATATTACGCAAAAACCGATTACGTATTCGTAAATTACAACTCAAAGAATTTTATTAATGATATTAAAAAGATTAATGAATTTGCACATGGCTGCCCTTCGTGGCTCGTAACACATCGAGACGAAATTCGATTTCCCTCCAAGTGTTCTCCAGCATTTGTGGGGTAACATTTTGGATCGCAGTAACAATTCTGCGCTTCAGTTCATCAAGGGAGGGCACAGGGGTCTTGTACACAATGTTCTTGACAAACCCCCAAACCAAATTTAGCTTCGAAAAACCACAATACACACACTGCTTTTTCTTGCACGGTCGCCATTTTTATTTATGACGTCATAATTACCCAGACTGCAAATGCGCTAAGATCGCATTGTTGCCACGTAAAATTCTTTGAGTTGTAATTTACGAATACGTAATCGGTTTTTGCGTAATATTTTTTATTCGAAAGTTATGAGGTACGGAAACCCCGACAATAATTAATGAACACCCTGTATTTTATTACCCTTGTAAACTTTTTTTTGGATCCATCCTCGTAGAAAGGAGCTTCTATGTCTTACAACCTAACCTCGAAGAAAAATAAATATTCGGTTTTTTTTTTTTATAATTTTTATGCATGTTTCTAAGACGTAGAATAATAATATTATTTATAACATATTATTATTTCTTAAAGTATCATTGTGTGCGATTTTAATAGTTGCTGTTATGCAGAAATGACGCTCTGGTTCAATTCATTTTTTTATGATTCTTACTTAAAATTTTACACTTCCTGTTGCTTAAGTCGTACCACAAACGAGGCTTAAATCTTATCAGTTATGCCTTAAGGATTTCTTGCACATCTAAAAATACATATCATTTATAGAAATAGAATATTGTTCTTTTTAATATGTAATGTGAAATGCACTTTTTCCAATTTTTAGGCAGGATCCATAAACGAGGCAAAACGTACCGATAATACTTTAGAGACAAGAAGATATGGAAGAGGCATTAAGAAAATTACCCAATGATGATATGGATTTCAATGAAAGTATAACATTCATAAACCAATACTACGGCTTCACCTTCTAGAACTAAATACATTTAATGCAAGGTGTCTGCTTCATTTGCTTCTAAGATGCGGCTTACGACATAGGTGTACGACTTAAGAACCAGTTTCTTTAGTCGTACCGATGTTATTACTTTAAGATTTGTTTATTTCCTTCGACAGAGTTCATGTATTTTGAACTTTTTTGTAATAAATAGCTCCAATATTCATAGAAGGTGTGAATAATGCAAAATTTAATCCTTCATTTAGTAAAACCTGTAATTTGTAGGCTTTTTTCCTTAGGGAGTACGAGTTAAGCAACCTTACCATACGCTTAGCTATTTTGAGTACACTTAAATAATAATTTTAATTTAAAAATTTGCTATAAACATTTCTCTTGCTTAATAAAACATTCTGAATAATAATTACTTTTCAACGTTGAAAATGGTATAGTTGACCTCAAAATGGACCGAAGAATGGCTTGTGCAAATTTCACATCAGTAGTTTTTACTGTTTCGGAGTTGTTCTCCTGACAAACAGAAACATCTATTTTCTGTTCTATATTATAGATTTTTCACAAAATAGATCATTCATTTGCATTAAATTTGAATTTCTTACAAAAATATTGAAGTCATCTAATTACAATATGAAACATATTTCATTAGAATACGTATTGAACTTAACATGACTTCAAAAAAAACAACAGAATACAATATCAGCAATTGTGGAAAAGGGTGATGTATTCTTCCCTCACACAAAGATGGCTACACAAACCCATTAGCCATTGTGTGATCACCAAGAAAAAGTGTTTTATTCTTAACATATGCGTTCTTTACCCTCCCTCTTTCCTTCGTTTTAAGTGAAATAACCCAAAGTTGTATTTTCAAACCATCTTAGAATTTTCTTCTCTTTGTAACTCGTACAGATTGAGTAAATTCTGCAGTATAGAAATAATTTTTTGCTAGACGGGAGATGTGCAAAGGAGAATATCATAATCAAACATTTCGAGTTTTAAAAAACTATACCTTACGCAAAAGTTGGAAACAATCTCCAGAAAAAAGTTCTTATCTCACTGTGCAGGTGCCTGAAGGGCGAGAAATATGTTTCACCATAGAGCACATAAATTTTACAAAATCTGAGGAAAATTTCAAGGAAAGCTACAAAACTTGTTTTATTTTTCTCTAAAACATCTCATTTTTCAACGATCTCCTAGTACGTAAAAGCGTAAATGTCATTTTCATGGCTTGGTGTTTAAATAAAATCTGAAACATGTTTCAAGAAATGACCTTTATAACACATCATGCTTATCATACTAAAAAGGGCATTTTAACTTTTTAAAGACAGTTCTCGTACTGCAAAATTTATAAATAAAAAAAAATGTGAAAAAATTTTGTTTTTGTAAATAAGTTACTCACACAAAAACTATTCTGAGTGAAACTAAAGTTTACATCACAGGAAACTCTACGATATATCATATGTCTGTATTAAATACTTTTGAGTAAAATCTTAATGCTTTTAAAAGTACTTGATATCACTGAATAGAATCAAGCCTTTAATTCCAGCAATATATAATCTATGTAGTGAAATTCTATATAAAAAACCGAAAGACGAATTAAATTCAAGAATTAAAGCTCTTTGTAACCTTCCAGCGAGAGCGCGTATGCAAGAGATACTTGCACTGTGCAACACATTACATATTTATATAGTTCTTTTATAAATAAAAATTGCACTGAAATTTATAAAAGCTTTTTTTACTATTAAGCTAATAAATACAGATAGCAAAAATAAAAGTTGCATTTATTTTTGAAAAACAACACGATATATAGGGATCATTTTCACGAAAACAAATGTTCTAATATTTTTGTTCACATGTATAATTTAAGTTTTAAGAAAGCTTTTCAATATGTTTCTACTAAAATAGTTTTACTATTTAACTCTCATTTTTCAATGAATGTAAGACAAAAGTCCCCTCCGTGGAGTCCCTACAACTGAAAGACAAGATAATTTTTACTGATACACAAGCAATTAAACACTTTTTACTTTTTTTCTTCAGTATTAACCCATTTAAAGTCTCTACCTATGGTCTAACTTAATATTTTTTAAATATATAATTTTTACTTGGGAATTAATTTTTAAACTTTGTCCCAGGAAAATTAAGTTCATCATCATCATGAAAGAATTTATAAGAGAGGCAGACAATTTGTACTTTAAGGAAAAATTTTCGTTCTATTTATTGAATATATTCTAATTTATTAGTTCCATTTAGAGCTTGGTAGAGTTCTCACCGTCCACTCCGTGGACATCATAAATAAGTTAAGAAAAATCTGACTTATAAATAAAATACAAAATTTTGATATTTTTATTAAATTCGATACTAAATCTAAGTGCACCACTTTAGCCACGTAAAAACTAAAGCACTTAAAAAATCAAAACTTAGATTTTGTCTCCTCTGTTGATACGGATGGCATTGTCAATGAAAGAGACAAAATCTCAAAAATCATGATACAGTTAGATAAATTAAAATAATATCAATTGAAAGTTCTTTGGTAAATATTTTTTTAAAATTGAAATTATATTCTCTAAAAGAATTAAGGTAAACAATTCATATAGAATATTTATAATATTAAAGCTTCAATAATGTATAAAAAACATTTTAATAGCTAAATTTATTTTTAGAAAAAATGGGAATATCAAAAAATTAAAAGACAAAGCAGTCAGATGCTCAAATTCAGAAGAGAAGAGAGTAGAAAAAACTTGATACGCGACTTACCAAATTGTATATTAATAAATAAATATATGATAAATATGATCCTTAATCCAGTACATAATTGATTACTTTCCTGCAAAATGTTGACTTTCAATTATTTGAAATTGTTTGTAAATATTTTTTTAAATAATGCACAGTCAGTGCCATTATTTAAAAAAGTGTTATTTTAAAATGTTAAATTTTCTTGCACTGGTTTTTAACAACTAATTTTCTTGTTTAATTATAAGAAATAAACCTGTGCCAAATCTGCCCAATAATTAGTCAATTATGCTTTCGTTTAAAATGTAAGAGTTCCGATCACTATCATGTCTCCTTCGTAAACAGGTCAAAAATTAAAAAAAAAAAAAGTGAAAAATATACTAGAAAACTTGACCACTAATATAAGGTCATTTATTAAGTTTAAATGGAAAGATCCATTCAATTGTTAAAATTTTTTATATACATTCGTTAAACAACGTTTTTTTCAGCTATTCGTACATTTTTCGTGAGAATGACCCATTTACATGTAATACAATGCACGATATGTTGTAAAATTTGCGCAGGCGCTCGCCTGAAGGTTAAAACCCCAAGACACATCGAAACATTTATTACGTCATTCATCGGCGATACGGTCGCTCGTAGCTTTGCATATACCGCGAGTTGTCACAGAATATATTATAGTGGAGATTGGCTAATGCAAACAAATTCAATTCGAATTTGTCGGTAATTCAATTTTTTACTGACCCTTCGAATTTCCTATTAACATAACGTTAAAAATATTGCAATGATCGGTTTGTTTACGAAACAAAACCAGTTAGCCAGGAAAAACCTCCTCCATGTTAGGCATAACTTGTTAGTCATAGCCTGTTACTATATTTGCTAGGCATAACTTGTTAGTCATAGCCTGTTACCATATTTGCTCTGGCGTAAGATAACTTTTTCTCGAAAAAAAATGAGTTTAAGATGAAGAATTCACAATGCTTCTTACAATATAATGAAGCTTTGGATGAAATTATTCAAAGGATATCACTGAGAAATGAAGCAGATGGGCTTAGGCGATCCACAGAAAGTTTAGATCAACGTCAAAAGAGTTTAAGTCAGCGTAGATAAAATCGTGTCAATTTACAAATTGAGGGTAATCTCATGGAACTTGCAATTGTAAACATTGTAGATTGGTTACTTTTCTGTTATGCTGACACCACTTGGCGCTTTTTTTTTTGTCTTGGCGAGAGTATTTTACTGCTGCACAATGTATTCAATCAAAAATTCAATGAAATTGTTCTTACTTTTAAAAAAGCAAATTTGATCTTGGCAGATGCGAAATGGTGAGCTATACTATTTACTTTGAAGTTTAATTCTATAGTTGTGTTCAAAAAGTTTAACACCTGTTTGTTTATTAAAATAAGTTATTCATTGAAATTATTATTATTAATTTATAAAAATTATATTTAATTTATTTTAATATTTATATATTACTTGTGTATTATTTATTTTAAAACTCGTGCATTTTCAAAATAAATCTCTACTACCATTTTTGTTTAAAAATTGTCTCTTTCTCTTTATGTCCTCTTCGTTCAGACCCAGTTTTCCTTAACTCTTTCAGTCCCAGTGATGCCATTTGAAATCATTTTCATTTTTTTTTTGTTCGGCACCTAAACCTGCCTCTGATACCAAACAGACACCATTAAATTCTTCGCATTTTCCTCTTTTCAAATATATTTTTTATTCTTACCTATAAATGGCACCACTATCGATTTTATGTATTCAAAAATTGCCTTTTTGAACTTCACTTCATTCAGCGAAAAGTGTCAAAATAAAAATTAATTTTAACGTAATCCAAATTAAATTACATGCACAATTCCATTCTTATTATTTTTAAATATGTCAACATATTTTATTTCAGCTGTTTTTAAAAAAAAGTCATTTTTTTTATCTTCCGGTTTTTTTTTTTTTTTTTGGGGGGGGGGTTCTTAATTTTTTTTTCTTTCTAACTTTCATCTGAGGCAAAAAATGGCTAAGTTAATAAGTTAAGGAGGCCCATTTTCCAAATTTCAGAATTTTAGAATTAATAATTCTATGCTTGGGACTCAAAGGGATAATTTAAATGTTTCGATAAATCGAATTTGCATTGTGGCCTCGTCTGCTTCGAATTAGACAAGCTATACTGTATTACAAAGACTTCTCGCTTTGAAGACAGCGTTTCCAGCTTCGTGATCGGATAGTCATGGATTTGACACATGATTCCACAGAAGAACCACGGTATATGTGTGATCACCGCAGTTTTGTAATGATTTTTTTGACGTGAAAACGTGTTTCCACTCGTTACAGTGATAGTCGATCGAACTTTCTTGTGACAAAATACCGTCAGATTTGAATCACTAATAACTACGAGACTAATAACGCGAAAAGAATGGTTGAGACCACAACGGATAGATCATATCTGTAAGAGTTTATAGCATAGTATTTGTTTTGCCTGTGACGTCATCGTGCCAGTGTAGGCGCATGCGCGTGATCGTTATGAATTAGCTTTAAGTGAGGTGATAAATAAGTGTAGCGTGGAAATGCGTTTAGCTAGGAGGTTAATTCTGGTGTCATTTTAAAGATCTTCAAGAGTATTACTGGGACCCAAAGTGAGACAATAAAAATATTTATCAGAATATAAGTAAAAATCGGTATTAAATTCGAAATTTCAAACTCCGCATGTTTTTTTTTATTATAACATGCAGAGTTTTCTTTCGAATTGTACGAAACTTACAGAATACTTGACAATACGTAAAAGAAACATTTTATTAAAATATGGATTCAAAAATTTGAATGTTACGGGTGATATGAGCGTTTGTAGTAAATAATGTTTTACTGCGCATACGCGAAATGTAATTCTATATTCTGTCAACAGATGGCGCCATCAAAAGCTACTTTAAATAAAACATAAGAAAGGCGCAGTTCGGGTCCGCGCCGTAGACTTTTCGTGAAAACGTCGGGATAAAATTATATAACAAGTATTACTTATTAATATGTAATTTAATTTTCAATCTCTTTAATACAATATTTACACAGAGTAGAATAATGGTTACAGAATAGATAAATCACTAGTTTATCGCATGCAACAAGGGTTTGTGGTAGCTTGTGATTTATATATTCTTTAACCAATATACTACTCTGTGTAAATATTGTATTAAAGAGATTGATAATTAAATTACATATTAATAATGCTTGTTTTATGATTTTATCCAGACTTTTTCACGAAATTTATGATTTTATCCACGACGTGTTTTTTGTTGGACTGACAGTACAAAATTATGCTTATTTGATGAATAGTCTGGATGGTCAAGAACCTCAAGAAGATCTTTCGAAATTAGTTTAGTTTCCTGCACGTGTTGGAATTTATTTTGAGTTTATATTTTCTTCAATATGGAAGCATTTCAATAATAAAAATTGACAGCAAGTATTTTGAAATAGCCAAAATGATTATTATATTTTCAAAATGATCCTAAATTGAATATAATTTATTTTAATATACTTCTTACTATTTTATTACACTTTTAAATACGTCATTCATGTAAAATAAAACTGTCAACATTTTTTTGAAGTTCGTATTAGAATAATTGCAGAGCTTTGCCGATTTTTTTTAGTTGGACTGTAGTCTATGTCGGAAATGAGATTTTAAATATTCTGAGAAGCAATTGACTTTTTAAGCAAAACATTTGAATTTCCTTTATTACATAACATAATGGAAAAGAATTTATGAAATTTATACCGACCATTCGTTTTTGTTCGGTAGAGAAAATTATAAAAGCAATCACATTTAATTTTTTTTATGTAGAAGAGAAAGAAAGTTCCAAACATAGGAAGTGTCAAAGCTCATATTTGTATTCTACCACATTGAATATGAGTTACCTGAATACGTTACATTACTTCTAAACAATGAGCACGAAAAAAAAACCTGAGAGACGTATTTCCCCCCCCCCCGATCAAAAATGCATTCATGTATGCATTGTAGCATATAAGACTTTCTTTATTAAATTTGTTACTGTTTAAGAATGGAATAACAGCAAAAATAATGCATACACTTAATCTTGTTGAAAGTAAATTGCATTTAATACTGTTAAAATATTGAAAAATCTTTCTAACACATAAAATTATTTGAATCCAAAAGAAAAGATTTCATTCGTTTTCTGTGTGATTTCATTCAAAATTTTATAAAACCTCATAACCAATTTTATTAAATCTCTCATCTTAAATCTTAAACATTAAGGAAAGATACGTGTTCTTCCTCTTGAATTTTATTGCAAAATCAACAAAAAATTGTATAAAAATATGAAATTAATCGCATTTATTCATACAAATAAAATATATATCAATAAATGCCGCTCATCACGCTTTTTCTATTTCAATTGTTTTTCATTTGTTTAACTTCAATAGAAGACAAAGTTTCCAAATGTTTTAATGTCAAAATTTCTTGAAATTTTGCAGAACTAGAGGAAAATTTAAAGCATCTGGTGGAAATTCTTGCAGTATAAAAAAATTAAAATAAAAATTTAAAAATATTTAAATATGAGTAAACAGTCATATTTAAATGTTTTTTGAAACCTTCATATATATTCATTATTTGCTTCTCTGAATGCGCTCAGAGATATTACGTTACGGGTCTCTTTTTGACATTATAAATCAGAAAGATTAGGATATCGTCATTAGAAAATAAACATTCCAGTTAATTAATACTTCAAACGATGTTTAAAATTCTAAATAACATCTGAAGTTACAACGATCATTACAGAGAAACCAAAATTATATGATTTCAGAGATAAGCATTGTTCGTTCCTGTCCAAAAGTGCTGAAATTTTAATTTTTCATCGTTTTCTTATAAAACAAAAAATATGAATATTGACATTTTTTATCTTTATTTAAACATATTGAAAGTAGGCAGACAGGCAGAATTATAATCATTAAAACAATGCTTTATTTTTAATTAATGGTAAATTTAAGGATACTAAAAGAAACCCACGAAAATCAAGATTTACTTAACACATTCATCGCTACGAACGAGATATCTCGTCCATCGGGAATCTTCCCTACGCACTAGGAGTTGACTTGCATAACAAATTTATTAAGTCAAACATATTAATTGATGTCCGCAGAATAGGTTACCTTTCTTTTTTTTATTTATAAATTGTCTAGAGCGAACGCGGTTACTTTTGTCCTTCGTGGAGCTCGCACAGCGGCGGCTCGTCAACTCAGAAACAAGCAGTGCTGCAGAAGTTGTATAGACCTAAGTTGTAAGAAATTTTGTGCTGATTATTTTGGTTTATAATGATGATATACTAAAAATTGATAGTTGTTGAGTTATAAGCAAAAAAAAACTGGGCAAAAGTTTTTTTCCATGTTTTTTTGGCTATAACTAAAATTCCAACAAAAATTATTGGTGGCAAACCTCAGATTCGTAATCAGCACCCGAAAAAACATAAAGAAGCAAAAAAAAATTGGATATAAAAAGTACCTAACCACTGAACTACTGAGAAAAAGCAAAAAAAAAAAAGCCAAATGAGGAAGTCGCGTCAATCGTGAGCTGCTCCGGAGTGTAGCTGAAATGAATGCAATTTCAAGCGGAGAAAAGGTTGCTTTTCCACCGCTTCGCGTTGTTCATTGCTTTAATTTCATATCCTGACGAGGGGCAAAATTTTCTGCAGCTCTGGTCTGTATCTCTCTTAACCTTCCAGCGGGCGAGCCTGCACAAATTTTACGACATATCGTGCATCGTATTACATAAATATATTGTGCTGTTCTACAAAAATAAATTCAGCTTTGATTTATGTTATCTGTATTTATTAGCTTAATAGTAAACAAAGATTTTATAAATAAAAATTGCACTTAAATTTATATGTAATACGATGATAAGAACGATATAAATATGTAATACGATGCACAATGCAAATATCTTTTGAAAACGCGCGCCCGCTGGAAGGTTAATACTTGATTTATTTTTCGTCTTCCTTTTACATTTTTTTAAACTTTTTGCCATTTTCGTTCATTACGGAATTCTCAAAGTGGAAAAGTAAGCCAATTAGAATAAAAAGGAAAATACAATCTTTTAAAACATTCCAGGGGGAACTGCAGGTCTTATGGACGAGCCTCACTGAACCTGCATCTACTTCGCCCACAGCGATGTATGTGTTAAGTACAGTATATTTAACGCAATCGAAAAATCGATTTGTTTTAAATCCTGTGCTACTATAATTTCTCATTCAAAGGCTTTATTAAGTAAATCATAAATTTATGTTTCAACCACACAAAACCAAACAACCGCCTGAAAATTTAGAATCTTAATCCTAATTTATGGTATAATTAAATTTTGCGCTCAAGCAAAGAAACTTGACTCATAAAGATGTCTACCTTGTGTTTCCAAACGCCACCCCTTCTCCATTATTTTTAAAGATGTGTGTCCACGGTAGCTTGGGTTTTCGCCAAAAATTACTCGCTTGGAAGTTACCAGTGGTTTTTTTTTTTTTTTGAGTATGCATTCGTGTCTGCGTAAAAAAAACTAAGGTAAAATTTAAAGTTCCTCTATTTAAAGTATTTTTTTGCAACGTACTATATTTTTTATCGCCTAATCAGTTTAAAGCATAAACTTACATTCATTAACTTTTTTTTGTGTAATTTTTACTAGCCATACTCAAAATTTAGAAGTAATATTACAAAGTTAATTTCTTATCACATTCTACCAAGTGTAGAGTTTAATTATAAAGTTAAGTATAATTTCCATTTATTTAATTTATTTTTAGTGCTATTTTAATAAGGAAATACAGCAAATAAAAATAACAGCCTTTCTTTCTGAATTAAAATGAGCTGAAAGAAGAGATATTATAGAACTTGTTTTACAGTTAAAATATTTATGATACAATTTGGTTAACGTCCCTTTCGTTAAATTAATTCGTTAATTAATTATTCGTCGTTAAATTAACGTCCCTTTCCAAGGAAGACGAAGGCTATTTTGGAACGTACCTCGTAATTTTAAACTGTGCTCCAATGACGAGGACAGCACCTGAGCTGACACCCGCTCTCCAAACTTCCGCACCACACTAGAAGGAGGACGTTTGACCCAAGCGGTCATATTTAACGTGCTCCAGTCACACATCCATTGCGGATCTTCAGTGGAATCAGGCCTCGAACCTGGAGCCCTCCAACCTCGAAGACCAGACCTTAATACTAGGCCACCGCGGTGCAGTTTGGAACGAGAAGTTTCTGAAAAGCATGCCATTCTCTATAATACAAAGTGTTTTAGTTAAATTTTAATTAATTTAATTTATATTTAATATCTTTATTAAATTTTGTTAATTATAAATGCTTTTTTCAGTGTACTCAATTGAGGAAAGTGCTTTTTATCAAGCCGAAAGCGTAAAAGTATGAAGCGCAGATAAGAATACTCTAATTACGCGAGGATTTGATCATATTTATAGAGTAATTTTATTTGTTGTTGCTTTTGATATTCATTGTGTCTTAATTTCCTCGTCCTAGTATTCCCAACGCTTCAGGCTTTCACAAAATTTTTGACTTAAAGATTTTTGATAAAAAAAATTATTTGCTACATTTTAGTACACTAATAAAAGTGTGCTTAAAAAAGCTTTTATTGTTTTTTATTTTAACCCTTTCGTCGTTAATATTACTTCATAATCCATTATTATAATCAATACGGAATCTTTTGATTACGGATTGATAAATTTTTCTCAAATTTACCTCTAGATGGCGCCTCCCGTATTAATCGGAAATAAATATAGTTTAGTTATATTAACGACCCGTTTTGAAACAACACGAGGCTAATTTCGAAGGGACCTCGTAATTTTGAACCGCGGTCAGATGACGAGGACGACGACTGGGTAGGCACTTCCCTCTCCAAACTTCCGCACCGCACCAGCGGGAGGACGTTGGATTAACACGCACCAGGTCCGCATACACGACGGATTTTCAGTGGGATCGGGTTGCGGGCCTGGAACACTGCGTCCCCGAAGCCGAGACCTTACCGCTAGGCCAACGCGGCCCTGTAAAATTAAATAAAATTAAGCGATTAATTGTTAAGTAGATTCTGAAAATATTAAAATACTGTATTGGAAATACAAAATATCAAATCTATAACGCTAGGAAATGAATGAAAAAGGAATAAAGTAATTCCGTCTTTAAAAAAATGAAACTTCTCAATTTAAATCAAAGGGTGTAAAAAATAAATGAAACCAGCAGAAGCAGTCTCCCCTAAACTTTCTCGTATACTCCTAACACATGCAGAGAAAAAAATAAGCTAAAAGGCAGTAAAACGAAAAACAACCCCTACTGCAGTGGAGAAAAAAAGATAAGCGAAATGTCTTACAAATATTTCCGAAGATCGTCCAATGCGGAAGTGGAATTGGAAGCCGGCGTGATTACCAATACGGCTGGGTGTAAGATACAGAAAACAAAATTTGCAATTTGAACGCCTTTTTTTCAACCGATCGACTCGAAAATTGGACACGAAACTACCATTAAGGAAAGAAGGCCACATACCAAATTTCATTTATCAAAGTAATTTTTAAAGAATTTATTGCGTTCAAAAGTATGTGATTATACAGACAGTCAACCCTTTGACGGATTTATTCCAAAATTTGATACAAACCTGCATTCCTAACGGTAAAAATGTTTACCAAATTTAATCCACCTATTTAAGTTTGTGAGTTATTGCGTTCACATTAACACGGACATACAGACCAAAATTTGATAGAAAGCTATAAATTATGTGTAAAGACCACATAGCAAATTTCATCCCTGTAGGTTTAATAGTTTTTGAGTTATTGTGTTCAGAGACACACAGACAGACATAATTCCAAATTTGTGTTTTTCGGACTCGGGGAGGTCTAAAACGTGGAAATTCGTCAAAATCTCGAGTTCGAATTTTTTGACGATTACAATACTTTCTCTCTGTATACTTCGTATACGAGAAATTAAAGATTGAAGGTTTCTTTTACATTATTTTTAACTTAATTTTTTGTATTTGTTTAAGTTTGTTGACGATATTTTTATAGCGTTAAACATGATTTTACTTTCTCGTATACGAAGTATACAAAGAGAAAGTATTGTAATCGTCAAAAAATACGACTCGAGATTTTGATGCGTCCGAAAAACACAATTTCAGAATTATGTCTCTCTGTCTCTGAACACGATAACTCAAAAACGGTTAGATATAGAGGAATGA
The DNA here is from genome assembly GCA_013235015.1 of Araneus ventricosus. NCBI lineage: Eukaryota > Metazoa > Arthropoda > Arachnida > Araneae > Araneidae > Araneus > Araneus ventricosus. The sequence continues at coordinate 647,560 of BGPR01000113.1, forward strand.
AATTTGGTATGTGATCTTTACACACAATTTGTAGGTTTCTACAAAATTCAAAGACAGGGAAGTCTGTCTGTCCGTGTTCGTGAACACTATAACTCAAAAACTTAAATAGCTAGATGGCTAAAATTTGGTAGACTGTTTTATCATTAGAAATGTATGTCCGTACCACATTTCGGACCAAATCCGTCAAAGCGTTGACTGTCTGTCTATCTGTAAAATCGAATACTTGTGAACATGATAACTCCTAAACGCTATGACTTAGATAAATAAAAATTGGTAAGTGGTCTGCTAACATTAATTGTAGATCCGTGATCAATTTTTGTTTGAAAGGGTTGAAGCAAAGGCGTTTTCAAATTGCATATTCGGTTTCTTCACCACTCTACGACGCAAAGAAAAAATGCGTGACCGATTCGAACGGTTTTCCCCACCTGTGTTAGAGAATGGCGCATGTTACTGACGATTAGTGTATTTTTTCCCACCCGTGTTAGGGTGGATACATAAAAGTTTTGGGGAGACCACTCCCACTGGTTAATGTTTATTCGTAAAGAAATGCGCTTTGAAATTTGTTTCCTAGATTCTTGCACGTCACAGACATACATTCTATGCCAATTGGGTGAAAATAAACTTTTACCATACTAAAGTAAGCTTAACGTCAAAACAAAAGTAAGCTTAAAATGTTTGAAAATGAAACAGTCATAATTTCATTACACCGCAAGATCGATAAATCTTTTTGAATTGCAAAGAAAATTGTAAGTTTAGTTTTGTTTAGATCAGAAATAATTTAACGTCTCATTTAGAAACTGTAGAATTTTGGGCGGTCTTAGTTTTAAACCGTTATTAGATGATGAGCGCGATATATGAGCCAGAGACCCCCTCTCCAAACTCCACACTGGCGAGATGAATACTCTAATTAAACGAGGACGGGACGTGGAAGACTCCAATTAAACACCAATATTTAGTAAATTACTATTTTAGTGCTTTATGAGTCGCCGAAAGAGCATCGAACATTAATAACTGAAACTTGATGGTTTTAGTATTTCATGGACTAAGCATCACTTAAGCTTTTGGGACGGTATTAAAAAGTATTTAATGCGTTGTGGCTCAAATATTGTTATTTTTTGTAGTCCATAAAATTTAGATTTCTATAATAACTATGAAAAGTTGATAATTATATATTAAACTAACACTGCTCCAAGTTTAAGGTATGAAAATCTGTATCTAAGGTTCTTAAAAATTGAAAATATTTTAAACTAAACATCCGATACTTGTTAAATGTAATAGCGTTGATAAGTTAAAAGCTGCGTAATCATCATGTCTGACGAAGCTTATTTCAGATTATTAAGTAAAGTGTGAAATTTTTATCATGTAATAAATTTAGTTTTAATGGTCAGCAATGGTTATTTTAAGCAGTCCATAAAATTTAGACTTCTATAATGACAATTATATTTCAAACTAACACTACTGCAAATTTAAAGTATGAAATTCTGTATCAAAGGTTCTTAAAAAATGAAAATATTATAAACCAAATATCCGATGCTAGTTAAATGTAATAATGTCGTTAGGTTAAAAGCTGCATAATCACCATGTCTGACGAAGCTTATTTTAGATTATGAAGTAAAGTGTAAAATTTTAAAATGTAATAAATTTAGATGTAATGGCAAATTGCGAATTTGGGAATAGTATCTGTTAACTAAAATCGTTACGCAGGTTTTGATAAACAAAGTAATTCCCTAAACACATCTTTGATTAAACTTCTATTATATTTTTCTTTTTCGAATGGTGTTATATTTTTTGGTATATAAAGGAAGTTAAATAAAATAAATGATTAAACAGATCATTTCTATCAAAATAACGATGTACCGTTATCTTTATACAGTAATATTCTAGAACTTTTTGGAAGTTTCTTTTGACTAAAAGTGCGTTAATAATTTGTTCCAGTTATATAACATATTATTTATCTATTTACATCAATACTCATTTCGCATTTTCTTATTAATTTTGATTAAATTAATAGAATTACTGAATTATATTGCATTTCGAACGCCCAGAAAAAAATATATTTACCAACGGAATTTCACTTGATTTTCATTAAATTATTTTAATTTAAAAATTCAGTTCGAAATTAAATTTTTAGAACTCTTATTGAAAATTTAAAAAAAATATGTGAAGTGTACAATTAATTCCTAGAGAAAACTGAAGATGGGAAATATTTGACAACTAACAAGCCAAATTTGATTTCAAGGGAAAAATTTAGAACGTTTGAAGGATATCTCGGTGCTTAAGTAATGTCGTAGAAATATATCAACATTCGATACCGAATCTGGTGTACAAAATGATGTAGATTCCAGATTCACCACACAAATGTCAGTTATTAGGCGAGAGCAAGTTCTCGTCCATCTACAGAAGCCTTTATACAGCGTGCAACGTATTATCTTTACCTCGCTTTTATTTTCTCAACCATTGGTCATAGACATATGCTTCCAATTACAGTAAAACTTTCAAATGAGGTAAACATTCATGTTTTGGTATTTTTGAAAGTAAAAAATCAATTTTAAAAAATTACGAAATCTAACTTTTTATATGGTCTCCCGTTCCCTATAGTTACATTTAGTAAAATTTTACACGTATCCTAACTGATATAACACATACGGTGTATTCTAACACCAAATTGTAACAAACTTACAGAATATTCGACAAAATGTTAGAAAACCATGATATTAAAATTTGAAGTAAATAGATTGAATATTAGAAGACATGTGAGTATTTGTAGTAAATAATTTTTAACTCGTACATGCCCGAAACGTATAATAATAATTCAAACGTATAATTCATAAATTCAAACTCAGATCACAACACAGGCAACTTATATAAAAATTCCAATTAAATACTGTTAAGATTCGGGTAGATATCGGCATTGCAGCGAGGTGAATTTCGGTTGCACTCTGAGAGAAGCTAAATGATGAGGGTTCTAGCACAAGTTGATATTTTTTATTATTTATAATGACTAAAGTGCTGCAATTTAAACTATGTACTTAATTTATAAGTGCATATGGGTATTCAGAATATTTATAACCTTTATACAATTTAATCTATACTTGAATTTTCTAATAGTTATCGACGAAATGCAATTTATTTAATTTATAAGTATACATGGGTATTCGGAATATTCATCTTTAATAAAATTCAATATTATTGTTCAAATTATATAAAATATGATTTATTTTATTAGTTAACTGATCAATGAAAACTAATAATTTTTATTATTTCTGTTAAGCATCGAGATAAATAATTTTAGAACGATTTATTTTTTCTGATGATGATTAATTCTTAGATATTTTCTAATTTTATAAATGATTTATCCCATTGCTCTTCCATGCTGGAAATTTCTATTATTCTATAAAATTTGTATTAATAACATTGTATATATATAATAATTTATATTAATAACATCGCACATGTATAATAATTTATATTAATAACATCGCACATATATAATAATTTATATTAATAACAGTGCATATATTTGTCCGAATAATTAAAAATATTCTGCACTGCACGAATATTTGTAATTATTCGGAATCTGTGTATTATAACACACTGTCTATGTCACAGTAATGCCACGGAATATGAATACGGAGCGAAACAAAATAAACAATGATTGAATCAATTAAATACATGAGAAACGGTAATTTTCATTTTATTAAAAATAATAAGCTGAAAGGTTTCAACAATGCATTCAACATAATTATTCAAATCGTACACTTCAGATGACAGAATGACTAATGTTTTTAATCACGTAGTGAGATTTGAGCATTCAAATAAATACACTTACAGTAATAACGATTTGACAATCATTAAAATATGCAAGACAAAGATTGAGATTTACACCATTAAGCTTAACAAACCATTTCCAGAAAGCTTCCAAATATTAAAACCAGCTGTTACGACAAGCTGCTTCCAAAACGCTTCACTTGTAAAATATCAAATGTGATATTTAATATTAACATTGCTGCAAACACTCATTATAGCAGCTTTGAAATAACTTTCAATAATTGCTTGACAAAATCAAATGCATATTGCAAATTTTTGAGTGTTTTTAATGAATTAATTTGTATTAAAGTAAGTGCATTTGCATTTTACACTAATGAACAGCACTCAAATATTTTCTTTTGATTTTCGTTCAAATAATAATGAAATGCAGGAGGAGGAATAAATTTATGAATTTTATGAAAATAATGAAATTTATGAAAATAATTTTGTTCCACTTAAAGATTTTTTGAAAGAAATTGATTTGGATGATATGTATGAGAAGAGTTAATTTTTGGAATCTCTAGATGAAATTCTTACCTATACGTAATTAAATTTGTGACTGAATAATTGATTTAGATAGATAATAATTACTAATTAGTAAGTTTATTTAAGTTTACAGTTAATTCTTATTCTAGATTTTATGTTTATTTGTATAAACACAGTTCCATTTAGTGTTTCGTAGCAGAAAAAAAACCCTCTTTAATAGCAATGTTAAAACGTCGGGTATCGTATTCGCATGAAAAGTACTTGTTACGGTATGGAATTTTTAGAAATATTTTCAAAAGTCTGCGTAAACATTGTATTACGCTTTATATCAAAAACAGAAAACTACTATTTGCTGTCGTTAGAAGCATTTCGTGTCAAATGTTTAAAGTCGGGTATAAATAAAGCAATGCCTTATGAAGGAAAGCAAATGTGTTGGCTGTATTGCCCCAAACAATAGGTAAAATCAAAACCAAGCCATAAAATTAAACTATATGAGCGAGCAATCATGTATCTAAAACAAAGGACAAAAGTTTAAAAAAATGACACGAAAGTATTAAAATCTAGTATTTTTTGCAGTCATGATTTAAAACGGAGGTGAAAATGTCTCATGGGATGTCATCATGTCATATGATCTGAATATAAATAAAAGTCATATGTATGTTTGTTCTACATCCCTTCCTAAACCACAGCACTAATTTCTACCAAACTTTGGAACAATTACTACTTACTATTTGAGTAAAAATATTCAATAAACTCTGCGAGAGAGGAAAGGAGGGAGGGGGGTCATAAAACATTATAAATGTTATTGTATGTTATTAATGTTTTGTAGAATTTCTTAAAACATTTTAGAGAATGCGTTTTCGACTATTTTTGAACATAATTGTATTTTGGAACGATCCAGAATAATAAATAATATTGTAAAAATTTTCAAAAATTATAGAACATGTTATACATTTAAGCGCATTCTCTATCGTTCTGGGATATTCTCGAAAATTTTAGATAATTCTAGAATACTTAGGAGTATTCTAGAATATTTCAGAACGCTTTTACTTCTGGAAATTCGTAGAATTTCATAAAAAACTAAAAAAAAAAATCAAAAGTTCAACTTAATCAAACTCAAACTCAATCAAAAGTTTTAATCATTCTGTAGCATTATACATTTCTTAAATGGAAATTCCAGACTAAATTGGAATTTTCAAAATACTTGTAAAACACCCAGAAGTATTCTTGAAATAGAGAAGATCACTTAATTCTTTAGCAAAAGAAAGTATGAAGTGTCAGTTTCTTCAATTTGAACTGAAAAGTGCATTAGTTAAGGATAGCGCCCCCCGGGGGCGGGGGGGGGGGGGGGGGGGGGGGGGGGGGGGGCGGTGCTTTGCCATCTTATCAGTTCCCGGTTAAACTAATAAATTTATGTAATAAAGAAAATCAAATCAAAGTGTATCCATTTTTAGTGTTATTCATAGATTTATTGTGGTGCTATTTTGCTCCAGAAATCTTTTTATAACTTGCAAACTTAATTTTATAATTTTGGAATTTTAACAACCCCAATCTAAACCTGGACAAATTCTGAAAAGAATGATACCCAAACTCTTATTTGTAGGATTTGAAATGAGAGCGGTAGAAAGTGTTTCATTAAATCCTAACAAATTTCTGCTTATATTTCCAGGCGGTAACAAAAATGATTGATACGAAAGTGTAGAGGAAGTTCAGTTTTGTTTCCTATCACGGCTTTTCTTTTTACTTTCTCCTATACGAAGTATACAAGGAGAAAGTATTGCAATCGTCAAAAAATTCGAACTCGAGATTTTGACGAATCTCCACGTTTTAGACCTCCCCGAGTCCGAAAAACACAATTTTGGAATTATGTCTGTCTGCTTGTATGTCTGTGAGCACGATAACTCGAAAATTATTAGAGCTATGGAGATGAAATTTAGTATGTGGTCTTTACACGTAATTTCTAGGTTTCTATCAAATTTTGGACAAAATCCGTCTACGATAAGTCTGTCTGTCCGCGTTCATGTGAACACTATAACTCAATAACTAAATGGATAAAATTTAGTACACAGTTTTATCATCAGGATTGTAGATACGTATTAAATTTTGGGCCAAATCCGTCAAAGGGTTGACTGTTTGCCGGTCTGTATAATCGCATAATTTTAAACATTATAACTCGTGAACCCTACGACTTTGATGAATAAAAATTGGTATGAGGCCTGCTAACATTAATTGTAGAATCCGTGCCCAATTTTCATTTCAATCGGTCGAAGTTGTACAAATCGCCTATTTGTCTTTTCTCATCAAACAATGACGCGAGGCCGTTATTGCGTAATTGCGCGATTCACTTGCACTATTCCTTTCCGCTTCTACCCGCGCCTTTCGCCTCCAAGCTTCCGATTCCCAAGCTTTTTTCTCTCCACTGCTTTAGGGACGCTTGTTCTTTGCCTTTTAGATTATTTTTTCTCCACATGCGAGAAAGTTTAGGGGAGGCTACTCCCGCTGGTTTTATATAATACACTCGAAATAAAAATTATTAAAGTTTAATAAATAATCATACAAATAAGTATACAGATTATCCTCCAAGATTCTATCTCTCTCTACGTAAACCTTAGAGCGGCGAACGCTAGAGTCACCAAAGTGGTGTCTTAAGTAGTTAAACTGTTATGCTCTAGGTTAGTTTCCTTATTTAGTTATATGAACGTTCCGTTTTGAAGCAACACGAGGAATATTCGGGACGGACGACATAATTTTGGACCGTGGGCAGATGACGAGCGCGGCATCTGAGCTGGCATCCCTCTCTAAACTTTCGAACCACATCGGTGGGTGTTATGCGCTGAAAGCGGCGTGAGGTACGGAAAAAAAGCATTATCAATTATCACGAAAAGACAACTTGCATACTATTGTGTTAAGATAAAAATATATAAAATAATAATGAGAATGCATTTGTTTAACTGCGATTTCCAAAACTAATGCCACTAAACGAGGAACCATATTAAAAATAATATGCTGAATGCTTTCATATAATGCATTCAACGTAATTAAATATTCTTACGAGTCATGGAGTTTCAATCTTACTCTTCATTTTAGACGACAGAAGAACTAATGGTTTCAATCTAGCAGTGTGATTCCAACATTCAAATAATATATTTACAGCAGTAACGACAATAGGTAAAATATACAAGATGCATATTAAATGAGTAATATATCGTTAAATCAAACAAACCATTTACAGAAAGCTTTCGAATATTAAAACTAGCTATTAAGACGAGCTGCTTCAAACACACATCATTGTAAAATATCAGATGTGATATTTAAAATTAAGATTGCTGCAAACAAGCATTGAAGAAAGTTTTAAACAATTTTCATTACTCACTTGACAAAATCAAATGCGTAATGAAAATTTTTAACTGCTCTTAATGAGTTCGTTTGTATTAAAACAAGTGCATTTGCATTTTACGCTAATGAACAGTATACAAACTCCTTCCATTAAGTTTCAGTCAGCAGTAATAATAATTAAAGGCAGGTGGCGGCATAAATTGAAAGAACTGAATGTCTCTGATATACCACAATATTTTCGAATTAATATGAAAATAACTTCCTTTCTCCAAAAGATTGTTTTGAAAGAAATTGTGTTGAGTGGCATTTTCGATAATTTGTATTAGAAGAATTAATTTTCAGAAACTAGTATAGATTCCTACCTATACATAATTAAATATGTCACTGACTGAATATAAGATTAATAATCATAACCAATTAGTCATAACCAATTAGCAAATTTACCAGAATTTACATCTAACTTTAGTTTTATGTAGTTTATTGTTTTATTTACTAGTGTAAGCAAGGCAGTGCTTTGAGTTTCTTAGAGTAAGAAATTCCGATTTAATAGCCAGATGAAAATAGCGCCAGTCATATTTACATGAGAGTTACTGTTCAGCAACAGATTCTGAGACTACTTTTGGGCGATTTTACACAGGAAAGGGGTGTCAGGCAATGAGTCCTATGAGCGCATTTCCGGAGTTCTTTGCTATATCATGCTCAGTAAAATATAAAAATCACACTTCCATTCTTCATCCCCCCCCCCTATTTTGATGAAAATAACTCCGCCCGGCGCATGCGCAAAAGCGCGGAAGGTTTCCAAATCCGTTGCTAAACAGTAAGTGCCACTGCAAGGATTTTTCAGAAATATTTTAAAAAGTCTGCGCAAGCACTGCACTCCGCATTTTATTAAAGACAGAAATTTTTCTATTTGCTAAGTTAGAAGTCTTCCTTGTGAAATGTTTAAAGTCAGGAAGAGATAAAGCAGTTTTTTATGGACGAAGAGGGAATGCGTTAGCTCTGCTGCACCAAACAATAGGTAAAATAAAAACCAAGTTTTAAAATTAATCAAGATGAATTTAGAAAGTCCGACTAAAGTATCATAATGAAAAAACGTCTGAACATAATTTTTCATGTTCAAGTAGGAGAAACTATTTAAAAATTTTATAAATAAAATTTTATAATGATAATATTCATCATATTTTCTTTTTCCTACTTTACTTTACATTTTGCTGTTGAATGGGAAGTTGCTTTTGTTTCCAATTTTTCAAAGATTTTTATTTGCAAAATTCTCCAGAACAATTTTAATCTTCAGTTGAAGTGTCATCGATTGTTTCCATTTTATCATTAAAACGGAAATCTTCATTGTCTGTTTCATTATTCCTATCGGATTATTTATCTATAGACCATAAGCCCAACTGAGAAATTAACAGGATCCAAGAAGCCTGATTTTCTACATTATATTATTTTATTTTTAGAGCACTGTACAATACTTCGAATATTGAAGAATGTCGTAAAAGTATTGTAGAAGATGCTTGTGCTGCTGGAAGAGAAGGAAGATACAACTTCATTAAGCAAGTGTCTTGTTCTGGCTATATTTTTCTACTGTTGAGACTTTTATGGTTTCCAGCACATTTGTAGATACTGATTGAAAATGCTAATGATTCTATGTGCAGGGACATGCAGTGGTGTAACAGCACATTTGTAGGAAGACGGCTTCAGGAGTAGCATTTCAAATCAAGTAACTCGAGGATATTGACAATTTTTCTCTTATAAAATAAAATAAGACATATTTTAAATAGTCCTGTTATTTCATGCTGTGTGTAAAAGGTTTAAATTCCTACCCGCATAACTATAATATAAAGCAGAAAATGCAAGTATCTGTCGGTCTGTTTGTCGGTCACAAAATCTCCACCTAAACAGTGAACGGTAGCGACATGAAATTTACACACGACATTCTAGGGCACATTTCTAGGCCAATGTTGCTATTTTCAACTTTCAGAGTTAATTAGTTCTTAAGATATTTAATTAAATAACGAAAATTATCCTCTGTTAAACCTAATGCTTAGACTTTTTTTGCCAATAACTTCTGAAGTATTTATAAGACAACAATTATTTTTATGCCATTTTAAAGAGCAGAAAATTATATTTTTAATGATATTAATTCCATTGCGATGAAGTGTTTACTGTGATTGTTATTAAGGTTTAAAAATATTTTTTAACGCAATTTCTAACAAAACTTTTTATTCCTATACAAATAAAAGAAATAAATTCAAGACAATTTAGTGTTTCGCGCTCGGACTTTTGTCAGGGTTAAAGTTAATATAAGAAAATATTGTTTTCTTTGAGCATAAACAATAAAGTGAACTTTTCTTTTCCGGTTGTCGTAGCATTTACAGCTTTTAATACGGTTACATAGTGATCTAATGACGTTCGTGAATTATTCTCTCGATGATTTGTTTAATTTTCACAAATTTTTAACTGATCCTAATGAGTGTGTGCTTAGCCTACAAAGCTACTGAGTTCGGTTCCTAACGTAGGAAGGGGAAAAAGGGAGGGGGGAAAAGATGTTATAAAAGTCTATATGTCGCAAGAAATCCTTCTAAATGGTGAATAGTCTTGAGATGAAATTTGCACATGCCATTATGGAGTCCGTTCCTAGATTAATTCTACTTTTTCATACTTTCAAAATATTACTTCCTAAGATATTTAATTAAATAACGAAAATTAAGCCAATTTTCGGCGTTTTATCTCAGTTTTTCGCCAGTAATTTATGAAAAATATGTTGCACGTAGGTTTTCACATGTCATCTTAAAGAACAGAAATTATCTTCTTAATGATTTCAATTTGAATGATATGCGTTCTTTTTCTTTTTTAATAAACATTTCAAATTTATTTCATACACAATTTCTAACAATTCTTTATGTTATTGTAATTAAATTAAAACCCTTAATCTTTTTATCAGATCCTTAATTCCGGTATTTTTACCATTGTGAAGGTTATGATAAAAATATTGTTTTCTTTGAATGTTTACAGAAAGGCAGAAATTTCATTTAGCTTTTATCTCATAGCATATATATCTTTCAATATGTTTGCACCACAACATAATGATGTTAATTACTCTCTTTCCACGATGCTTCATTTAATTTTACAATTTTTCAATGATCATAATGAGTGTGTAAAATTCTTCAAGATTTTTGAGCACACTTCCTACCGGAGGGAGAGGGCCTAAGGAGTAAAAGAAAGAACATTATGCAGTTTTTTCCGGTCAACGACAAAAACACTAAAGAGAAGAGAATTGTAGTCCGGATAATGGCAAAAAATACAAGATATGAAAGAGTTTCTGCTGTTGCTGTAGCAATGATGGGGAGGGAAAATGGAGGACGAAGAAATGGGTACGAGATTCTTGCCAGGTGGTTCAAACTAAAGAGAGAAATAGTAGAATGGTGTTTCACTGCTGTTCCAAAGGTTCAGTTGATTATCGAAAATCAACGAAAGACGCTTCCACGAAAAACACTTTTATTTAATTGAAAGTGTTATAAGTACTCGGACTTGAAAATATTTTTATCCCGAGCAACGCCGGGTATATCAGCTAGTATTCGCATAAAAATGAAGAATGAACACAGGATACGAACTTCATAAAATATCTTACACAAACCTGTTTAATCACTTAAAATTTTACCTTCCATATTTAATCAAATGCTCAAGTTTTCCTGAAAGACTTGAAAAAAGTGCCCTAAGAAACTGTTTTAAATATTTTAGTAACCAATTCCGTATACAGCCCTCAGGCAAGGGACGTTATTTTGATGCTCTTCATAATTTACATCATCTGTACAATCTCTAATAACTAAAACAAATTCTGTATGTTATTACTTTTTTAATCAGAGAGGGTTATAGCTAATTGCTTACACATGCATCGGAAACACAAGCGCTGTTCAGGTCTTTTACCCTACCACACGTGGTTCAGAGCTACTCTTCAGCTAGGTGCCATATGAAACATTTCGGTGAAGAACTTCCGAGTGTTCATTAAAATTGCCTTCCTTTGCATAAGGCTTATCACAGTAGCTCATTAAGATTTACTCCCTACCAGGAAATATTCAATGGAGATCTCCATTATTCCTGTAAATCGTTAACTCCATTGTACAAGTATGCAAACAATCAATAATTTTAAAAAAATTATAAAATTATTATTTAAAAAAGAAAGCAAAATTAAAATTGGAACAAGAAAATTTTTTTTAAATATCAAACAAAATATTAAAATGAATAAAAGAATTTAATTGTAAAAAGAAATGAAGTTAGAAAAATTAGAAAAATTACGACAATGTTTAAGATGCGCGCCATTGCAGCAGCATAACAAAAAACTCCATTGTACAAGCGTGTTGGGTAGATTCAAAATTAACAAAGATCCTACTAGCATGCAGATACAGTATTCTGTTATAGTGAAAATATTCGCTATATTGTGTAATATTGTGCAATACGTATAATATTATATGGTATCGAACAATACTGTACAATATCGTACTACAATACGTTGTGCTACTTGGGAAAAGGCAAAAAATGGTAACCCATTAAGTGATTCATAAGAAAGCAGATCATATCTTCCAATGACTTAAACTAGGGAAAGTTCTGTCCCGTTTCTCCACCAAAATCGAAACTTTAAGTTGCACCTTTAAGATTTGTTTTCCCATCCTTATACTAAACCTCAGAAATGGAGCTTGAGGCTGCACAGATTTTGATCGGTGATCAGTCGATGAGATATGGCATCTTAGCCAAGAATTTCACAGCCCCAAACTTGTAAACAACACGAATTGGCCCTGCACGATAGATTTATCTTTCAAACGGCCGTCATTTACTTTAGAATTTCTGTGCAATCTGGTTTCGAATTTGTGATTCTAAGCTTTCGAAGCAAAGGTTCTGTCTTATCGACCATTTGTATGCGCACGAACAAAGATAAGACGTGTTTGTACATGCAACATAACAAGTAATTCATGTTTAACCATTTACTATATTTCTGCATTGATGGGGATTGTAAGATCACGATTCTCTTGTACAATATAAAAAAAAATTACATGAAAACAACTGAGACTTATAACATTCGAAAAACTCGTGGAGGCATTGTCGCAGGAAATATCTATTGAATGTAAATGTTGACGGGACGGTTACTGGTCTAAACAATTTTAAATTCATTCGCTTACTTTCTTCATATTTTTAAACTGACATTTTGACATTGAAGAGAAATGATTCTCGCATCCAGTTTACAACAGAGTCCACATTCAAAACCAATAATAAACAATCAAAAATTTTTTGAGGTATTATATTAACCAAAATGATTACATAACTTAGCGGCATCATCTATTCGATATTACGAATGAAACATGACCTCTCAGAAGATAATGATTAAATTTACAGTGCCAAAAGGAGAACTCAATTCCTACCCTCGACCAAGTAGAACCTTCCCTTAATGAAAATATAGAATCCTTCATTCAAATATCATTAGTAACATGAATAATAATCAGTGTCCTTCAAAGCAGGTACTTATTTGACCAAGTGATGACTTGGTTTACGACTATTGGGAAACGTCGTGTCGCCGCAGGATATATCTGCCACGGAAATATCTCGCACAACGATGGATTAAATTTCGACCATTCCACGAAATTAATTGAATGAACTTCCTGAAAGTTTTAAGGGTATTGATGGCGTAAGGTGCATTAACTCACTCTACGACAAGTTTATTGGGAAATTTTGGTTGTGGAGTAAATTAACGGGGTTTGATCAGGTAATATTACTAGACAGTTTCAGTAGAAGTTGATATTTTATTTGAAATATTTTTCCTAAAAGTTTATAAATCAAACTAACCATGAAGCTGTACTTCATAAATGAATACTTTGATTATGAGCTGTAAACAGAGTTAAATTTGTGAAAGAATGGATATACAAAGTCAACATTTTTTTCACAGTGAATTGTCTTATGCCTGTCTTTAAAGTGACTTGAGGGCATTGCTGTCAATGAAGCCACATTCTCCAATGAAATAATAAACAGAACAAATATTTTTAAAGTCCATACATGTTCAAACACGAATTTTTTTAAGAAAATAAAATTCTTATACTGTTCAGCAACGGATTCCGAGACTACCACTTTTGGACGATTTTACACCGGAAAGGGGTGTTAGGCAAGGAGTCATACGAGCGCATTTTCAGAGTTCTTTGTTAGATAACGCTCAGTAAAATGTAAACATCACCCTTTCATTCTTCAATTTCCCCCTCTTTTGATGAAAATAACTCCGCCCGGTGCATGCGCAAAAGCGCGGAGGGTTTCCGAATCCGCTGCTAAACAATAATTAACTCATTCCTTTCTGAAGTCTTTGACGAGCTTAAACAACAAGAGACATAATAGAATGAAAGATATTCATTTCGATTTGTAGCCAGATATTATCGATTCTTTATATTCTTCAAAGAAAGATATTATCGATTCTTTATGTTCTTCAAAGAAAGATATTATCGATATTCCTTTCGATTACAGAACACATTGCTGTTTCCTTTTCTAGTAACATATATTTTTTGTACAATGATTCAGATCTACGGCTAGCATATACCAGGAGATTCGAAATGAAATATCCGTATTTAAAGATCGAAGTATCCATGTTTAGAGCACTATAGTGAAAACACGAGTGGACATGATTTATATCGGTGTTTACATTTGTCCTACCAGGTGCTTAGAATATCCATATTTAAAGCAGTAAGTACCGTATTTCGAGCACTCGGAATAATGTATCCGCGTTCAAAAAAAAAAAAGTAGAGAAAATACTAGTGGACATAAAAACGCCAAATAATAATGGTATATATTTCAGAACGTGTGCAAGAGAATAAAAGCTCTATAAATGAACGATAGGGGGAGATAGGTGAACAGTCTCTTATATAAACAGAATTGAGTCGCTAGCAATTTTTGCGCATGTATCCATCCCAGATTAATAATGAATGACAACCACTATAAGCGTACGATTAGCCCTGGCATAGTAGTAGCTTAAACATAATTAGAGTCTCAGTTAACCGACATTCACTTATCCAATATTCCATTTTAACCTATTTCTATTTTGAATAATTAATAAAATTAAATCTCTATGCACTTAGTAGTTTAACTTTCGTTAAGACGAGAGGGGGGGGGGGCGTTCGCGGTTTGTTTGGCGTCGAGATCAGCCGCCCGAATTACTATACTGTGAGTGTTGCTGGCTATTCCCGCCTAAGTTATAGAACTAGCACTCTACTATATGAGGATGTCATATAGGAATTCCACAACAGTTTTAATGTTAATTAAGTAAGAATTATTGTGATATACGAGGTGTGGCTAGAAAATAAAAGACCTGTTTATGTTACAGCGAAACAACAAGTAACTAGACAGGGATGTGTCACGTGTCCGTCCTGTCTACTATCTTCTCAAATGTTCGGCCATAACCTTAGTTAGAAATAATTTGTTCGTGTACGCAGCGTCGGAAAAAATTCTAAGTATTGAGAAGGAGCTGCGTGTTAACGAGAAAATGCTTCTCAAATCTGGGAAATCTACTACAAAATTTATTCGCTGTTGCAGCAAATGTAAGACGATGAGTTCTTATCACGTTTACAAGGTCTTATATAGTCGAGAAGAGATGTATGACGACTCTTTCCCTGGCTGGTCAAGGTCAAAAAAGTTTTTTCGACAGCAGAGGGATTGCGCACATTGATTCGATACCTGATGGTCAAATAATCAATCAACAATATTACACAAGTGCCCTTACTACTTTACATGAACGGGTACGAAGAAAACTATCTGATCTGAGAAAAACATATCGAAGCTTTTTCACCAGTACAATGCCCAGATCATAATTCATTATCTGTCGCGACGTTTTTGGTTATGTGCGGGATCTCATCTTAGAATATCAACCTTATTCACCTGATTTTCCGCCGTCTGACTTCTTTTTATTTCTCATTGGCAAGTCATCGGTAAAAAGAACTAGACATGCAGTGAAAGCAAAATCTGCGGCTTGATACATTGCTTTAAACAATGGGATAATCGTATGAAACGATGTAGGGATTGAGGTGGGAAGTACAATGAAAGTGATAATATCAAAAGTGCAAAAAAAAAATAAATAAATAAAGTTAAAAAATTTTATGCATCAGTCCCAGTTATTTTCTAGTCACACCACATAGAGATAAAAAGTGGCTAAGCAATATTAAAAATACGTAAATATTACTTTAATAAAAGCACATAATGTAGATATGTTTTTCAACTGTTTAAAGATGTTGCTCTTCTAAATTTTTTGTGACTTTCGTTTCTCCATACTTTGAAATGCATGCTACCGTGAATGCGTGTGGTCGCAACAATTTTCAACAGTGTTCTTGTTAAAAGTGTCCTGCAGTAACTTATCCAGATAACGGACCCAGCATCACACAAAAGGTTTTATTTGGACATAAACACAAACACACGCACACAGGACGAATCAAAGGAACAACAGGTACACAGAAAAGAAACAAGTACGTCTGCCCTCTTCGGCCCCAAGATTACATCTGCTAGAGAAGGGAAAAGATTCCCCCTTTACAATTTGCGCTAGGGATTAAATCTCTAACAGTTCTGAATTGGAATATTTGAACCATCCTCCATATCTTCATGATGCATGTTGGTAAGTTTGCTCTTGAGCGCTGTGTTGAAATTTGCCATGATTGGGATAGTTCTAATCCCTTTTATACACATCAAACTTCTAGCATATCAATTCAAGTTCATGAATCAAGCGCTCATGATAAAGGGGAGGCACGGCATCTACTGTTAGACAAATCAATCTTGAATCGTCCATGTATCACCTGAGGTGGACAATTCGCCTTTTTGGAAGAGTTTAAAAGAAAACTGTTCCACATGTGTATCTTGGTAGGAGAAAAACAGGAAATATTCCAGTAATACGCCTTCCCTGGCACGGGACGCCTTACTGGCAACAAGCAGTTTGTTGCCAGTTTATCATTTTTAGAATACAGCTTGATTAAAACTATGGTCAGATGATAAATTGCACAGCCTTCTTCCGCTGATTCATGTTCCTCTGCTGTGACATGCTTTAAACCCATAGGGCAGTGGTTCCCAACCTATGTGTCGCATTCCATTTGTGGTCCTCGGATAGCGTATTAGTGGGCCGCGAAACGCTAGTGAGGATTCGAAGTCAGGGGAGCATCAAGAATCTTCACTCGTTTTTTGCTTTATAAAACAATATATTTTTATTCCTTTTTCAGCAAGCTTTACTAATTACTGACATATATATATATATATGTTTGTATTTGTTTAATAGTATATTTATTATTGGGCCTCAAAATATTTTTTTACTCAACAGGTGGTCCGCACAACCAAAAAGATTGTTAACCTCTACTCTAGGGCACTGGAGGTTGATAACATCTGTCACAGATTTAATGAGTGAAATAAATGATTTTAAATGTCGATTAGATATGATGCAGTGAAAAAGTAGACTTTTTTATTTGCCTATTTTTGAAAAAATATTAATATTCATTTGCATACGAGTCTTTTGTTGGAAAATGAGAAAGAAATATATATTTAGAATAATATATATAAAAATTATGTTTAAAAAATTCATTTATATAATCAGTTAAGTCCAAAGTTCCCATAAAATTCCTTAAAGGTATTATATAAAAAAAGATTTTATATTTCTCACACATTACTCATATGTTATTAGAAAGGAACCATGTCCGCTAAGAAGTTTGCAATCAATCAAATGATACCAACTGGCATTCAGTTCCTCTCCTCGACAAAGTAGAAAATTCCGTTAATGAAAATGTAGAATACTGCATTCAAATATCATTATTGACATTAATAATAATCAGTGTCCTTCAAAGCAGGTACTTTATTTGACTGTTTGATTTATGACTACTGGGAAACGCAATGTCGCCGCAGGATATATCTGCTACGGCAATTCCACAACGATGGATTAAATTTTGACTATTCCGCGAAATTATTTGAATGTACTTACTGAAAGTTTTAAGAGGATATTGATGGAGCAAAGTGAATTAATTCATTCTATAAGAATTTTATGGGCAAATTCTGGTACTGGTTTAGATAAATGGTGGCTTGCGCTGTTAGTTGTACTAGACATTTTTGGTAAAAAGTGACAATTCATTTAAGTGTACTTTTCCAAAATTTTTAGATCAAATTAGTTATGAAGCAGGATTTATAAATTCGATATTGGTTTTCGATGATGATGGTTGTCTTGGTTACTTTTAAATCATTTTGGCTATTTTATTATAGCAAGGAGTTACCTGAATCCTTAAAGTATTATTAATTTGAAGGTGCAGTTTAAGTGAATGACAATGAGTTTAACAGAGAATGGAACGGTATAATACATTAACAGTTTCTGGTGATGATTTTAAGGTGAATTACATTTCTGATTATTTAATCATTTTTACTAGTGGTAAAACAAGCTTCCAAAATATAAAAGATGCGAGTAGTTTAAAAATCAAACATACCTCTTAAAACCAAATCCGGTAAAAAATAAGTACAGGATGGTCATAAATTATTGGACCCGTCTCAAAAATTAATTAAAAAAAACACAATAATGTAGCAGCTTTGTTTTTTTAAATGAGAGTGTAGCTCAAAAAGTTTTTTTCCACCTAGGTAACGCGTCGTTACTGCGCGCTAAATCTGCGCAATCCAACGCAAGTGTCAAAGTGGCTACCGTGCAACACGTCTCTAGTTCCACGAAAGCAAATGAATCGTAACAGTTTAAAGAATTATTCGGTTAGAGTATCAAAATTGTCAGTCTACAAGTAAGAACTTCATCAAGCGTTGGTATGAGAAATTAAAGGGAATAGGAAATGTGCATCAGTGAGGGAGACCTTCACTCCTTATTTGTTCATACCAACGCTTCTTACTTGGAAACCGATAATTTCGATAATCTAACCAAAATGGGTCTAATAACTTATGACCACCCTGTATATCGACTGAAAGTAAATAATTTTCTGATCATAAAATATAGACTAAAATTTTTGATTTGTGTCTCAAAATATGATACTGTGTTGTGCTGAGATACAGTGGTGACATATGCACTTATATCTGAAGTACGTCAAAATGATAAATTCGGAAATAACCAGACAAGAAAACTATGTACCAGACAGCACGCTTAGCGAAGAATCTTGAGAAAAATTGATAGGATACGAAACATTTAAAGACGAAAATACGGAAAATTATTTTATTTGCAAAAAATATTTATAGCTGCACCAATTGGCAAATAATTAAAAAAAAATTATTTTTATTTCAAGGAGCGAATAATTTATTTAAAAGTAAAAACCATTCCGTTTTCTCTGGAGGAGTTACCAGTCAGAGTTTTCTGACGATGAAATCATTGAGATCATATCGATACTGAAATAAACTATAGCGCAGTTTAATGAAGGATATTATTCGTTCTCCAAAAAGCAAACACTATTAAAAATATAATTATGAAATTACCTTGTATTTCCTTTATGTGTATGATACAGAGAAAATGTATTTGCCTTACCTAGAAAGACAGAAAATAAGGAAGTTAGATATCACTGAAATTTATATGCATTCATCATAAAACAGAATTTTAAAAACCTGATTAAAACATTTCGTAATATATAGCGCTTATACATATATAATAGTATATCAAGATGAATGAATAACACGTGTACTGCCGTTTTGTATAAACATTTTCATGCTAATTGTTTTGAGCAATATTTTAGAGAGTAGGAAAATTTTTGGATTGAAAAAAGAACCCTTTTATGAAGTTAATGAATAATTCATGCTTCATTAATTCAAATTTTTAAAAAGTTCAAATCTAATATTCGATTTTTATGCATCAAATACTCATACAATATATTTGGAGATCACATAGCAATGTTAAATTGAACCTTATGATATGAATTTCTTCACTTATTCAAAGATATTTAAATTATTTGTCGCAAGATTTTTTTCTGTTGTTATGACACTATAATTGCAAACAAAATATTTTTCCGTTTTCTTAATTCATTCTCTTATAAACCGCAAGCAATCATCAAAATAATTTCAACTGGTTTTAATGGTACAAAGAAAGCTATTTTTATCCAATCATTTTATTATTCCTTTCGATTAAACATTCATTTCCCCACAAAATATTTGTAGCCTTATCGTATATGTT
Source organism: Araneus ventricosus (assembly GCA_013235015.1). Lineage (NCBI taxonomy): Eukaryota > Metazoa > Arthropoda > Arachnida > Araneae > Araneidae > Araneus > Araneus ventricosus. The sequence continues at coordinate 667,322 of BGPR01000113.1, forward strand.
TGAGCCTTATGATATGAATTTCTTTTAAAGGTTTATTCAAAGATATTTAACTGACTCTTTGCAAAATTTTTTTTTGTTCTTGTGACACTATAATTGCAAACAAAATAATTTTCCGTTTTCTTAATTCATTCTCTTATAAATCGCAAGCAATCATCAAAATAATTTCAACTGTTTTTAATGGTACGAAGAAAGCTATTTTCATCCAATCTTTTCATTACTCCTTTCGATTAAACATTCATTTCTCCACAAAATATTTGTAGCCTTATCGTATATGTTTGTGCCTTATGATATGAATTTCTTTTAAAGGTTTATTCAAAGATATTTAACTGACTTTTTGCAAGAATTTTTTTGGTTGGAATGGTATTATAATTGCAAACAAAGCATTTTTCAGTTTTCTTAATTTATTTTTTCATAAATCGCAAGCAATCATCAAAATAATTTCAATAGTTTTTAATGGTACAACGAAAGCTATTTTCATTCACGCTTTTTATTACTCCTTTCAATTAAACATCCATTTTTCAACAAGACATTTGAATCGAACTTAAAACATGATAAGCTGATTTAGAATGGTTATCGATGCTCTCACATTTACTATTCGAGATGCTATTCGATTAAAATTTCTGAAAGATTCGCTAAGAAATGGATTTTGTTTGTCGATGACTATTTACTTTTTACAATACGTATTTACTATTTTACGGTATATTTACATTTTTCGATACTCACGATACTTTTTTAATTGTCCACGACGACCCTGCTTACCCAAAGGGTGTAAATCATCTCATGAGTCGGCGGGAAGGAAAATTTTATTACAAATATTAGCGTAATACAATATAATACAAGTAATATAATAAATATAAGTAATATAATACAAAATACGAATGTCGATATAAATACAATTAAATACAAACAAACATAATGATTAATCACAAAAATAAATAATAAATACAAATATAGGTAACAAATACATAAACATATATAAAAATAAGCAAAAAATGAGAAAATAATAAAATGCAATAAATAGTAAATAAAATTTAAAGAAAACGGAGGAAAAAAAAACAAAATGAAATTATAAGAAGTAAGAACTCATGGCAATAGGGGCAAGAAACAAGAAGTACCCTTAAAATGAATCGAAGTATGAGCTATAATTTAGAAAAGAGAGACAGAAAAAATATCTAAAATACAATTGTGAGATAAAAAAGAAACAACAACAAAACGATTTCTACAACACAATTTAGAAAAAAAATCGATAAAATCCCCCCAAATTCTATAACATAATTTAGGAAAGGAGAAAGAAAGTAAGTTAGGCATGCTCATGATTCTTATTTCATTTTGAGATCTAGAAGAATCTAGGATTAATCTCTACTTTATTGATTTAAATATGTCCTCTAATTCAGACGATGTACTTAGCACGGGATTTCCATATTCTTTTGAAAATATGTTAACATAGCATATCTCATAATCGGTTACAGTTAGCCCTTCCCAATTTAAATAAATCTAATAATTTTCACTGTATTCGTAATTTATTCTATGTTATTTAACTTGTCAAATGAGGAATTAACCTTCCAGCTGTGCGCGCCTGCGCAAATTTTACGACAAACTGGATTTTTCATGCCCTGTTCTCACATTCGGAGCCAAAACTGTCTGAAGGTCATTGCTATTCCTGCATGTGACCCTTCTCTTCAGAATTAAATGCGTTTGTGAAAGTTTCAAGGTGCTTTCATACTATTTTATGCTTCTGTCGTAAAAAATACGACGCACCCCGCTCGTGTAATTTAAAAATATTTTTCACATCTTAACGTTTCAATTTGATAATTATATATCCAGTGCGCTTTACAGCAATTTAATATTTAATTTTGTCAAAGATATTTAATATGTAATAAACTTGCCAATAATCCACCAAGCCGAAGAATTTTCTTGAAAAACCTCAGTCTTATGAAAACACCTTACTACTCGAGCCCAAAAAATCTTATAATTGCCATATGATATTACCATGTCTTTAAATTTAAATTATTCATCACAACCTGAAAAAAGCAAGTGAACAGCAAACAGTATTGAGAAAAAGACCTTGTGGTTTGTGTTTGAAAAAAATTAAACGATCATCAAAATCCATGAAATACAGTAGGTGCAACATATAATAAACTTGTAAACGTCAGTCTCCGGCAAGAGTTCAATGTTTCGAATGCAAGGATAATGATTAGAAACTAAGAAGAAAGTCTTTGTCATACAATCTTAGTTGGTCATATACTATTTTTTATTATATATTGCATAATACCTTTTTCAGAAAATAATAGTGATAAATCTCATTGCTTTCTCTGATTTCAGTATAATTTTAGATTTTGAAAATAATGTAAAAATTAATTTCCGCTCTGGATGAAAGGATTTTCTTTTCTGATGTGTCTCTTATTACTATAATGAAGTAACTTACAACTGCAAGGGTAAAAATGAAGAAACTTATTGTGTCGTAAAAGGTACGACACGCACCCGCTCGTGTAAAAATTTTGAGCTCGCCCACTGGAAATTTAAACTTTTGTTCAATTCATTTCCAATGAGGATAAAGTCGTCATTGTCATTGGTATTTCTGGTAAGAAGAAATACTTCATCATGTCTGACTAATAAGTTACTTAATTTTTGTTCAGTAAACTAGATAATTTTATGCAAACTTTTAAATATAATTGTAAGTTTTTTCGTATATTTTATAAGCCATCGAGATAGATAAGCTCAGAGTTCCAAAAATTGGTTCATATTTTTTTTTCTCAACAGCATAAATAGTTGACTGTACTTAATAATGATAGCTGTGGTATAAAATGATTTAATCAACGCGTGCAACCTTTTACTCAGAAAATAGCCTTTAAAGCTTTCAATTTTAAACCCTTGCCATACAATTTTATTTAACCTTCTTATTAGATGCCACCACCCATTTAGAATATTTTTTTTATTATTTAAATCTATTTAAGATGGTAAAGGATACCTGAGACATTTAATTGTGTATAGGTGATTTTTGCATTTAAAATTCATTGTTACGTTAAATACGGATTTAAATAGTAAAAATTCTATAATTCAATGCAATTGTCAGAGACGGCATTGTATTTTAAGGGGTTAATTACAACGTGCCAATAGCTGGTCGAGCTTGCAATGCTTCAGCACATGGCGCATGTTTCTTCATCAAACTGACAAAAAACAACATACAATAACTTAAAAGTTATTTTTAAAACAAAAAGAAAATAAAAAAATTCAATTGAATGAATAAAAGTTTTAAGAAGAAAACCAATGGTTAGGAAGATTAATGAGTAGGTTAGAAGAAAGCAATGGTTCGAAGTTTTCATAACACAAAACTTTTTAATTTCATGAAATTTTTCTTGATTTCAAACCCTAAAGCTTCTAATAATTGCATTACATAACTGGATGTGGAGAGTCACAGTGACTCTAGGCACGGGGACGTGTAGGTGGTATTATTACGTAACTGGACAATGATAACATTCATACTCTTATTTCGAGTTCATTCTGGAAGATAACATTCGTACTCTTATTAACTAACTTTTTAATATTTTGAGGACGACTGTCACCAGGGCGTGTCAGCTGCTGGGCACATTCTCTTCCGACTGTCACAATTACATACTGGCTCTTGTGGCTTTTAGCTACCGACTGTCACATCGCCATGGCACGACCTTTAGTACTAGCAACTAGAGCAGCATCTAGCAAAAGTGCACCGGCCCTGAGCAGCCCCGCGCGTTCGGAAACGTCGGCCAGACAGAACCGCATGTTTTCTGTGCAGCCGTCCTCAAAGAGTTAAGCTGGACATTCACGAGGAATCTACTCCAAGCAAATGGAGTGGTGGCACTCCACACCATTCCATTTTTCAGCCCATCCATTTACATTTGTAATTCACAGGAAGCTGCGATCTCCTACTGCACTTGCTTTCCCCCACCGAAAAAATTCGAATCCCAGTCTACTGCCCTACTGCCAGGAGAAAAACCTTCAACAGGGTTACCTCAAGTAGACGAGTCGAAGAAGCGAGGGAAAAGGGTAAAATATAAACCGCAACATTTGGCAAACTAAGCGCACTTCCATAGGTGAGGAATTCGTTTTCGACCGAAGTACCAAGCGAAATGAGACTTCCGCCGGTTCCAGCTGCGCCAAATGAAATATAACCCTTTTCTTCACCCCCAAAATGCAGTGGAATATCCCGTTCCCATAACGACCGCCATCGACATGTCTGGTGTCTGGGGGTTTTCTCGTGGCGGTAGGACAGTACTCCGATTTCCTCCAGTGCGAGAAAGCCTGAAACGCCCCTTCCCACACGCATCTGGAACACTGGTTTGGTGCGATGCGACCGAATTTGCGAGGTGTGGAGTGATCGTGAATGTCTAACTTTTGATCCATCAAAAAGACTAATTTTGCTCAAATTCTTCGCCAAAGTAGTATTTTTACCCTTTAGAGAAATGGTTCCCAACCTTCATTTCCTCGCGTACCCCATGATTAGTCTTTTAACTTTTGCGTACTCTTTATTGTCATATCCCCAGAACCATTCATCCCAATTTTTAGTAATGATGTTAAGGGCTTAGGGTATATTGCGTAAAACGACTCGAATTAATTTTATAACATGTGTAGGATTTATTTTTTTAGTTACACCTTCAAATAAAATGGAAACAACATTGAAATAATTTGGCATTAACTTGTGACTATTATCTCTAATAATTACTCTTCAAATAGAAGACAATTTCAGCCCAATCTTTAAACTCGCTTCATGGCGCTGAGTTTTAAAAAATTAGGTCCAATTGAATTCAGATCTAGTTTGTCTGGAGCCGCATCAAATTGTATATTTGTTGATAATATAATACTTGAAACTTGCGATATTTCTTGTTAATATGCGCTTAAGACCAGTATATTCTCTCCACAAGTTGTGTGTTCCTTAAAGGCATTAATTATCTTATTAACATGTTCTTAATCTCTTCTATCATTGCCTTTTTCACATAAATTTGTGAAACAAAATTCTGCAACTTTTTTTATTTTAATCTCTTAGGTTTATTGCTTTCCGCCATTACCAAAATTGCTTTAGCGTACCCCCAGGGCTACGCGTACCACAGGTTGGAAGCTCTGCTTTAGAGAATAAAAATCTACCAAAAACATGTTTAAACTACGCAATTACTATTTTTCAAATTGCATTTTGATGACTAAAGTAAATCAACCAAACAACGAGTTATCCCCCCTCTTCCGCCAGTCGTTCTATAATGAATGCTTTTAAAGCACACCCACTCTAAAAATTGAAAAGCCCCATTCATAATTCGAAAATGAAATTCTTCAAAATTTTCGTCCAGTAATTTTATGGCATCTGGAATTCTAAATTGAATTCTTTCTCTTTCTTATCCCCATCCTTTTAAATTGATTGCTTGGGTCTAATTTGAATATTATTAAATTTAAATTCTAGAGAGGAGAGCAAACTTAACTTTACCGCTCAATATCGCGGAGATATTGTGGGTCTTTAATCAAGTGAGTGCGAAAATAAGTCGCATTTAAGTGGAAGTGAAAGCAGATGAATGATTTTACGACGTCCAACAAAATAAACGGATTCCAACCTTGCGTGGCCTGGTGTTGATTCTCTGGAATTGAATTCGGATGCATTTAATTAAGTTTGCTTCTTACCCATGTAAATTCGTTCGTTAAGCTTTTCATTTCCTGTACATGTGGCTCGAAATGAGGACAGAATTTCGAAGGTTTCCGAATGGTGGCTTACGCATAAAATATTAGTTGAAGAGCTTACGGGGTAATATTTTTGAGTTGCTGTAAATAACTCTTCTCGTAATTTCACTTTATAAAGTTCTTTGTAACTCGTGGTTTTTTTACTGTAAAGTCAATCAACATGGGTATCTTTCAAGTCGCCAGATTTGATTTTGTTTTTCTCCTCTTGGTAAAATTTAACCACCTAAAGCAAGCATATCAACTCGTGGCCCATAACGAATATCATTGCGATCTACCAAACATCGCTATATGTAACAAAATGTAAAAAAAAATGACGGGAGGCTGCCTTTGATGTTCAAGGCGTAGGACCACTTTACACGCGTGACTCTTTTGTTTCTCGTAAGTTTTTAAGCTTAAGTAAGTTTTTTTTTGTAACTTCTGTTGTTACCCTTTATCTATAAAATAAGACATTAGTTATGTTTTTTACATTTTTAGTTACCGAGATATAGAGGATCGCGTCACTAGTTCATGCGTATTTTTTCCCAAATTTGAGACTCGGTAGTCGCTGAACTACAATTCCAATTTTCAATTTTTTTTTTTTGTAAATTCTGTTGTTAGCCTTTATCTCTAAAATAAGACATTAGTTATGTTTTCAGCTTATGTAGTTACCGAGATATAGAGGATCTCCCATACCACGTTTTGTGGCATTTTGGCGTGTGAATCAATTTTCTTCCTAAGACCCCAATGGGAGGAACGTAGTCATACGTTAAAACATTTCGCAACTTAAGTTTTAAAATTTCTAATCAAGGATGTCAAATCCGTGACACGTGGGTTTGAAAACACTTAAAAAATTGCATATGAAATTATTCCCATGTTTGGAAATGCTAACCAATCCGAGCAATTATTTGCACTTAATAAAAGAAATAAGTCTCCTGTCAGATGCAGAATTAGTCAAATTCACCTTGGATTAATGTCGAAAATAATCACTGTTAACAAGATATCCCTCAAAGTACGAAAGATGGTAGCAGATAAGCCAAGTGGCAGGCAGAAAACATTAATATTGCTGTTGTCCTTGTTCTTTTTTATATTTTGTTTTCAAAATAAACCTACTTTTCTATAAATATCGGTTATGATTTTTGGGGCTCACATAAATGTAGGCTTTGTTTGGCCCGTGTTAGCATTTGTGTTTAACATGCTTGATCTAACTGCTGATATTTTTAAAAAACACTGTTTAGATAAAATTTCTGCAATGCCCACAAATTTCTGAAATGAAGCTAATTGTAATTTACATAAAAATGCAATAATAGTAAAATGTAATTTAACGCTCTAATAGCAAGAGGTAAACATCCTATCCTGCAATATAACGGGATACGGAGCTGAAAGGATTAATCGAAGTGAACGAATATTTATAGCTTGAACTCTTTTAGTTCCAGAGATGCCATTTGGAATCATCATATTCATTATTTTTTTTGTTCGGCATCTAAAAATGCCCCTGATACCAAATAGACATCATTAAATTCTTCGCATTTTCCCCCTTTTCAAGTATATTTTTTATCCTTACCAATATATGGCTGCACTAACGATTTTATCTATTCAAATATTGCCTTTTTGAATTTCATGTTATTCAGCAAAATATGTCAATATAAAAATCATTTTTAACATAATTTAAATAAAATTACAGATACAATTTCATTCTTATTATTTTTAAATATGTTATAATATTTTATTTGAGCTGTTTTCGAAAAATATATATTTTAAAATTTGGGTTTTTAGGCTCCTTGAAATATCATGACTCCAATTGGAATAACTTTGAAATTTAATTTTAAAATTTAAATAATTTTTGTTCTTTTTTGAACATTTATCTTACGCTCAAAATAAGTACATTTGACAAACTTCAGAATTTTATAATGAATAATAAATTCTTGGGAAAGAAAGGTTAATATTTTCCAGTGGTTTAAAAAATTAATAAACTGTGATAAAATACGTTGCTTCAAACGATCTATATTTGCATAAAATCGTTCTCGAAATGAGGATTATATACAATTTTTGTCTTGAATATATAATTTTATAAAACTTTTTTTTTCTGTAAAGGGAGATTTGAAGTGAAAGTATCTTACATCTTTATCAAACAAAAAATATCTATTATTTTAAATGTTTGACAGCCTATTTTAATTCTAACATTTTCAGTTAGAATTAAAATAGGCAGGTTCAAAAAGCAGTTTAAAACAGTTTCAACTTCAAGATATAATAAAGCGTCGTGAAGTCGTTGTTTGATTGCTTAAATAAATTATTTAGAGGCATGTGTATTTTACGCCTGGAATATATATGTAACATTTAATTTATTTTAAATAAAACTAACCAACAGTTCTCATGTATAAAATATTGTATTATACTCTGTTATTTAAGACAATGAAGCTTTTAAATTCTCTTGTTCTGAAACTTTTAAATGCTTCAAATTCCACGACATTTTTCAAGAGATATCTTGGTGATATGTGCAATATTAAAATTAATCATATCATTATTAAAGTGATTTACTAGATCTATTAAAAAGGTAACTTTACTCAAATTTTTCATCAAATTTTCAGCTGATTGGAAAAAAAATTATTCCAAAAGAAAAACAAAAAAAATCATCCAAAACTATATCATATTTACGTGAGTATGGAATTTCTAACTGCATTTCAATAGATACGTATAAAAACCAACCCTCGCTTTTAAAACATATTCACTGAAAAACTAGTTTCGAATATATTCAAAATTCCAAAATGGAATTCTTCAAAATTTCCGCCCAGTTCTTTTACGTAATCTGGAGTTATAAATTTCATTCTTATAACAATCCTTTTAAACTGACTGCTTGGGTTTAATTTGAATGTTATTAAATTCTGTGCTGAGTAAACATGTCTTTGACAGCGCAATATATATAATTGACTCAAACAATCTAGGTTTGCATAAAATGTTATTTGGAATGTTTAACAAGAATATATGTAATTTCTATTCAGAAAAGACAGAGAAACTTTTTGCTAAAGACCAGTATAAAACCTGGGTAACTTTACTCAAATAGGAAATAATCTAATATTTAGTTCTAACATTTGAAACATGACATTAAAATTTAGATATAAAGTATTATGCTTCCGGAGTTAAAATCTATAAATTAGAAAGAAACAGATATTTTACATTGATATTAAATATTGGTTTAAATTTAAAGAGAAACCGTCGATTGGAAAATTTTTCAGGACAATCAAACTTCTTATGTTTAATACACACTATTTTAGCATTATATATTCAGGACACATTTTTTTATTCATAAATAGGAATCTTTCAAAAGTTTAATGCAAAATTTTCTCCATAAATATATCTAGATAAAATAATGAATTTTAAATTCGATCTACAATAAACTTCACTTATAAAAATAATTAAAAGTCCGAATATCTAATAAAAAAAATAATAACCTAAAACATAGCTATTTTCAACTTTCCGAAACCATTTAAAAATTTCGTCACTACAGTTTTCATCTAAAATCAAAATACCTTTTTCTACTTCTAAATGCATTCAATGAAAAAATATAAACACCACATTCATAATCCGAAAATGAAATTCTTTATAATTTGCCTCGAGTAGCTTTACAGCAACTGGATTTCTAAATTAGATTCATATTTTCTCCCCAATCCTTTTAAATTGATCGCTTAGTTCTAATTTGAATATTATTAAGTTTAAATTCTTGACAGGAAAACAAATTTTAACTTCACTGCTCAATATCGTGGAGATATTATAAGTCTTGAATCAAGTGATTACGGAAATAAGTCGCATTTAAGTGAGAGTGAACACAGATGAATAATTTTACAACGTCCAACAGAATAAACCCATTTAAATTTTGCGCAACCTTATGTTAATTCTCTGGAATTGAATTCGGATGCATTTAATTAAGTTTGCTTCTTCCCCTTTTTAATTCATTCGTTAAGCCTTTCACTTTCTATATACGCAGGTCGCAAATTGGACATAAATTCGAGTGTTTTGAAATGGCGGTTTTCTCATAAATTATTGATTGAAAGGCCATGTGCTAAATAACTTTATTGAATTGCTTTACTACCAACCCTCCGACTGCTTATCCCGCGATTTCTTCGGGTAGGAAGTATGTCTATTTTCTGCTGCATCCTACGATTATCGCAAGCTATTGCGTTTGCTTAGTACAATTACAGCTTTGAATAGCTTTTCTTATAAATAACAATTCGCTTCGTTCAACCGTTTTCGAACATGCTTGCGAATGTTGCATCTAATTAGCGATTTAAATGAAATCGGCAGTCAGAGGGTTAAGATTAATTTTTCTTAGTATTATTTTGAAAATTTAAATTTGTACTAATAATTGTTTAGTTGGGAGATAAGGTGTAAACTTTTTTTTTTATTTTTTACATTAACAGTTGTTTTTCATTTGTAAGGGTTTAATGGCAAAAAACTAGCCTATTCACAAATGAAAATATTATCTGATGATATTTATCGAAATGAATGTTATGTTATACAGTGACACCTCTCAACAGCGGCCATCCTCCATTCCAAGGAAATTGGCCGCTCAGAGGGGTGGCCGTTCGAAAGGGGTATCATGTTTGGAAGTACAAAATACGTATTTAAATAAGTGTTCTATCTCCTCCAAGTGTCTAATCCTTTATTTCTGATAAAGCTAACATTAAGAAGCATCTATAAAAGTATTTTGTTCGGAAGTTTCTAATTATGTCTTAAAGATACAACTTTTGTTTTCTAGAATATTTCAGCATTTCCGGAGAGAGCTTTTTTCAGTTTTGTTTTCTATAATTTCAAAAATAAATCCCTAATCATTTCGTCGACAGTTCTTGAGGAATTGGTAAATAAAGTTTTATTTGCTGATGGTCGCAATTCGAGCTAATCTCCTTGCCAGTGCTGATTTCCACACGAAGTTCCAAAATTCGAATCTATAACGCAAACTATGGATGCGCTTACTTAAGATGCCCGGCTCCGACATGGGCAAGACCGGAGTTAGGCCTGAAGAGATGTGCTGATTAGTACACCGCCCAATGGCGTCGCTTCCATTAAGAGAAGTGACGTCAACCTGCACTCTAAAGCTGCGTTCCAACGGCCTGTCTTTCGACGAGTTTCGTCCGCGGGTCGCGTTATTCCCTGTCGTAGGAACGGGAAGAATTGATGTGACTCGTGGGCTTGTAAGTTCAACTGTGTTTTTCCTCTTGTGACGATAAATAGCTCGCGCATCAAAGGTACCAGATGCGCCATTGCATCTGTTCACTCGAGCACTGACAAGAATTTGTAAAGCCACGCGCCTTAGGAACGGAGTGACTATTCGAATCCACCGACCACAGTCCACAAGTACGAAACTCAAGCGATTCGAGGTTTGTCCAAGCAACACGCCGTTGGAACAAGGCTTTAAACCTTAAGGTTGAGTCGGCTCTCCTGGGTATTGAATGAATGAATGATTAGAAGCTACTTTTTTGTCAGAATACAAATCAGCGCCTGAAGGGAGAAAAGAACTCATTGGAAGGAAAAGTTGATTGCCCAACCCCGGTAGAAGTCGAAGTGCACTTTTCTTCTCACATTGGGATTGGAATGATTAATTTCAATGTCGGTGTTATTTTTTTGAGTGTATGCAATACTTGTTCTTTCGTTTCTCCCTTTCCCCTTAATAAAAAGTCCAAGTCAAAGAGATGAAAGGAATGCATTTCATTGAAGTTTAACGAGATGACAACCTGGCCGCTCATAGGGTTGAGTGGCCTTTCCTAGAGGCTACTTAAACATTATGTCTATGGCCCGAAAATTCTGCACCAAACAAAGGTTGCCGTTGAGAGGGGCGACCACTAGGCAGGAGTAGCGCTAGGAAGAGTAATGGTCATTTTTTTCACGGGTGAAAAGTAAAGTAATGCAAAAAGAGTCTCAACTCTTTCCTTAATCGCTCGAAAATACATTTAATCGTCAAACATTTTTAATGTAATATTTACAGTATTAGATCACGAATGCGTGGTGTAATGCGGAAAAATAAGTATATAAAAGGGGATTATGAAAAAAACGTGGTCTATATATATAAGTCCCTGGTGATCATACCGTTCAAGGTAACTGAATGACATTTGGATTGCAAGTATTTTAAGGTATGCGCTCTTGAATGATGTGAAACACAACAGTTCAGCTCTCACAATTACCGTTACAGTGATAAAATTTCAAACGCCAACCCTCTTTTTTTTATTGGAATGTGATCTTCATAGTGGAAAAATCGTAATTGTCGGTAGAATAATAACTGCAGCACAGGAAATGCTGGGACTAAGCAGAAACTAAGAAAACAAAAAGGTGAAAACAACCAATAAGGACAGAGAAGCGACAGACAAGTAGCTCGCTTACGTACACCATGACACTTGGCATGCACGTGGATAGTTCGTAAAACACAATAAAACGTTTTGCTTTTTATTGCTTCTCTGTTCTAATTGGTAAGCCTGTGCCTGGCCACAGCGTTTTCCGGTCTTCAGGTACCTTTATAAAAACATTTTTGGCAGTTCACATTAAAAATCACATTCTAATAAACGAAAGAAGTATCGGCGTTTGAAATTTTCAAAGTTTGACACTGTAATCGTAACTGTGGAAGCTGAGCTGTTATTTTCAGCATTTTCATGACCGTATATCTTAAAATGCCTGCATCCAAAATGTCATTATATTTCATTTCCATGATATATGTTAGCCAAGGACTTATATATAGACAAAGTTTTTTCATAAACCCCCTACATTCCCAAGATTCCATTTCAACCCTGTAGGCCATGAACAAAATGGTTTGAGCAAAAATTCAGAAAATTAAACTCAAAACAAGTTGCGGGTTCTAAGTTGTGAAAAATTGATTCCAACCAGGGTATGTCCAAGAACTATCCAATCAAAAGAAAGGAACAAATTCCGCCGTGATGCCAAAGTTTGCTAGCATCATAGTTTCTCCAATGGGATAAATGGTTCTTCACCAAATCCATCAACTCTTCTGTTGGAGACTTTTACCAACGAAATCCGTGGCACTCACAAAAGCTCTTTTCGTCGTTTTATATCTTGCTGTTCATTTCTTTTTCGGATGATCGAAGACAGACGAAACGTTCCGAGTCGCTCTCTTCGCCGACATAATAAATTTATCATCCGGAATTTTGAGTTGCGAACTTTTCCAGCATTGTAAAACCATCTTCTCTGCGATATAACAGAACTCCATTGAGGCATTTCAGCAATAATAACTCATTAATCCATAAATTACGCATGCGATTACCACTTTTCAAAACAAATGAAATCTTTAAACACCTTTATCTCAAAACTTCATTTTTTCGAGTTGTGTATTTATTATAGTTCATGAACATTAATTTTAATTTTTTTTATTTACAACCTGCCCCGGCTCAGCCTACCCAAGAGGGTGTAAGGCCTTCCACAGGCCGGAGGGGAAACATAAAACAAAAGAAATGAACTACCTTAAAAAAGAATTTACAAAGAACCCCAAGGGGTGAGCAGAACAATTTAAAAATCATCGTTTACAACAATGAACTCAAAAAAAGGATAAAGAACAAAAACACAAATCACAAAAAGATAAAGAGCAAAAACACAAAACCCAAAACTCAAAGAACAAAAACACAAAACTCAAAGAACAAAAACACAAAAAGCTTAACATTAAAAACACAAAAAGATTAAAAGCAAAGACACAAAACGCAAAAACACAAAAGGCTTGACATTTAAAACACAAAAAGATTAAGACCAAAAACACAAAACGCAAAAACTCAAAGAGCAAAAATGCAAAAAACTAAACATTAAAAACACAAAAAACGCACAAAAAATAAAGATAACCAAACTAAAATCAATAGCATTTAAAACCAAACAGTTACAAACTAAAATCAATAGCATTTAAAACCAAACAGTTACAAACAAAAATCGAGAGACGATAAGCATTACAAAAACTGCACACAGAAGATCTAACAAAACTTTACAATGGACAAGATAACAATTCAAAAGAAAACAAAACAATTCCTAAAACCGTCGAAAACTCGAGAACAGTTAACAGAGTATTAAAATGACACCAAGTTGAAGAAAATAATAATAAAAATTTCCAGAAACCGGAGTACTTCAAGTCCAAAGCTCAGTACTGATTACGCTTAGTGCACATGACCCCACAGAATCTGAAGAGATGTTTTTAGCAATAATCCAGAAAATTAAGCACAACACAAATTACGGATTCAAAAAATGAAAAAGCGATGCCAATCAGTGCATGTCCAAGAAATATTCAATGAAAACAAAGAAGGAAATTCCTTCGTAAAACCAAAGTTTGTATAGTTTCTCCAGTGGACTAAATGGTTCTTGACCAAATCCATCAACTCTTCTGTTTGGAGACTTTTCCTAACGAAATCCGCGCCACTCATGAAAGCTCTTTTCGTCGTTTTTATATCTTGCTTTTCGTTTCTTTTTCGGATGACCGAAGACAGACGAAACGTTCCGAGTCACTCTCTTTGCCGAGATAATAAATTTCTCTGCTGGAAAAAGCTTTGTCTTACGAGATGCCATGTAACCTCCAAATAATAAATGAAACTTACAAAGAAAAGGCATATCTTTTGGATAGTGGCGATACAAAGAAAAATGATAAAGGTGGTGTTCTTTATATTGAGTAAGAGTTGTAGTCGAGAAATAATTTTGGATTTTCTTTGGCTTTGTTTTTGTCATATCCAAGGCAGCTCCAAAGTTTTCTCGATTATTTATGATATATTGATATTGTAGTGGAAAGTAGACAAAAACTAATAAATACGCTTTTGCATAGTTACTTTTTTCCTAAATTATAATTATGATGACATTTTAAAAGGTTGTTGAAAACACTTATTGTCAAAATCAAGAATCTGGGATGCAATTTTCTAAATTAGTTTTAAGCGATTTCTTTGCAAGTAACTTTTGCAACCTTAAATTGATTAATATTGAAATACCTTTGGTATTATTTATGTGAGTGTATCTGATTTTAGGAGTGGCATCTTATTTTTTTTAAAAAAACGAACATGATTTCCCCAATTCTCTGATGAATAATGAGTTGTTCGAGTTTTCCTCTTAATTTTCAGACCTTTTCTCTCGTATTGTACACCTAAAAAAACTTTTTTCTAAAGGTTGAAAAATCATGAAATGTAAACAATTTTAATTTCGAAAGAGTCATAGCAGGAATAGATGATACTAAACTGTATAATCATTCCTATTTTACACTAGTAACCCTTTTTTTTACTTTCTTAACACTCTGTGCATACTTCTTATACACAAAGGAAATATTATAACCATCCAAAAAAGAAAGAATAGTTTTGGAATTATGTCTGTTGGATTGTAAACACGATAACTAAAATCTGCAACAAGCTAGACAAATGAAATTTGGCAAGTGATCATTGTAAAAATCGGCAAAATCACACAAAAATTGTAGATATGTAATAAATTGTAAATTTGGACGGAAAAAAGTCAAAGGGAAATCAGTCTGCCTCTTTTTCAGAAAACCTGATAATTCAAAAACGAAATTATCTAGATGGCTGCTGAGGTGGCAGACACTAGAATTATAGATACGTATCAAAATTCTGACTAAAACAATCATAAGGTTAACTGCGAGTCAAAAGGCAATAACTCAAAAATGCAACAATCTAGAAAAATGAAGTTTTATAAATACAGTAAAACTCCGGTTAACAGAACCCCGTGTTATCCGAAATTTCTCTGGAATCGTAAATCCAAAAAAAAAATCTTTACTGCACGGAAAATCTCGAAAGTGAAAATTTTTTGCAACGACATCCCGACTTTTAAACCTCTCCAAGACGGTCAGTGATTAATTCTAGGATGCAAAAATTAAAATTAATGGGTATTAACAAAATTAATTACGATATTGTTTAACTATGCTTTCAGGCGCTTTGTGCCCGAACTCGCCGGTGCTAATACTGTACCTGACGGAGTATCTATATTTATAAATGACTCACTTACTCATCACGAAATCTCCCAAACCATGAGGCCTAAAAACATGAAATTTGGCAGTCGGTTGCTTCTTGGGTAGTAGGTGCTCTCTAAGAAAGGATTTTTCGAAATTTTAATTAGAATTTAAATTAATTAAAAATTATCTTAAATTTTAAGGTTTTTCCGGAATAACTTCGGAACCTATTATCGCACAAAAACAATTTTTACATCATCTTGAAGATAAAACAAATAGCTTTTCAATGACACTTATCTTATTTCCTTGCGACATTTTGTTCAATTTTAATTAATGCTTCAAACTGTTTTAAAACATGAATTATAACCATGTTCTTATTGTTGTAAATAAATTTCCAGCCATCTCATTATTTCAGCAAATCTTTTATTCACGCGCTTTTGCAATTGTGATAGTATAAATTCTTTTCTCGTGAAATTAACCCCAAAGCAGAATTTTCAATTTAGTATTCATTGCATTGAAATATTTTATCGCACTTGCTTCAAAATAATATTTTTATAAAGCATGGCAACAGATATTTGATTTCAGGTTTTTTTGTGTGTGAGGTAGATTGAAATGATTTTCGTCCTTTCTTCAAGCATTTATTCTCATGGTTTCTGCCATTCTAAAATTGTGAGACATGAAAATGCTTGCAAATTTTTGTTTATTATAATTTTTTTGCAATAACGTCGGAGCATATTGTCGTTAAAAAATCATTTTAACAACAGAAAACAAAATTATAAAATTACGAAACAATTATTTTACAAAATTAGCTTTTCAGTGCCACCAGTTTTATTTCAATGCGACTTTCTATTTAATTTTAATTAATTTTTAAAAATGTTTTAAAATACAGAACGGGACGGAGTGAGAGTTATTTGAAACTTAGTTTTTAAGTTTCATACGGAAGTTGTGATGCATCCTACGGAATTCTATTGCTGGCATTTTAAAATTTACGTCTGTTTACATTTTACTATCTGCCAAGTACAATAAAATATTTACTATTTTTTTCATCTTTCCTGAGTTATCGCGGCTGAAACCGCGACGGGGAATGCTATAATTAATATAAAACACAAAAATAAAAACTAATTTAAACGGGCGAACCAGCTAGTCCTCGATGGTGACTAGTCTTTAATAAGGAACATGCGTTTTGCCTGCAAAAAGTTTTGAATTCGTTTAACTTCCAAATCAATTAGTAATTAGATACAAAATAGTAATAGATGTTCATTGGATTAACAGAAAAATTCGTCATCCGAAATGTCCTTCCGAGTTACCGGGTCCGGTTGACCGGGGTTGTAATGAAGTTTAAAAATCAAAAATACAAATAAAATATTAGACTCGGTCAGTCAAGTGGAAGAGGTCGAAAATGCGTACTCGATTTTGGTGACTAAATTATGAAGCTGGAGACAGAACGTGCCTCATCATGTAAGGTCAAGAACAAGTTGAAAGGAGTACTGGTTTAAATTAACTTTAAATCTGATAACTTATTAATAGACTTATTTTCTTTTAACGTAGGAATACGTTCCTCCCATTGGGATCTCAGTAAGGAATTTCATTCACCGCCAAGACGCCACAAAAACGTTGTATGGGAGATCCTCTATATCTCGGTAACTACATATGTTATAAACATAACTAATGCCTTATTTTAGAGATAAAGGGTAACAACAGAAGTTACAAAAAAAAATTGAAAATAGGAATTGTAGTTTAGCGACTGCTGAGTCGCAAAGTTGGGCAAAAATACGCATGCATTAGTGACGTCTCACGCATGAGGTGCGCGCGCACAATTGGCTGACGCTTTCGCTCGCCACGTTTTCGCGAGCCTGATTCCGTGATTGAGTTGAAAATTTTGTTTCGACAAATTTAATACAATAATGGCTCCAAATGTAAATTTACAAAAAAAACGAAACTCCAACGAGATGCCAAACGAGATACAGAGAAGTTAAGAAAAGAATTGCATTATCAAATTATGTATCTTACTTTTCATATCATCGACCGATCCTACACAGAATTGTAACATATATCCACGCACGATTGAAGAATTGAAAACAAAAGAATTGGCATTGCAATATATTTTATTAAGAAATAAAACAATTTTCATTGTAACCTTAGTTTCATTTTATTTCGCCAATTTTCCATACATTAGTATTTGAGAGAAACAAAAGAGAATTGAGAGTAACTTCGAGACACAAATGAGAATTGAGAGAACTTCGAGACACAAGAGATAATTGATAGTAACTTCGAGGAATAAAAGAGAATCACGAGTAACTTCGAGAAACAAGGGTATCCCGAGTAACAAAGCGAATCCGAGAAGCTTTGAGAAACAAAAGAGTCACGCGAGTTAAGTAGTCCTACGCCTTTAACATCAGCGTCTGTTTGAAAAAGACAGACTCCAGTCAGTTTTTTCAAAGAAGGAAAGTTTCTCTAAAGGAATTTTAATCAAACAATTGATGTTTTTAATTAATGAGTTTCAGTTTTAAAAAATATAGCTCAAAATAAAACTCTATTATTATTATTACAATCTTCACACTCTTTTATATCGATTTCACAGCTATGTTTTAAAAATAAAAATCGTCTTGAATGTCGTAAATGTACTCTACACAAACTTTCATCTCTGGAAAATATAGACATTTCTTTTTTAATTATATTACTTCCTTCATTTGCTGAGAAATATTTGTACCGTTTTTATAAGATAAATGTAACAAGTCACGATAGGGTTTCCTCTATACTTCGAACTATTTCAGTAATTATTAATTAACAAGATTTATGCAAACTGTCTTGTGCCTAATTTATGAGATAGGGGTTAAAAGGAATTTGAAAAATGTCTTGTATGTAAGCAATGATTTATTAAATGCCAGATAAATATTTGATAACGTTTAACTAAACAGTATGAAGTAAAATTTAAAATTATTCTAAAAGGAATCTATTAAAATTGCAGCTCATCTGAAGTAAAGATGTTCATTTGTTCATTTAAATGTTTGTTTCAGCTCGAAATTAATTTAAACAATTAATTATTTAAGTTTTTTGATAGAGTTTAGTTTTTTCCACAAATTTAATAAAATCTTATTACTCGTTATAAATAATTTGCGTATATATATATATACAATGTTTGAATTGTATATATATATATAAAATGTGTAGTTATTTTGCTAATATTTATGAAATTTTTAAATAGAACACCTGTTAATCAAACTAAAGGTGGGGGGAGGGAGAGCCGTTTCGGATAACTATTTTTTCGGTTACGCCATTCACATCTATTACTATTTTATATATCTAATTACAGTATGTAATTCTGAAGTGTTATGAGTATAAAACGAATTCAAATCTCTTTTTGTAGTCTACAGTTGTGTTCTTTATCTATACTTATAAAAGGCAATGTTTGTGTGTGTGTGTGCGTGCGTGCCTACGTGCGATGTCCAGACGAATCTATCGCACTTTCAAGCCTTGAAATTTGGCACACAGGTAGTCTTAATGGACTCAATGCACCTCGAAGCCGGAATTTTAAAATTCAATCTAGAAATTTTTCTATTTAATGTTTTGTCTTGTTTTGAGTTATTTTCGGGACGTTTACGGCTGTATTATCTTTTCTAATGATAGTTGAAAAACAATCAATGCACCATCCGATAGAACAAACAATTTTTTTCCAATGAAATTTGTTTTGAGCTTCAAACGTAATTTACTGAATTTTGAGAAATTTTTAAAAAATAGTCAATTTACAATCGAAGTTTTATTTTTGTTTTTAAATTTGCTGCATCCGACGTTCTAATAACACTATTATTTTCAATTTCTTTCAGCTTATAACTGGAATGGTTCTGTCGGATTTAAAACAAGAACGTTTAAATATCTTACCCGTTTTTTTAATTAATTTTTTCCTGATCAGTTGAAAGATATTTTTATCTAGCGAGATTCCTCCCGTGACACTTTTCCGGAACGCTGCCCGCAATTTCATTGGCTGACGGTCCAGAGCGCAGGTAATGTCATAACCTTCAATTGAATGACGACCGATTATTATTTTCGGCAATATCTTAACGTGTTTATTTGTCTCGCATATTTTGGTTGCTGTATAATAATGATTTTGGCGTTGCAATTTTTTAGTATTGTTTTGGATTAACGTACTCTGTACTGTTTTTCTAATTTAAATTTCATTTTTGTGAAAACAAATAAGCGGGAATATCAATAATGTGTATCTTTTGTTTTATTTTCAGAACTTTTTCATGCCATTGTGGGCGTTTTTTTTATTTTGTTGAAGTCAGGATTCCACGGGCAACGCCGTGCGCGTACTGCTAGTTAACTTTAAAATTACATTCATCCACCTCGCATTCGTCCAAGTGCTCGCATCTGGGAATTTTTATCATTTCTGCGTCCTTCTGGGGGCACCACGAGTACACGGATAAGAAGCCGCCAGATAAATAAGCGAGTTCTCGCTTCCAGGAGGGTATGGCAAGGTTTGGGATAGACACCCCCACTCCGATGACGGGAAGTACCTCCTACAGGAGGAGTTCGGCTGTGGCCGGTGATGGCCGTTAGGACTCTAACTTCAGTGCCCGTGTTTCTGTCGTGGCGTTCTGGTCAATCAGATAACCGCACAGCTTGGCGCCAGGTCGGCGTGGCCCTTGGTCCTTAATTTTTAAATAAAGTAATGTGCATTCTTTGCCAATTTTTGACGAGGAATCGTCAATATTTGGCCATTAATAGAGACTTCATTTGAAGGAAGAGAATCTCTGTAAGAAGGAAGCATTAAGAGGAGGAATTCAGCTCTGGTGGATAACGTTTTTATCATTTATTAGAAGATTTGTGCCCGGGCTTTTAGTTTGCCAACAGTATCTCAGATCCGATTGTCACAGATTTATTAATGAAAGTTGTAGTTGAAAATCTCACGCACATTGGCAGAGTGCTTAAGAAATTAAAAAAGCATGAAAAACAGAAATGATGAATCAATTGGTACTAAATTTCTTTCAGCAAAATAAAAAAATAAATATTCAATTCCAAAATCAAGTACGAAAAAGAAATAATATTTTTAACGAAAACGAAAATAAAGATCTCCGAGAAGTGGAAAAATAAATTAATTCCAGTACAATGTCTATTTGATATTAACGGAGCTCTGCGTAGATGAATCAACATAAAATAAAAAAGAAAAGAAACTTCTAAACTCGGCTAAAAAGCCTGTCATAACGCCTATTTGATATTAAATCATCACAGAATCAAAACAGTATCCCGTGTGTAGTGTATGCTAATTTGTAGACAGACCGTCTGAATCTCTTTGGCACGTAGCCAAATTCCTGAGCGTTACCGATTTTTCTGCGTAATTCTATTATAGAAGTCGGACAAGGCGAATATTAACAGGATATACTGAGCAAGCACTACTTTTCCGAAATCAGTTCGTCTAAAAGGTTTGTGTTATATCTTGACTTTGCCATAATAATTGGTTGGATAAATAACAGGAATGGTGAGAAATCAAAATTAATTCAAATTTCCCTATTTACAAAATTAAAGACTTGAAAACTTTTGAGGTACCCAAATCCAGGAGGAACATAGATTCGGATATCATGGTAAGTAAACTACATAATATCTTATTACGAATATAATAGCCCATATCCGTCTCTCACCGTTCAGGTAACGTTCTGACGTCACCAACAATAAAATTCGCGCCATAGCACTGTGAAATGTTAAACAGCATTATTTCATTGTTCAAGCACCTAGATTTCAGTAATTTTAAATTTAAAAAAGTAATTGCTGTTCTAATTTCAAATTCAATAGCTCTAAAATAGTGAAATAAAATTTGCTATCGATTGATATAAAATGTATCTCGCTATGATCAATAGTTCCGGAGAAATTTTAAATTATATTAATCATATATTTCAAATTAATTTCGTTTTTTAATAGGAAGTAGTAAATCACGTCAGTGGTATATCACGTGCGTGATATAATTTAGACGCCACGGTGCATCTGATTATTTATTGCAGTCGTGACGATGTAATTTGATAATATTTTTTGGCAACGTTTGACAAGCCGAGAAGTGCTTTGTTTTGATCAGACATCTGAAGTGCAAGGAAAATTGTTAGACAACGAAAAATACTTCACAAGGAATGTTGTTAACCAAGAGGTTTTTTGAATAAAGAAATACGTTTTTTTGACAGGAAATATTTATTTTTATTTACATATGTTTATTTTATTTGTTTTCATCCAATGTGTTTAACATTTCCCTCGCATATATATCTATTTAAATACGTCAAATTTGACGGGAAATCTCTCAAATGAAGAGGCAATTTGCACCCGTCATACCATGACGGGTGATTTTCTAGTTTAATCACAATTTCTCATTTTGTATACACATGAAGAACAGCGACACGTATTCCCGTTAACTTATAATCGATGCAGCTTAAGAGAAAATCCACGTTACTGAAATTACCTGAATTTAAGAGCAATAGATGCATGCAAGAATTACGATAAATTAACTCTTACAATTAATTGTTTTATTTCATTAGCGAATACATTTTAGGTAAATGCGTCTACGTTTGCTATGAATCCACGCAGTCACAATGAGCAGCTCTGTCAATCTTCTCTTCAATACTACAATTTTGTCGGGAAAACTTAACCATAATTGATTCATTTTTAAAACATTGTTATTGACTTTGTTGATTAAAATTGTGTAATGTGTACTAAATTGGACGCCTAAGTTGATTTCGTCAAGCTGTCTCATGAAAGATAAATGTCTTTATAAGATGTTAGGTGAGCATGAAATAAGAAGATGAAGTTATAACCACAGAACAGGAAAGCAAATTGTATTGTATATATCTTTACTTTTAGAAGGAAGTTTGTGTGGACGGAGTGACAGCAGTCACCCACCTGAGCGGGGGCTCGTATTCGATATGGTGATCAAAACGCACCATCTGCCCTTGCAGAGTGTTAACCTGTGAACTATCTAAAATCCGCCCCTGCGGATCTATAGTAATTCAAATAACAATCCGCCCTTGCGGAATGATTGCATTTTATCCACCCGCTCCAGCAGTGAAGTAGTTGAAAGGAAATTACCCAACTAGTGTTTTAGTGTTTGCTATATGTTGAGTGTCAAATAAATTTATTTTTCTAATATCGACGACTTTTCTATGAATAAGACTCAACACTATCAATTACATTCTCACAATTGGCACATTCCCAGTCGCACCTACGGCCAGAAAAACTCGATTGAATGCACGGTATATTGGCATGGACATCAGGAAACACTAACAGACTTTATAATGTTCAGAATGCGCATTTTAGTTCGCCCCATACAAAACGTTTCGTCATAGGAGAACACAATAAACATAAGAAAGGCGCAGATCGGGTCCGCGCCGTATATTTTTCGTGAAAACGTCGGGATAAAATCATAAAACAAGTGTTTCGTATTAATAAGTAACTTAATAATCAATCTGTTTAATACAATATTGACACAGAATAGTATAATGGTTACAGAATAGATAAATCACAAGCTACCACAGACACTTGCTACATGCGATAAATTTGCGATTTATCTATTCTGTAATCATTATACTACTCTGTGTAAATATTGTATTAAAAAGATTGATAACTAAATTACGTATTAATACGAAATACTTGTTTCAGGACTTTATACCGACGTTTTCACGAAAAATCTACGGCGCGGACCCGAACTGCGCCTTTCTTATGTTTTATTTAGAGTAGTTTTTGATGGCGCCGAAAAGAAGAATCGTAGTTCTATACCTCTTGACAGTATATAGAACCACATTTCGCGTAAGCGCAGTAAAACATTATTTACTACAAATGCTCGTATTTCCCGAAATATTCAAATTTTTGAATTCAAATTTTAAGATAATGTTTCTTTTACATATTGTAAAGTATTCTGTAAGTTTCGTACAATTCGAAAGGAAACTCTGCATGTTATAAGAAAAAAACATGCGGACTTTGAAATTTTCAACTTAATACGGGAAAGGAGGGTAAGAGTACGCACCTAGTGGATTTTTCGTTATAAAAATGAGAATTGAAAAGTCAAAGCCTCGAAAATATTCTGAATCATAGTTTATTAATTTAGGAAGAAGGGTACAAAAAATGAAAATTTTAGCTTTAAAAATATATATATATTACGAAACGCGAGAAAAAAATGCCAAGTGCGTACTCTTACCCGACGTGGCGGGTAAGAGTACGCAGGACATGAGGCCAAGAGTACGCACCCTGAAAATTTAGCAGTAATCGCATACAAATGCTCCACTGCCTTCGTAACTGGAACATTCCTCATGCCACCACTCATTACATAATCCACACTGGATCCAATTATCATCATATGTTTGTTTGCACCCTAGTCATATTGCTCCCTCATTATTTGGATTTCTATGGACTGGAAACTTTCTCCAGACAACCGCTCTTCAGATTATTATCTCAATCTCATTTTTTAATAATAATAATAATAAAATAAAATGCAAAGTTTTGTTGGAATGGCTGCTTCAAATTACAGAACGGATAAGAGCACGCATATCTGGTCTGTGCGTACTCTTAGCCGCCAATGTATTGCTTCTCTAAATCGTCCATAGATGGCCGTAGAATTCACTAAAGTTAAATTCTAACGTGGCCACGTTGTTTGGAAGGGAACAAACCTCATAATGATATTTACTTTGAAAAAAAGCATTAGTCCTTTATTTACAAAAAAAATTAAGATTTAACATAACGAAATCATATATTACCTGATAAATGAAACACAGCACGGATGAAAATAATTATGGCGGTCACTTGAGATAGCTGAAAACACACATGTTGATATGATCACACGCTTCTGCTTGCACTGTTGCCAACAGGGAAAAAAATCCCTGCGTACTCTTACCCTCCTTTCCCTTACTGATTTTTCTTATATTCTGATGATTATTTTATTGTCTCATTTTGTTTCCTTGTAATACTCGTCAAAATGACACCAGAATCAATCCCCTATCTAAACGCGTTTCGAAATTACACTTATTTATATCCTTACATAAAGCTAATTCATACCAAACGCGCGCATGCGCCTACACTGGTACGATGACGACACAAGCAAAACATATACTATTCGACAAACTCTTAGATATATGATCTATCCGTTGTGGGGTCAACCATTCTTTTCGCATTATTAGTCTCGTAGTTATTAGCGATTCAAATCTGACGGTATTTTGTCACACATGACAGTTCAACCAACTATCACTGTGACGAGCGGAAAGACGTCTTCACGTCAAAAAAGAAAATTACTTGAAATATACGAGTTATTAAGGTCTTGAAAGAGGCTTAAACTTTCTTCACGACAGAAAATAGTAAGAAACTTCTTTCAGAGAAGTAGAGTACTTTTGAAGAAAGCTGTGCGATTTTCTAGAAGCAACTGTAGAAAACTGTGTGCGTGGTACAAAACATTCCATACTTGGCGGTTAGTTACTTAGGTAAAATTAAATCATAGAATTTTCTAGGGTCTTAACTTGCAATACGCATTAATTTTAAAGCTTTGTTAGCATTAATTCAAAAAGATGTAACTGTTCTGATGTAGTTACAGAAAAGGTATATTGCTTAAAAGTTATTTGGTTTCATTTGCTAAAGGAATTATCCATTTTCAAACTATGCGACACCTATTTGAAAAGTGACCTCATAATTTCAACCTTCATCATATGATGGCAAGTATTAATGGAAACAATTCGATTATATAAAATATTGCCAACAAACCTTAAATACGTTGCCAACTTATAATTTAATTCGAGCTTAATTTAAATATGATCACGAACGTTTGTTTCAAATTGGTAACTGAATGCTTCATTTAGTTAGCTCTTTTACAGATCAAAAAGCATTAGCTTCTTTTAGGAAGGCTATTAGGGGATTATTTTTAGGAAGTTATTGATAGAAAAATAAAAGTTGTATGCATTGTAATATACAGGATGATCCAGATGTCAATTCGAAAACCAATAACCCGCAAGCAAATGAAGACAGACAGATGCCATTTGCATAGAAAAGATTTAAGCGAAGTTGGATTTGTTTTCTGTCATGAAACCATTTATTGGCAGCATAGTTTATAATTTAAGCCACCAGGAGGCTTTGCAACTGTTGATCAAACTTAATCAAATTCGTTGACCGCGGGCGAAAATGATCAGGTTCTTATAGCGAAAGAAATATTTCTTAATGTCTTGAAAAACTGTAATTTTCATCTGGCAGTTGTGTTTCTGAATGTAGGAAGATATATTGAACTCAGCGTCTATCCTATTTAACGCATCGCTCCAGCAATTCCAAAACCACCCGATTATTTAGATTTTAAACTAAGAAGTCAATAAATTCTGATTCGACACATAAACAACCTTGCTAATCTTTCTTGAGTGAAAGACCTCTTTCTATGATCATTCGTATAGGAATTATGGATTTTCAAAGATTTTTCTGATTTCTGGTTCAACTTGTTCTTCACTATAAAGTTAGCAATGAAGAACTTGATTGAAATGTTATATAAAATCTTATTGTAATGCGTAGCTTATTGATAAACAATATGCCACTATTAACCCTCTGCACTCGGAAAAGTAATTAGATGCATAATTATTCACTGATTTACAATAGTTCATATTATTGCTCTGGAACGTAAAAAATATGTTTGTGTGAGTTCATTTTTCATGAAAAATTATCCTACAACTTTGTAGGCAGTTTTTTATCTATCAAAATCGAGAAATTATCCTACCACTTTGTTGCCAGTTTTTTATCTACCAAAATCGAGAAATTATACTACAACTTTGTAGGCAGTTTTTTTATCTATCAAAATCGAGAAATTATCCTACAACATTGCGGGCAGTTTTGTATCTATCAAAATCGAGAAATTATCCTACAACTTTGCAGGCAGGTTTTTATTTATCAAAATCAAGAAACGCCAAAATGAGGCACCGTCTAAGATGGTGACTGAGAATCACCTTTCGAGTGAAAGGGTTAAGCTGTCCATTTCGAGTAATTTTCGCTGCACGCTATATAAATGTTACGTTTGATAGTCCCAACAAATTACTTTCATCAAAATCAGCTTCAAACCTATTGCTTTATCAAGAACGCTACAACAGAACTAATCCCCTCCAATAAATTGTCATCACATACAGAGATCAAAATTATAATCAGATGAGTTTGAAGCTGAAAGGATTTCCTGGATTCTGGTTCAACCTGTTATTCACTATAAACGAATTAGTAATGAAGAACCTGATTAAAAACTTATACAAAATCTCATTGTATTGCGCTGTTTATTGATAAACAATATTCCACATTAAACTATCTCTTTCGAGTATTTTCTGCTTCGCTCCATGTAATGGATCTATTAAACGTTACAACAAATTCCTTTCATCAAGATCAGATGCAGACCTATTGTTTTTATCAAGAACTCCACAACACAACAAATCCCCTAAAATAAATTGTCATCCAGAACATAGGGCACAGAGTTCGAAATTGTGATCAGATAAACAGTGGGTTTGAAGAGTTTTAAACTGCTCGAAATCCATCTTCCTTTAATGCCCCTTTAATTAAAAGCATTAAACGGAAACAGATCGCGAGTTTCGATTTAATGAGCCAATCAAGCTAACAGGCCTGAATTCCCCGAGCGACAGGCAGCTGAAAGGAACAATTGCTAATACTGTAGTGTCTCGTCCCTTTCTAATTCTTTATCAGTTTATTAATGCAGATGTCTCGGAGATTCTACAGCTGCGAAATTAAAGCTTTAAATTGGACTGACGAGTCGCACTGCTTCAAGGGCTAATTGCGGGTTTTAAAATATAGGGTATTTAGTTAGTTATGGGTCACGGTGTGTCGGTTGACAAAGGTTTTACTTTCTCGTTTATGAAGTATGCATAAAAAATCGTAGTAATCATCAAAAAATTTGATTTTAAGGTTTCTGTTAATTTTGTTGATTTAAACTTCCCTGCAACCAAATCAACAATTTTTAGAATTGCATAGTATAATGTTCGTTACAGACACCCGTGCCTAGCATTTTTGGACATTTTACTCCTCCGAGGGGTGATAGCTAGTGAGTAAGAAGAGAGCTTTTCCAAAGTTCTATGTTAGGCACGTTTTTCTTTTCTAGTGATTTTCATTTTCCCTCGTATTATTTTAATTTGAAACATGTGCAATATTTATAGATATTTCTGAGTAAAAATAATTTTTTTATTCATTCTGATCTGACTGCGTTTGAGATGTTTCTAGGTACGTACTTCGGTAATAATTTTCCACTTCAGCAAACATGCAATATGCATTATTGTTGCAGTTAGCGAATTCAAAATAGTTGTCCATCGTATGAAATAAAACAAAGTTTTCACAAGCAGGTTAAGAAATAATATACAATTATTCATCAGTTTGGAGGTTGTCTATTCTTTACCATCAAAGAATAGCGTAATTCAGTAATTTCACTTTAAGCATGCTATATGTCATAAGTAAAGGATTTATTTACGCTAATATAAGGAAAGTGACATCTTAGATTTTTAAATACCACAAAAGCATTTTGCTATTAATACTCTCTGTACAGATTAAGGCCGCAATCTAAAGTTTAGACGCTAAAGTGACCTATATTCCCCGATAACGACCGAAAAAATAAGTGACTTCAAAATGGCGACTACTTGTAAACGCAAGTTTGCCTACTCTTTTCCTTCAAAGCATGGCGTAATTATAATTTCACTGTAAGCATGTTATGTGATATAAGGGAAAAATTTTATTTACATTAATATGCGGAAGGTGGTAACTTATATTAGACTTCTAAATACCACAAAAGCAGCTTGCCATTAATACTCTCTCTACAGATAAAGGCGAAATCTAAAGTTCAGGCGCTAAAGTGACCTAATTTCCTCGATAACGGCCGAAACAATAAGTGTCTTGAAAATGTCATCTTTTAATGAATTCGCTAAGCCTATCTTTTTCCCAGCGAAGTTAATTGACATCATCAGTCCATTGTCGCCGCTGGCATCATTAACTCGAAGAGGAACGACCACACCCTAAACATACGATGTGAATTAATGACTTGGTGGTGTTGTACATTTCGAAAGGGATTACACTTCAAGGTTTTCATAAACTCAATTATTATTATTAGAAAGGGTTGTGCTTTTGGCAGTTGTATGAAGATTTTGTTATGGATTTGCTATGATTATAATAATTTTAAAATGTGATGCAAATATTGTAAAAGTTGTTCTTGTGCTTTAGGTGATCTATGCCCACAAAGGACAGCACAATTTGTATTTTCTAGAAAAAATTATTACTAATAATGATCAATTTATATCTTCTTTTCAATGGCTAATGTTTTCTCATTTATTATTGTTCTGTTATCATTAAAATTAATTTTCTGTTAAATAGCATATTAATTTGTGAAGCTACATGCCCATTTTAAAAAAAATTCTTGTCATACTGGTTTAATTAAATAAATAGCAATATAGAATTAAATGGAAGCGGCAAATAAGCAGCAGAATTTTTTTAATACTTACAGTCAGAAACAGCGAATTTATCAAAACAAAAACTTTGACTTTATCGTTGGTAATATTGATTCTGAGCTACAAAGTGTGTGATTAAATCAATTAGTAGCTGCTTTCGCTAATGATAAAAACCATAATTATCAAAAGCAGGTGTAAGAAAACATGACGAGTAACTACTTAATTTTGAAGAAGATTTGTAAAAGTTTTTAATTTAAAAATTGTAATAAATCATAAATTTTATGTCAAATGAAGTCAGTTAGAAAAGCGGATCTCCTGTTTCCTCCTAGCAATCACTTTTTAGGCAGTTCGATGCGCCACTAACTTGGAAACCTTTACTAAACGTTTTTTTTTCCACTTACTTTTGTAGATCGCAGGGAGGAGATATTCCACTAAAAACATATTGGCACATAATGATAAGTATATCAAATTGAATCTTCTTTCAGTATAAATAATTTATTACTTTCTCGTAAACTCCACGTTTTAGACCTTCCCAAGTTCGAAAAACACAATTTTAGAATTATGTCTGTCTGTGTGTCTGTGAACACGATAACTCGAAAACTATTAGAGATACGGGGATGAAATTTGTTATGTGTTCTTTGCACATAATTTGTAGGTTTCTATCAAATTTTGTACAAAATCTGTCTACGGAAAGTCTGTCTGTCCGCGGTCATGTGAACACTATAACTCAAAACCTTGAATAGTTAGATGGATAAAATTTGGTACACATTTTTATCATGAATGTAGATCCGTATCAAAGTGTGCACCAAATCCGTCGAAGGGTTGATGGTCTGTCGGACTGTATAATAGCATACTTGTAAAAATTATATATCCTAAACCCTTTGACTCAGATAAATAAAAATTAGTTTGATGGTTTCTAACATTAATTATAGCTCTGTGCCCAAATTTCGTTTCAATCGGTTGAGAAAAAGGCTTTCAAATTGCATATTCAATTTTTTTTACTTGCGTACTGGAAACACTGGAAGCAATCTTTGCGCATGCGCAAGCCATTCAACGATAGCGAATGAGGTCATTTTCTCCTGTATTCTTTTCGCTCGCGCACGCCCTCGCATTAGCGGAGCTTGCTAGAGTGTGATAGAAAATAAATATGGCTAATTTTTAATACATACGCATCTCTTTGAATATGATTCTTCACATAAATATTTTACAATCACTATAATCTACAATGAAAAACCTTCTGATAGTCATTGCATCCTGGGTTACAGTAAGTTCGAATATTTTATCCACGCAGGGGGAGCGGAAATGACAAATTTTTGAGAAGTATACGAGAAAGTTTGGGGAGGCCACTCCCGCTGGTTTTTCATTGGTTTAGTTAAATTTAATACTTGTACATTGGCTTCGAATTGTGTAAAAACTACTTATTATTAGATGTACCGTGGGTAGTTCCTTTATTCTTTATAGCCAAAAAAGAGGTCTCCTGTTTAACCAGTAGGATGTTCTGTCCTGAGCTTCCAAAATATGGAAAATTCTGCTCTTAGCTGCATCTTATAATGAACAGAATCGAGTATGCATTTTCAAACTCTTTCTTATGGTCAGTTGGGCCCAAATTTTGATGCAGGTCCATTATTTTAACCCTTTGCCGTCGATGTCGCCACAGTGGCGGCGTTCACAAGCCGTGGTAGAAGTCGTTTTTATTTTGTTTTGTTTTAGACCCATACCGACCATCCCACCCGTTTGGATAGGCTGGCCGGTGTGGGTCTAAAACAAGGAAAAGAAGACGATTTAACCCGCAAGGGGTTAACATAAAGAAGGCATAGCTTCCATCCCTCCAACTTGATGAGGTTTTGAGTTATCGCACTCACATTACGTGGATAGACAAACAAAAAGACAGCCAATCATTGGCGGACTTCGTCCAAAATTTCATAAAATCTGTAATGTGGCGATATAACCACATTCAAAAGTTCATTTTTCCAGCTCATTTTGTTTTTTTAGTTATCATGTTTACAAACGGATATCATACTAAAATTGATATTTCGGGGAACAGAGGGGTCTAAAACGTGGAGATTCATCGAAGTCTCTACGAGTTCTTGAAGATTACATTTTTTTTGCATACCTCGAATATAATTTCACTTTTTACCGGTATGTAAAAATTAAAATTTCATTTATTCTCACCTGTTTTATGTTTTCTTATCTTAACCTTCCAGCGGGCGCGCGGTTTCAAGAGATACTGTCATTGTGCACCGTATCACATATTTATATCGTTCTTTTATAAATTTAAGTGCAATTTTTATTTATAAAATTTTCTTTATTATTAAGCTACTAAATACTGGTAATTTAAATAAAAGCTGGATTTATTTTTGTAAAACAACACGATATATTTATGTAATACGATGCACGATATGTCGTAAAATTTGTGCAGGTGCGCCCCTGGACGGTTAAGTGTCATTGCTTCGAGACTGAATAAAAGATAGTTACTTGCATTAATCCCTATAGATGCAAGATGGAATAAAACGTATTTTTCTTTAATTTTCACAATCAGGCACAATGATAATACAAAATAATTATATTTTGATAGCATTAATGTTTGTCGAAAACAGATTTGGATCTCTAGGCATTAGCCAGAAAATTTCTTTTTTTAGTGCCGTATTATATTCTTTTCGAATTCAGAAATCTAAAATATATAATGACTCTATTTCCTAAAATGATGTATAACGAAACGCTCAGGGCGGTATAAAAGATATGTCTGCTCTAGAGACAATGTAGAGATTTATATCCTAAGCGGGGAGGAAAAAAATAAATTACAACAAACAGTATTTTGTTTCTAATACCGAAGCCATAAAGCAAATAAAATGTGTTTGGAAGTTAAATTTATTACCCACGCCATCCGGTAAAAAAATTTAAAAATCTCTTCATTGAAATATGAAATGGTGCCCTTAAATCAAAATGTGCGTCCCTGAACAAATAATTTCCAAACATTTTATTACAGTTACCCATATGTTTTTAAAGCTTATATTCTTTGTTTTTAATAACAAAAAGAAGTGAGAACTGAGATTTATTTGAAATTTTATTTTAAGGTAATAGGATGTCTGTGGTTGAAAGAACAAAAAATATATTTTGGACAACACTTTTAAAGTATAGAATTTCTTATTACCGATAATTTTGCTTACAAATGAAAGAGCTATTCCTCTCTATGTTTATACCTTTTTCATATGTATGCATTAATTTAATTAAGAATTGAAATATTGAAAAATTCAGCTCAACCCTTTTTTGAAACTCAACATTTAATAATAAATTAATGGATCCTAATGAAAATTCTAATTTGTTTTTCGATGAATTTATATCCCGTTTTGAAATTACACGAAATATATTACGGAAAGTACATCGTAATTTCGAGCTATGATCAAATGACGGCTGAGTTGTGATCTGAGTTGGCATCCCCTCTTTAACCTCGTCGGTGTCGCATGTCATTCGTTTGGCTCTGTTGTGCCCGTACACTATTTAAATCCGTAATTAAGTCAACGCAGCAGTTGATTTTAAATACAAAAATCAGCTGGCCACGCTTAAATGTCTCAAGTATCCTTTACCATCATAAATAGATCTAAATAATAAAAAAGAATGTCCCAAATGGGTGGCGACATCTAATTAGGAGGTTGAATAATGCAAGGGGTTAATCTTCCACACCACGCCAACAAGACTTTTCTGGATCCCGACAACAATTACATCCATCATTTACGGTAAAATCGACTCTTGAATCCGCTATCCTTCGATAGCGGAGTCGGGACTTATAACAACAGGCCATAACGGAACTATTTATAGATTTCTCCGGGAAATATTGAAATTAAAATATGACTACATATGGTCACATTCAGTGGCGTATCTATAGGGGGACGGTCCTCCCCGGGTGGCACTTCGAAAGGGCGGCAAAATCAGACATGCAGGAAAACAATTTTATAACTAAGAAGAGCACCGGCACTAGTTCAATCATTGCATACATACAGAAATATGTAGGTATTTCAATTAATTCAGGTTTTTCGTCCTTTTTCGGTAAATTGCCGATTTGTGTAAGAAAAACGGATAGTGGAAGCGCGATTGCGCAACCTACCTGCAGAGATCAA
Organism: Araneus ventricosus; assembly: GCA_013235015.1. Taxonomy (NCBI): domain Eukaryota; kingdom Metazoa; phylum Arthropoda; class Arachnida; order Araneae; family Araneidae; genus Araneus; species Araneus ventricosus. Next base: position 700,432 of record BGPR01000113.1, read on the forward strand.
GGGCATCAAACGACGAATTGTTCTATTCAGTCAATTTTTCACACACCTGGAATTTATTTTTTTTTACTTTGAAGTTTATGTAACTTGCAAAGAAAGGGCGGCATGCTGAAAGTTCGCCCCGGGAGGCAAATGTTGCAGCTACGCCATTGGCCACATTATATATTGGAACAATGCAGAATTAGGATATTTTTCAGCTATATTTTCTGAAAGCAACGATATCTTTGAATGCGTCGTTTTAATTTGGATCCCTATTGAATAACTTCTTCCAATTAGCACTGTAATCCAGAGTCTAAAAGTTAAATTATCAGGTGACAGCGACAGTTTGATAGTTCAGAATTTAATCCTTTGTCTTTATCCTAAAAGTTTACGTTTCTCTAAATAAAGTAATCAAGGAACAGATTTGTTTCTCATTACAGAGTGACCTATCATCCGGCTAATTAGGACAAAGATCTTATCAGGTATTCTGATTCAAGTCAAGCAGCATCTATTATGATTATAAGTATTTAAAACGTGCTTCATTTTTTTACATTCCATTCAAATCCGTGTTTCCCATCGTGGCAATTAAATTGTTAAGGGGGAGCAATTCGAAAATGGACTAGTATACATAATTTTTAATATGTTACAAAGGAAAATTTAAAAAAGGCTTAGGTGGACTAATCTATTTTATAGCATGGCACAAAAATGTTCGGTAAACGTTCATGCAATTAGATCGTTCCAAGTATGAAAACATCCTTTTATTATAAATTAAATTTTTGTCTATGGATGTTGTTCTTTTTCGTTAGTGGGTCAGTTGTTTTCCTTGATACCTTCAGGAATTGCGTTGGTCTATTAAAATATGAGTATGCATGACTTTTATATTCAAAAATTTGAATAGGAAACTTGTATTTATTTGAATTATTTCTGCGATTCATTAAAAATTAAAATTTTCCTGAATTGATTAAATGAATTATACAAAAAAAATACATTAGCTTATATATTATAAAATTTCAAAATATTTTCAAAACTTTGAATGCCTTATTTCAGTCGATGTTCCTTTTACAGGTCAACAACAACAATCCAAAATTAGAAATGTTTGTTGATTCATTGTTTGATTGAATAATTAATTTCAAATAGGGTCATAATTTTGATCTCAGTGACATGACTAGTGCCCATAGCCAGGATTTCACATTTTTTTCAAGCATTCAAATTCTACAAGAATAATGTCAAAATTATGATTATTGAGTTCATTAGATCTCCACTACTGTTTCATTTGCAACTGACAATTAAAACCTTTTATAAGAGATGTTTATATACAAGGTGATTCAGATGTCCGGAAGAACTTGAAAATCAGTAATTCATGAACAAATAAAGATGAAAAAAAGAGCACAAAGGTTGCAAATGAAACTGGATTTTTGTCGTGGAACTGTATTTTATTACTGAAAAGTCCAAAAATTACCTTCAGTTCGTAGAACGATGCGTCACATACTCTAAAATACTGGCAGGAGTAAATATGCCTTATATATACACAATAAGTAGTCTTCCATTTTGAAGTAATACGTCTAGAAAGTATCACTTAAAAACATCAAAGGTAGCAGAATTCCAGCTAATTAACTTTTCAATAAGAAATTCACAGTACATTTTTCCTAAGACTTCAGAGAACATCTTTAATGGTTCAACCTAAACACATTTGAGATGTCTTTGGAAATGCTCGAATGCTTGTAATTTAAATTTTTGAAAGGATAATAGTCTGTTTGTCGGTGCCGTCTGACCGAAAATGCATTACATTTATAATTGCTAGAATATATCAACAAAAGTTTATTTGCATGATGGGAACTGCGATAGGAAAATTGAGCTTCGAAAATTTTCGATTTTTAAAAACATTTATTAATTTTAAAAGTTTTAGGATGTCGAATAGATAGATCTTATATTATTAATACTTTAGATGGTTGAGTGGAATTCTTAAAAGGAAATAATCTTTGTTTGTATAAGGGAATTTGATCATTTTCTGGCTACTTAGAAAGATTTTCGTATTCTGCAATTTCAAAGGACAAGGACAAAATTAATTGAACTCTATAAGTATCGAATACAAAATTTTCCATATTCATATCTGTAATTAAATAAGAGTAGCAATTAATTCTGAAACAAAAATCTTGGACACGCCGAAGTATCTCAGGTATCCTTTATGTTCTTATATTTATTTCAAAAAATAAATGCCTCAAACAGGAAGTGTCCTCTATTAATTAGGAGATTAAATAAGCTTGTAGGTGACTAGGAAAATAGTTTTAAACACAGACAACACATTTTGTTACGAGTTATAACGTTCGTTTCCTGCACGCGTTTAGCAGACCATTCAGGACTATATTTCACGGAATCAATGTCGCATTATAACTGAAAATATTAAAATTAACCTGGAAGACAAAATAATAAGTCGTGGACATATAAGTATTATGATTAATTACCAATTAAATAAATTATCAACCAGACATTCTGAACTCCAATTCAGGACGATCCAGATAAAAAAGTCTTTGAAATTCAAAATTCCGGAACAGTTTTCGACCTCCAAAAATTTCGGAAAAAAAACTTTTAAATTTTAATAACAATGAAAAAAATTATTAAAGATTTCAAATGTGTAAGCAAAATATAGATATAGAAATAAAAACAATATAGTTTATTATTGCTATTTTTTCCGAGTTATTTATTCACTTTATATTCATTGTAGAGCAATTTTAACTTTAAATTTGCTTCAAGAGACCTCTTCTCTTTAAAATCAATTCGTAGAATTCAATACGCCTTTGATAACAATGGATTTAGTGTTTTCTTATATAGCTAATAATTTTCACTTGCCGTGACATTATTTATGTGCCTGTGATAATGATATGAAATTAAGTGTTCACATATTCAATTATTTTACTCTAGGTATCATCCTAAACTGAAGAATTCTGATATTTTTTACCCTTAAAAGCCCGATTTTTAAAAAAATTGATTTAGAAATGTTTTTTGACTTTCATTTTTTGAATAAAATATGGGAAAAATACTTTAAAAATCCTATTTTCCTTTAAGTATGGTTTAAGGTCTCCAAAAACAGTTTGTTACCAATTGACAACACTGGGCTTTATTTCAGAAAAATATTCCTTAATAAAATTATATAATGCCAAACACAGATAAACTTTAATAAATAATAATATGGATAAGAAATTTCCTTCAGTATTTTAGAATGAAATATGGCAAGCGTACAAACAAAGCTAAAAAGATGCAGCTTCAAGTGAAAAACATCAATTTATTTATATTTTATTATCAGCTCTCAGGCTGCCATCTATATGGTGCAAATTGACTTAATAAAATTTTCAATCTGTATCCTATTGTCAACAACAGGCATTAGAGCTTCAGTCATATTTTCAAGATTTTAGAAGACGAAATTGGGTATGTTGCTTAAAGGCAACACTGGGCATTTAAGGGTTACAAGATGTGGATAAAGAATGTGGCTTTAAATCTGCAAAGGTCTAAAATAGGGTGATCATATTCTACACGTAGTAAACGGCGAAGAGAACTTTTCAGACGATTAAAATTATAATGACTAATTTTTCTATATTTTTTATTTTAAATTTTTATTTAAAGCACGAAACAGTGATAGAGACTTTACTCAAATTAGGATGAGAATGCGACAAAGGATCGAAAATCGGCACAATTCCGATTACTCTTACGGTGTCTTGCCAATTTAACTTAGCAAGAAAATTATTACACACACAGTTGGAAAAGACTCATGGCTTCAAAACTTAACAGAAAGTTCTACAACGACCATTAATGCAGTTAAAATGAGAATGATTGAGTTAATCTGAGTGTATAGTTATACAGAGGTTACCAGCACCCATGCTAAATTATATGCATTTAAAAATTTGTAATATTGCTCAACTCGCACTATCCTAGCTCTTTCCATGGCATAAACTAACTTTGTCAATAATATCTATTACTAAAACAGAGATAAAGTAGTATGCAAACAGTTAAAATTTTTGTTTGGGGTATTTCTACAGACTAGAGTTTCTTGAAACCATAGAAAACAAGTAATGCAAAAACATTTCATATACATCGTCATAAACTTTTAAACAATTAGAGCCTTGGTGTAGTCGCAAATTAAGTAGTGCCGAAACTCTCTGACATGGGTGATATTGTTGGGGGGGTAAAATGGAGAGGGTGATTGGAGGGTTAAGTAGGAGATTCTTCACAATAAAATATTTTTATATTTGAAATGTATAAATATTTTATCTATATATTGAAATCGTGAAATAATGAAACGTCAACACTGAAGCAATGCATATTTTACAGTTATTATTATATGTTAGATCAAACATTATTATGCGTAGTGTAGTTCAAAGCATGAATGCAACGAAGATGTTAAAAAAATAATTTTCAAATGCATGCTGACTTCAAGTTATACTAAATTTAAGTAATGCCAAAGTAAAATCATGCCACTGACAAGAAGTATAGAAAATATCGCGAGTTTTCAGAATCAAAACATAAAATACATTTAAAACGTGTGCAACCTAAATGCTTTTAGTCCCTTCCCGCTACCCCTTGCCAGAGGTTTGTTGCTTTTATTAATTTGAAGCATTTTCTAGGGTAAGAATTAGACAAACATCCCTATTAGCACAATATGCTGTACAACATTGTTACGATATATTCACGATATACGAATAATTAATAATACAATGAACGATACAATAATACGATGCCGTACAATATATTTGCGATATATTGTACGACATTCAGAATATCGACAATATCGGTGAGATACCGTACAAAATATTGCGCTGATAGGGATCACCGTATTTTATCTTACAATTTTTTTCTTATTTATTTCTCGTAAAAATAGCAGTGCCGAAACGGCGTTCCTTTGCTTACCGACTGCACTTCACCCCTGTCTTGGATTCAAACTTCATGACACTATCTAGATCAAAGGTTCTCAACCTGTGGTACGAGTACTCCTGGGGGTACGTGAAGGACCAGTTGGGGTACTCGAACTCTAAGTCGGTAATGGCGGACACAAGAAAATAAACATAAGGGATTAAAAATGTTTCAGAATTTTGTTTCCTCAAGCTCGTGTAAAGAGTAAAAGGGGAAGTTGTGCAAATCCTAAACCTATCCTCAAAATAAGAAAAAAGGGAAAGCAAAAGGAAGTGTAAATTTTAGCTATCCTTATAAGTTAATGCAAAATTATTACAATACTGATTTCATCTGTTTTGACGTTGAAATAATACTATTGCATAAATGGAATAAAATGTAAAATCAAAAATATCCTGCAAATGATATAAATTCGAGTCATTTGACTCTTAAGCTTATCTAGGCCCTTAACATTATTGATAAAAACATCTTTGTATAGATGGTTTGTGGGGGGATATGACAGAAGAGGATACGCGAAAATAAAAATTCTAATTAAGTGGTACGCAAGGGAAAAATGGTTGGGAACCCCTTATCTAGATAAATTAGGAAATGAGTTCTGTATTAATCATTTGTGAGGGATTCTTTTTATTATAATCCAGTGAAATGAATAGAGACAGACAAGAGATAATAGAGTTGCTCAATATACAGAGTCAATTGACATGTACAATAAATATGAAGTTTAAATCATCTAGACTGCTTCCAAGGGGAGTGCTGATTTATGGGTATCAACGGCCTCGTAGTAAGGCGAAGATAAGCAGAGAGGATTTATTGGGTTGGCAATAAAATAGAAATAAATTCTTAAGGTCCGGAATGTTCTTTTTTATCGATGCGGTTAGAAGAATTCTAGGATTTTTCCTTACTTTTTACTTTACACATGCAAAAATTGTCTTAAAAATACAGTACTAACGTAAAGAAATAAGTCTTCTTCATTACCACTTATTTTGATAAAAGAATTAATCTCGGAACTTAAAATATTTTAAACGTGATTCCTAGTTTCAGAGACATCTCCGCGTGAGTTTTATAAATAAGAAAAAATATCTTGTATTTACAATTTTATTAATTAAACAACGTTATTGATAAAAAAATGTTTCTCTCTTCGAAAGAGTTATGGGCTGAATAAAATGAAGTGCCTTCGGTTTTGTATGTATTAATACTGTTCTGACAAAAAATAATTTATGTGATCTTTTATGTGAGTTTTGTTATGATTATAAATATTGCTTTTATCACAATAAAATAAGTTTACTGAGGATAATTCTGTTATAAAATAAATAACAAAAGTCAATCTGTATTGTTTAATGTTTAATGTTAACATAACTGTTATTGTTGTTTATTGCAGTAGTTGTTTCCAATTCAAAATAATATAAAGCTTTTACAAAATAATATAAAGGTTTATATAAAAATATGCTCGGCTAAATATAAAGGTTTCATTATATAGCTATGCAAATTTTAATCAAGTAGGTCTGAAACAACCCCATGGGATACAACAGCCACTGAGATACAACTATAAAACTCAGGGAAATCCTAGAAAAAACCTGATGATGAGTGAAAGCGCAATCCGCCGTACGACCAGCAATTTCCACAGAATATATCTTCATACAATTTTCAAAATGTATAGGTAGGAACTTATAGAATGTTCCAGAAATTAAATAGGAGTTCACTTTCTAACTGTGTGCATAACTCACAATTTATCATATACGTAAAATCTTGATTTTGCGCTAAATTAGGCGAGTTCTTTCGTCTCTAACCACAAAGTTTTCTATCAACATCTAATTCTAAAAGAAGTGCTGATTGTAGTAAAAGTTTTAGAAGGTTGTAAAACCTTAAGAAGAAAATTTCACAGCGTAAAGAAAACATTTATAAAAACTAAAATCATATATAAAAATTAAAACTTTATTGGACTCATTTCAAATATGAATAAAAAAAACTAATAATGTTACTACTGCAGTTTTCTTAAATGGGATAGCATTTTTAAAAGTTTTTTTCAGATAGCTAATACGCCGTTACGGCGTTTTAGGTGGTCGTAAATTATTAGATATCTCCTATTTTTGAAAGCCATTATCTACGAAACTATTAAAGCTAGAAGAAAAATGAAAATATGCATTTGTAGGGAATTTTACGCTCTTTTATTTGTTATATCAATTGTAATTAGAAAACTGAAAAGTTTTCAAGATATTCAAGAAAAACTAAAAAGAGGAAACTAGAAAATGTGCATTGACTTCTACTGATCGGTAGCTAGTGTGTATGGAAATCTCTCGCTGTAGAAAATTTATAACTCCGTAATGGTACTCGACCTATCTGGATAAAAAACGTTTCATTTTGCTCTTTCATTTAAAAAAACGCAGTTGCAACATTATTAGTTTTTTTTATTGATTTTTGAAAATGGATCAAACAGTTTCTAACCACCTTTAAAAAGGTTTCGTCATAAGTACTACATGTATTCAATTCATATTGTTCTTACTCTTTAGTGAGCTCTCTGATTTTGATTTTCTTTTGCAGATGCATTGGACCGATCACTAAGTATTTCTTGCTGTTGAAAATTCGTATGAATGTTTCTCGCTAGGGGTTTTGTTGGAGTTTAATCTGAAAACATGGCTTTTACAGAAAAAAAGGCTCTAAATGTTGTGTGTCTAGCTAAGAAGAAATCACTGTAAACAGTTTTACCATGAGTTTCAAATATACTTTGTAAAACTAGATATGAAGTGGGTAATAAGTTTTTCTAGTAAGTACAAGAAAAAAGTGGGTTTCTAGAAATAGATATAGTTCGAAAGGAGTTAGAGATATTGTATGCGACTTACGGGGCTCATATCAGTGGCTGAATTTGTACACCTTTTGTTTTCCGCTATAAAATTTGATGTTTATAAGTATATTGGTATAAAATTTATATGCAATATCAATGCAGGAAATTATTTTAAGAATCCATGCGTTTGTTATTAAAAATTTTGGAAAATTTCATTCCGATATTAATTATTATTCATTGTAAGGCATATAGATACCGACTGCTTAAAGGCTATCGATTCCAAATTTATACTAGAACTCTCTAATAAATCTTAATTTCAAAGATTTATGACCAATCAATTCTAAATTTATATCAAAGCTATCCATTATCTATTAAGCTTTCATTACTGACATCATAAGAGAATAAGATACGCACTGAAACAGAGTAGAACCTAATTCTTTCCTTTTATAGAATAAGCTCAAATAAACTTGATATAGAGCATTATTTTCGGCCCACCGTCTTGTTATTTGAGTTATCATTCGTCTTTTATTATCGTTCATCGCAATATTTTTAGAAAATCTATTTCAGGGAAACAGTATTTACTGCGAGAAAACAATCCTATCAATAGAGTTGTTTGGCTCAAATTCAAGAAGTGCTTTATTGATAGCCTGTCATTTACAGAATGTTTATTCTCTTTCTCCTGAAATCTGTCGAAATCTGACAATTCCCGAAAGCATTAAGTGCATCAAAAAGTAGCTAATTATAACCGGTACAATACAGCACGAAGTTCATCATAAATTGGATTTACTGTTTCGAGAAGATTTCTTACTCTCATCAATGAGCGAATAATGTAGCATCACTTTGTTATATGATTAATACGATGTGCTATTTCAATTACCTCTTAATCCAAATAAGAAAAAAATGTAAAACTTAAGACCTTTAAATATGTCCATGAAATTTTTATTTTTCTTATTATTTGTCATTAAAATAGCTTAGTTACAGATAGCTTATTAAAAATACTATGTTTGAATGAAATCACGTCATGTCATAGTCTAGTGTTAAGTGACACAAAGCATTCCAAGTCACAGGCTCTCGATTCCGAGGATAGGATAGGAATTCGCCTATAAGCAAGCGTGTTTCTGCTTCCATTAGAGAATGTTAAGGAGTGTTGGCTGATTAGTGGTCCCGTTCTCGTTTATGGGACGCACTAGGGATGGGAAAAACCTAAGGCTATGCGCATACATGCAATTATTAATCGGGCAACAGTTTAGTTGCATGTTAAAAGACCATGGGCTCAAGTTAGAGTGCGCATACATGCAACTTTATAGATCGGCAACTAAACAGTCGTAAAACCACAGCGATCGTCTTTTGATTAAAGAATCGCACAACTATCGTAAAGTACATGGGTTTCTACTGGAGAGCGCATACATTCAACTAAACAGTTGCTCTGCTCTGTTCATTCAAGGGGTGAAGGTCACAAAGCGAGCTCAGAAATTGGCGCGTTAACTAGACAGGGCGTTTTAAAGAAGCGCGTGCGCTATTCTTAAAATAATTTAGCTCTAAAAATGGCTGAGATTATTAGGATTGATATGGAATTATTGATTGAGTGTATAGAAAGAAGGCGTGCGCTATATTTATTATCAGTTATTACTTTTAAAATAAATAATAAATTTGCATACTTTTAATGATTGTTACTCCATTTTTATTAATAATGCATGTGTTTTATTACATAATTTTAATTAGCTCAATTGCTATTTTCTTAGTTGATATTTCAGATGCTTTGAAATCAGTAGTTTTAATTTTATCCTTTATATTATTTATCTCTCTTTGTCAACATCCCTTTTTCTCAACTAAGCGATGAATCAGATATCATTGAATATGACTTTTTAAAAGACTTCAATGAAAACGTAGTCATTTTACGTTTCAAAATTTGAGTGAAAAAAAATTTTGAGTCACAAGAGAAGCTGTCACTTGGGCAAACTTAATCTAACTCATGTGACCTGTGCTATAAACATTTGAAAACTATGAAACATTTTTTTTTAACATTTGTTAAATATGAAACATTTATTTACTCAATATACTTCAATAATAGACAAAATATTTTAATTATAGTGATGTGCGCATTTTGGAATGAGCTAGTGATATTTAGAATCGTGTCGCATTCTATGTTTTTCGTATTCATTGTGTACTAGCCATCTTCGGCGACTAGCTTGTTCACCGGGAATATAATTTTAATGGAATCTCTTATGCATAATTTAATATACATGGTTCCCTTAACAATTTCAAATTGTGATAGACATTTAATCCATGTTCTTTCAGTAGATTTACACCTGTTCTGTTCGTTGTCTGCATGAACGTCCCTAATAGAGTCAAGTGACTGGCTGTGTCATGCAACATCAAACTGCACATTGTTGGCATCAACTTCACTCTTATTCCTCTAGCAAAATATATATTAGATTTTAACTTTAAAATGGAGCGGCACATTTTACTTCCAGCCTCATATTAACTGGATGAAAATGTGCTGATTAAAACATAGCATTAAACATTAAGATATTGCCTTATCTTTCAACTATGATGGAGAAACACGCAATTAAATGTTTGTTTAAACAATGAAAACGGTTTGAATTGCGTTGCAACAATGAAAAGTATCGTAGTAAATTATGCCAAAAAATATTTTTAAAAATTCATTAAAATTAGAGAAAATATTGTACGGCAACTTAATTGATATCATTGAAAAGGTAATTTTTTGCACTTTCAAGATGGCGTTATGCTGTAATATTTTCGTAAGTTATAAAGGAAAAACGCCAAAATTTCGCTTAATATTTAATTAAAATTTTTAAAAAGGGCTCCGAGGTGCACATTCCCACCCTCCAAAGTATGTTTGTGCCAAATTTTGTGCTCAAGTCCAGTGGTCTGGCCTGTAGAGCGCCAAGACACACACACACATTCTCCTTTATTATCAGTAGAGTAGTAGTCGGCTACTTTACTCTGAAAAAACTGATGTACTTTGATAAATTGTTCCGCGAATTATTTGTAAATTGAATATTGATATCAAATTCGAATTTGGTTAATTTGAAACTGAGGGATCCACAATGAAAATTAGTTGTATCCAAAAGTTCGAATTAAGAAAAATTGGGTTTAAAAACAAACACAAGAGATAAAGATTTATTTTAAAGTTTTAATGAATGTTACGTAATTAATTAATAAACAGTAAATAATTTTGATGTATAAAGCAATATTAGTTATTCCAATAAATAAAAAAGTAATTTAAATAAAGAAATATATGTACAGCACCTAGAGTGCAAAAATTGAGTAATTATTTTTTAATTAAATACATAGAACAGGAGCTAAGAGCGAGTTCTTGAGTTAATTATAGGCCTTAAAGATAATTCTCTGGCACTTAAAAGATACGGACGTATTTAAGTAATGAAAACAATTCAGAAATGAGCACGATTTCAGTTTTGACCTAAAATTAACCTAATAAATTCGAATTATAGGCTTATGTACAGAACTCGCCTATTACTAGTAATGATCATCAAAGCATTTGATAAAGAAAGAAATCAATGAAAACGAAAGTTCACCATTCAGTCTAATCATTGAAATGATAGCTTCGTGAGAGGGTGTTAGCTGAAAATGAATTTGAGAAAAACTAAATTGTATCACTATAAAAAAAAAATCATTTTGGAGCTCCCAGCGCGTGCGCAGTGCGTGAAAAGGCAGCCAGAGCATCCAAAAATGGAGAATCGAAAGAGATTAAAAATCGCATGTATGCGCACCCGTCGCAACTAAACAGTTTAGTCGCCGTGAAATCGCGCGGTGCAGGCAACCCGACTAAACTGTTTAGTTGCGGAAGGAATTGCCTGTATGCGCTTAGCCTAACAGTTTTAACCAAAAACCGGTTTTTTTTTTTTTAATTTTGGTTAACCGGTTTTTTTCGGTTATTTTTTTGCCCCGGTTATAACTAGGTATTTTCTTAAAAATCCAATAACCGGGTGAAAAAAACCGGATCGGAAGATAAACTCGATTTGAGGTTCGATTAGACTAAAATTTACCAAGTTATGAAAATTTGAATTTCATCATCTTAAGCCAATAACCGACAACTGCTTCCTCGAGGCGTCTGTTGGTTGGCGGATAACTGAAAGAGATGAACAGATAAATATCGGCCAATGGATTGATTTCCTGTAAAAACTATATTAATAAAAAAAAAACTGTCTACAAACGGCGCTTGTTTTTTCATTGTAAAACCGAAAACCGGTTATTTCAAAACCCGGCTATTTTGAGCGGTTATAACCGCCTGGTTAAACCGGAGGTGAAAAAAATCTGAATAACCGAAAACCGGTTATTTCAAAACCCGGTTATTTTGAGCGGTTATAACCGCCTGGTTAAACCGGAGGTGAAAAAACCTGAATAACCGAAAACCGGTTATTTTCGCAATAACCGCCATCCCTAGGACGTACCACCTGAGGGTCAGATTATGAGATGATCTCACAGGGCCTTTCTGCCAGGCCCTCCGAGTCCGTCTTGGATTCGCAGCGGGCCAATTATTTAAGCACATCAGCAAATCCTCGTGGTTGAATGGGAGAACCATGAGTACTGCATATACATATATCATCTAACTGCACTTCGTCTTATGCAGTGCTGTTACAACATGGTTTTTTTGGAAGCATATTGGATTTTAAAATTATCAAGGAGACCTGTGTCATGCGACAATGTCAATTAAGCGCATAGATACAAGACTCAAATTCTTCAGCAGGTCTGCAGTAATCTTGTACGAAACTGATCAGGTAAGAATTTTTTCAAAAGGAACAAACACTCTACACTTGAGATTTTAAGTCTGTCAAAGTGAAGGGAGCTGATGCCGTTTGGTGCCATATAAATAATTTGTAATTACGAGAGAATAAAGATTGTCGGCTGTCTCCCTGCAGCTTTAGTTTTCATATTGTCTCCTTTAACCCTCTGATTCCTAAAGCCATTGAAATAAAGGTACCAGAAAATACGTGAACGTCCGAACTCCTCTATCAAAGATAAGGGAAATTCACTTTCTCCCTCAAAAACCACAATGACAGCTGGCATTGCCCGAATTGTAAGAAAACTCCCCTCTTCCCCAAACACATCTGGGCGAGCCACTTAAAAGAAGAAAGCACGCGCTGCGGGTGTGGAATCATTCTCACTTCACGAAAGGGGGTGGAAATTTCAGAGTGACGTTCGGACGGCTATCGTCTTTTTCTTGAAGGGACGTATGTGACGGTAACGTATCGATAGAGTTAATTCGTAAAATATTTACGAATCTGAAATTTATGTAAAATTAAGATCACAGGAACTAAGTTCTACAGTTGCACCATACATTAAATTACCACGAAGACAACGAGCTTATAAACATAAAGCAGATTCCTTCCTAATGTGACCACACGTCCCGTTCTTAGGTTAGCCTATCCCCTTGTCTCCAAGCGCAACTTCGGGAAGCCGAAATGTCCCGTTTTCAGAAAGAGAGCAACCCATGGTTGGAGAAATGGACTTTGTTCTATAAAAAATTAGAAATACTTAAAATGGTTAATTTAACTAAAATACGTATGTAAGAAGAAATTCTAATTGTGTTGGATGTATGAATTGAAAAGGGATTTATTAACTGTAACAAGATACATAAGTATTTGATGTATATTCACTTATGTCTAACTGCATTACCCGCAAAAAAGGCAGAATGGCACACCGGGAGCATTTCAACCGAATTTTGGTGAATGGATACGTTAAAAACACTTTCAAGTCAATAATTTGAAGCTTAAGAACTTTCGTATAATTATCGAATATATTTTATGACTGTCCAGCATTAAAGCACCGCAGAAAGGATATTTTCTCTTATGGGTAAATTGTGGATGAAAGAAAAAACACATTTGCAAGTAGTAGTTCTTAAAGCAGTCCTAATTACCAAAGCAAATTTTAAGAAATCCGGTCATTAATTTCATTCTTATCTGAAATCAACACCAAATATGCATATGCAAATTTATTCTTCTTCAGAAAAATAAAAGACCACATAAGATGCTTATTTCCACGTTTTCATTCCTGTTATTTTCATTAATAAATAAAAACTATGCAAAAATATTCGTTTCCTTAACCCTCTCACTCCGAGAGAGGCGGTCTAAAAATTTCCCCTTAACATAGACGAAGGCTGATCTGAGGCGGTTGGCTTCTTTTGAGGGTAGATGACGTAATGAGATCGCTTAAGCACGGGAAGGGGGTCCAATTCTCCTTGCCAACCACAGCCCATTTCCCTGCGCCTAAAGGGAAGGTTATAGCAGTGGGGTGTTATAGTATGTGGGGTTGTGAAATAAATGACCACCCAGGTTGGGAAAGTCCAATTCATGTCGCTTCCTCCCAAAAATTCCCGGCTTTAAAGTGGCTAAAAGAAAAATGTCGCCTCCGGATTAAAGAGTTAAATACTCATACTATTACCCAAATACTAATAGTTCTGTGAACAGTAACCTCGTGCCCCCCACATACGCAGAAAAAAAAACTAAAATCTCTTCCTAATCGCAGTCTTGAAAGGTTTATGCAACTTTGTCATTCATTTTGGAATACAGCATTGTTTCCAGGATAACAGATATCGTAATTTGTCTCTCAAAGAGGTACTTTCTTTGTTCCAATGAAAACATTATCTTACAAAGTTATATTTACAATCTTAAACCAGTCAATGTACAATATTGAACACCTAATAATGTACACACATTTTATTCCCTGTACTTATAAAATAAATACATTAATTTACTAAAGTTACATTAAGCATTTACTGGAACAGATGTTTAGAAAAAAATTTTACACTCTAGATAGGAGGTAGTCATCAAGTTTTTACAACATGAACCATTTGGGAATTATCGTGGAAAACGCATATTTTCGAAAAAGAGAAATGTATGATTAGAAGGAACTAAACAGGAAAAAGGAACTCTTAACATGGAAAAACTATGATCATGTCTCTCTCACACACACTTTTTTCAATACAAATCATTTACACAAATATTTGTTTTTATCAGCATTTACAAAAATACAAATAAATAATTGTTTTTATCAGTATGAAAAAAATTACAATCATATGTCTGTTTTTATCAGTATTAACAAATTACAATTAAATGTCTGCTTTTAACAAACTTTAAATTAAATATCTGCTTAACTATATTATTAAATATCTGCTTATCTATATTATTAAATTATTGTCTATATTATTTACTCAAATCTTTTCTCTCATCAGTATTAACAAATTCGCTATCCGTATTTAGGGAATTAATATCTGTTTTTATCGTATTATTAATATTAAAATTAAATGTTTGCTTTTATCAGTATTTACAAAAGCATTTTCCAAAATGATTCAAATGTTTATATGGTGCCAAAATTGTCAATGACTCACCAAAACTCTGAAATTAGTAAATCGCCTACCCCCTTAAAACAAATTCAAAAAATAAAAAATCCTTGCATGCCAAATTTTAAGAAAATCGAACAACGTGTTTCGCCGTGATTGCGTCGCAAACAAATTAACAGACAGACAAAATGCTGAATGGCAGAGTTAAAACGCAGACCTCGCTTCACTCGGTCAATTAGCAGATGTCTCGTTTTAAGGAAAAAATAAAGGTTCACCTTATTTATACCCCCATTGAACTATAATAATTTGATTATCAAATAACTAACAAAATGGAATAAAGAAAAAAATCAAGCCCCTAATTTTAACAGATTCCAAGTAACATAACTTTTTCATATGTTCTCTGATGCAAAAAATTCCTTAGGAGTTCTAATTTTATCAGCATTGCCAAGCGCAAAGCATAAAAGAAATTATATATTATACGATTTGAAAACAATTTTTATTTTTAACACAGCATTCTGTTTCTCGATATTATGTCAAAAGTATATTATTTTTAATTCTTCACAATCACTTTTTTGGTTAACATCATTTGTTCTTCAATCAATGAAAGATCATTCTGACCCATAATTAAAATAGAAACTCTAAGTAATCTTAACGTCAACGAAATTTGAAGGAGCAAGATTGATGCGTTAAAAATAGCTTTAATTACAAAGTAATACGATGGCACTCCAAATTTGAAAGAAAGATAACCTTTTTGTTGAATACATAAATGATTTCAAGTACATCCCATTGATCCAATCCTCAAAAGATGTAAAGAAGAAAAAATAATGGTCAGCTGCAATGGCCCAAGTGCTGAAAATTCGAGACGATAAAATCGATCACTTTCCACAAAAACTGACTGCCACACGAAGTGGAGGAGAATTTTTCTCTTTATGGAAAATAAAATTTGTTGGTCGATGAAGTGCTCTTGAAATTCAAGGGGAGAAAACATTCATAAGTGTAAAGGTGCCAAAGTGGAAGAATATCGGAATTTTCCTGAAGGTACTAGACAGCTGATTTTTTCTTCTTTCTTCCGTATTTCAAAATCATGACAAAAAATCTCCAAGGTACTTTGTGGGCAAAAATTATCCGAACTAGAAGACGTATATAGAAGCAGAGAAATTCAAAATAAATAATTTCTTATACTAGAAATTTTTTATTTGATTTTCATTTTCAGTGAAGTCTAAATAAGTGTGCAATGTAGTCGAAATTATAAAATAATAAAGATCGGTACAATCTGTAAGTAACATCTCAAAATTAACCTTTCCTATTCAGGTAATACAAATGCTATACCAGCAGATTTCTTGTCTTTGCCGAACGGGGATGATACAAATATCATACCAATAACTCATTAGGATTTTGCTCTCCACGTTGATTTAATTTGTGTGATACTTAAATTACCCTGCATATCATGTCATTCTATTTTCCTATTATATCCTTATTCGTACAATGCCTAGATTTACTGTCAATCAGGAAAGCCAAGAATTAAGAACTCCCTGGGCAGTTGATAGGATTAATATGTCTTCCGATAATTTGAAAAAGGAGGAAAGCACTTTCCTGTTTTCCCAAACAAATTTAGTTTTGTTAAGTTAGATTGACGTCCAGTTTTGAAGCTACCCGAGGCCTATTTTGGTTCAGAACAGAAAATGTTGAACCTCCGTCAGACGACATTGACAAGACCAGAGCCGGTGTGCCCATCTACAATCTTCTACATCACACCAGCGGCAGTACGTTTGACCCTGGACGGATTTAACCTGTTTTAGGCCTGTATACACAATTAATCTTCCAAGCCAAAATTGGAAAGGACAATGGATTCTGTGCTGGGTTCAAATTTTACAAAGTAGATCAAGGATAGCCATTCCAGGGCAGTCAACAACACACAATTAGTTCGTAAGATATTAGACTGAAGCACGACCTATCAGTTTGAATTCAGACCTGTAAAAAAGACCGATCGCCCATGCAACTAATAAAAGATATTTCTCTCCCTATTGGTATAGGTTACGAACTCCATCTCTGACATCATTCTTCATATAGAAAAAAGTTTGAAATTCTAAAGTCCCTCACAAATAGCCTTTGTTAAGCTCAAAATGCAAAATTAAACTTGCAAATTAACCAGTTCATGTTACCTATATAAATCAGAATAACATGGACTAACAAAATGGTACCCATAATTAAGGTATACCAATTTAGAGCTGCTTATAACCAAGTTTCACATATCTCAGAAATATGTGAAAACTAGGTTCCATTTATTAAGTCGAACAGTGTGGATGACTTAATAAATTGAAAAGTTATTAAGAGAATATAAAAATAATTATAAAGGAGGCAATTATCAAAACGCCGATACCGCATTATCTGCTCTATGGAAATTTCGAACTATGCCGGCGCTTTGAACAGGTCCACTCAGGTGTTCGAAAAATGATAATGAAATTTCGATGATCGATAACTGTTCAACCTGCAAGAGGAAGAAACCCTTTTCTGTAGTAGAAGAAGTTAGAGCTTCAAGCTCCCGGGCCATCACTAATGTCCAGAACAAGTTCTCCGAGACTGCTGGTAGGTTTTACAAGAGCTATTGCATCATGTCGAAATGAATTTGTGAGTCTTCTACTGTTTCCAGGATAATACGCTCTCTGGTGGCCATATTTTGAACTAATGTTGTTTTATTCGCTGATTGTTTTCCCCCATACCTTTATTAAGTCATCCACAAAGTTGCACACTTTTTTGATAAAGGATAGGGCGGTAGGCAGTTCTGAATAGGGGAACTTTAATTATGGGCACCATGCGGTTAGAATAATATACAATCGGAAACCAGCCACTGTTTGCATTTCGAGTTTATCATTGTAATCTTCAGATAAGTTGTGTTGTCTTCTATTTAAAATTGAATCATTTACAACCTGCTGCACGGTAGACCGAATATAACTTCGTATTTAATTTTGGGTAAAAAAGTTTTAGAATTCTTTTCTGTGTTGTTTAGTAAAAACACCTAAATCTCAAACTTTAGTTGATTCCTGGCTGCATAACTGTGCCCATACACGCATTCGCGTCCCAAATTCATCACTGGAACAGAGTTCACGGTAACGAATCTCGTTACCAATATTCTGCGGCGCAGTAACTGAATGGGATATAAATCTAACAAACCAACTCGATACCTTCGAGCGCTGTAAAGGCAACATTTACAGCACATTGTGATAGATTACTAGAAATAATGCTTTTCAGAACATGCAATCAGAGAAACCATTACCAAAGACAATTCACCATTTGAGCAAAACATTGTTTCCCAATTTCAGCACCCGATGAAGCTAATTTAATTGAAGCATCGCATTCAGAGGAACGCGATTCCATCTTTTAAAAATAGAAAGAAACGCAGTCTCTAATACATCAAAAGAAATGGGAAAAGATACCTTCCAGAATTCTTTCCGGAAATCACGCAAATGAAGAGCTCTCCCGTGTTTTATTGGCGGTAAAAGGAACAAGCGGAAACAATCAATGAGGAATACACTTATAAGAACAGGAGAAATGAAACATTCGGTTTTCTGTGTTGAGTCCTGCTGGGCTGGTAGGATGTCGGATTATTTCTCTGGTTTACGAACGAGTGATTGTTTTATGTTCCACGAATATCTTTGGTTTCGTATTTGTTGAAAGATTACAAAGTCAATGTATACTGTTAAGTCGATATGAGAAATATTCTATGGAACGAGATAAATGTTGTTTTAAATTAAAATTTTTTTCAGAAATATTATATTAAATATATTTTAGATGAAAATTTTGAAAAAATACAATATCCAGCAAATACTTTTTATTCATCATATAAAAATAGGATAAATGAAATAGGAGGCCGAGTGCTGCTTGATTTGGGATTGTTTCATGTTCCATATAATGGCGTCTCTGACACATGCATCGAAAATTATGGAATTTTTGTTATTTAAATCCGTATTTAAGTCAACGTAATACTTTCTAAATAATACAATATCTTTGATAACGTTTCATTATTAAAGTTACATACTTTTTGTTCAGCAAATACTTTTTATACAGCGTATACTTAGAGCTCGTGTGAAATTGAAATAATAGTAATTTTGTATGTGTATGTGATATAAATTCAAGAATATAACTAGAAGTAAATATCTAGCATTTTTGGTCCACGGTGTCTTTTTTTCTTCTCATAATTCTCTTTCATACACTTACAGTATTTCTAAGTAATTCAAATGCTAAATGGATACACATTTCTTTCAAAGGCAACTAGTGTCAGAATCGGCAACAATGAATCATTACCTCTGAGCTCTGAAAGAACTATCGAACTTTAATTTGCATAATGTTTGCATATTTGCAAAGAAAAATCATTGTTATAATAAAACCCTGAAATATTTTTGCTTTCCAGTTTGTATAAAGATAGTTTTTTTAATAACAATTATTACGATTATAATGAATGTCCCCACACCTTAAAGAATAATTTTAAAAAAGATATTTCATTCCTTTAGGGTAAGAATATTACATTTTATTTATCAAAAGCGTTTTTGTTAAAACTTTATAGAAGTCAAATAATTTTAACAGTATCTTATTCTACTACAATGTTTACCCAAAAGACCGGAGAGAGATATTTAAGACATTCTTTGTCATTTTACAAGCGTATGTGCACATATCAAATATTTACAAAATATTGCAGAATAAAAATTTAGTGAATTTATTGCATGGATAAGCAGGTTTCTATGTTTGCTAAGTCTTAAAATTTAAAACTTGATTGAAAATAAAATTGCCAGTTTGCATATGACCTGAGGAATGCTTTGAAAATACTGTATTATAGAACGCCGTAAAGAACCATGTTATTTCGTTTTTATTATGAATAGCAAATGGAACATGACGAAGCGTATATGCATACTGGCTTATTCAACGAAATGAAAAAAAGGCCTACAGGCAACTGAAACAAGAACGAAGAGTTTTCTGGAAAGATTACAATGATTATCTTTGAAAGTTATGAAAATGTTATTACTGCATGCATCAGTGTTTTTGAAATTAGTCTAAGATGTTTAAAGAAAACTTGAACGACTTTATTAACTGCCCTTTCAAGCAAGCACACGGCTTATGATATTTATAAGTACAATACAACCCCAAATAACCGAACTAAAGACGGGGTAAGCCGTTCCGGATAAAGATTTTTTCGGTTAAACCATAAATATCTATTACTATTTTGTATCCAATTACAGTATGCAATTCTGAAATGTTGTTTCATGTCCCCGTGGTCCAAATACTAGACCAGGTCCATGATACCATGTCGCTCTAACAGTACCATAAGTCTATTTTCCCCCTTACTCCACAGCAGCCTCGCAGAGGCGTCAATACAGTCAATGACATGAGCAGGAGAAGCAGGACAGGAACAAGGGCAAGAGGAATAAGTCTTTTCTTTGTCGACAATTTTCAAGCTTTTGATATGGCCACTACGAAGTCTGACCAATGCAGTCTGTGCGCACCTTCGGACTGTAGAGACAGACCAGGACGATTTCCAGCATACCATTCGTGTGCGGGAGGGACTTCCCAATTAGAATTTGCTTTAGCCCTGTGGATAGAAAATATTTCGGAGGCGAAAAGTTCACCAGAGGCAGCAGAAGGAAGAGCACTTCCCTCTTTCGCAAGCTGAAATGTTTTGAGAGTAAAACGAATATTCACACCGACGAGTTCGGGCGCAATGCACCTGACACGTGCAGGCAAACAATATTGTAATTAATATTGCTAATATCCTTTAATTTTAATTTTAGCATTCTAAAATTAATCACTGACATTCTTGGGGTGGCTTAAAAGAAAAACGTAGGATATCGTTGCAGAAAAGTCTCGTCTTCGCGATTATTTTCGTGCAATACAGTACGTATTCTTTGGATTGCGACTTAAATCCACGCTAATTTTTATAGTTTATATATATGAAAGTATTTACAAAAATTTCAAGACTGTATTTTGAAAAGAAAAAAGCTTTAAGGAAAAGAAAACATTTGCATCAACCAAAATAAAAGTGTGAGAAAAATACATTTAAAGTTCGTAAAGGCACAAAACAAAAACTAATAACGCTTGTAGAGCTCTAATTTTTTAATATGTTATTTCCCAACTTATAAAATGCGTTAAAACATTATTTTAACTCAATGTGATTGATTTTGTTTTTTCTTGTCTATTTTTATTTCTTTGTTTGAAGAGGTATCATTAGTCAAACATTCTAAATGTAAAAAAGCTTTGCGTACAAACTAATATTGGTCTTGAAATGTCTTTTTTATGAATATTAGTTAGTTAGTAATGAGAACTCGAAAAGAACACGGAACATAAACAAACAGAAACGATTTGTGTAGTGAGAATTGAACCATTTCACCTCAGGAATTGATTTATACAAAATATTTTTAATTAATGAATTTTAGGAATGGAAAAATGCTTCAAAATGAACACAAAACTAACCACGCTCCCTCAGCTGTCAAAATTTGAGACTGACAAAACTCAGAAAATTTCAAATATCTTTAAAACTATTTGGGTATCAGATGTAAAATTTGGAGTCAAGCTTCCCAACAGTATGAACCATCCAAAGATGCAAAAAAAATCGATATTTTTTGGCCTTATGGAGTATTTTTAAATCCGTACTTTGGAAAATGTTAAATTTTTCAATTAGATGATGTGCTAGAGTTTTAAAATTTTGTATACTTGTATGTTCTCGATCACAATACACTATTTAATTATTTCCATAACTTAATTATCATTTAATTAATTAACTTAATTATATATGGATTCAAGCCAGAGATGTTACCTGGTAGTGAATTTGGGTAAATATCTTTTTTTAGCATTTCTTAATATTTAAAATAGTGAACTAGCCGCTCTCGGCGCCCTCTTGGCGGGTTCGCGGCCAGCACCCACTTTGCTCAATACTGCTGCCCCTGTCACCTCACTACTTCGAGGCTCTCAGGAACTACATTTTTCAGTTTTAAATACTGCGTGAAGATCAGTTGCACAGACCTTTAAAGCATAGTAGATTTCAAGAAGTTCTACGAGAGACTCATGACAAAACAAGTGGAAGACATTTTGGAGTCATGAAAACTTTGCGTAAAACTCGGGAGCGATTTTACTGGGACCGACTTCGCGCCGACGTTGAGAAATGGTGTAGGGAATGCCAAGCACACACACATGTGCACAGCATTTGTCACATGTGACAAATTCGTCTTGTGAGTGTACGTGAATGCAGTCCAATAAGCAGGATTACAAAAATAAAGCTCTTTATTTTACAGGTATTCTAAGCTAAGAAACATAACACAAATATTAAAACAGCATTTGTAAAAATTCACAACAGAGATTACCAATAAAATCTCAACACAGAACTCAAAGGTTTCTTATTAGTTCACCAGCTTGCTTGCAGATCAAAATCCAACTAACTCTTCTTGGCTTGAGAGCTTGCCTTTTATATTTTTCAACAGGAAGTGACTTCATTACACAGGAAGTGACATAATCTCTAGAAAGTACACGAAATCAGTAGAAATATGTTGAAAGTTCGAGGTCCTTCTAGAGAATTCCACTTGTCGCCAAAGTCGCCAACTTTGTCGCCAAGTCGTCAAAATGGTGGCCAAATTTGTCGCCAAGGTCGCCAAATTTATCGCCAAGATTAGCATCTCAGGGAAACGAATTTATAGCTTTGTAACAATATTCTTTGTAGACAACAGATTCCTTTAAAATTGTAAAATCTTTCAATAAACCTCATCTAGTTTTAATGTTTTGTATAACTTTCTCATGAATCTCGGCATGAAAATCTTCAGATCCATAAATACAGAATGATATCGCCTTAAATAAACAGTTTCAATCACCCATAATTGGTATTTTACGATATTTTCGTCATGCCATTTTGATGGAACTGTTGGGATCTATATATTTAAAATAATGTGGTAAAACATTTCTCCAACATACATTCTCTATATGTTTTTTTCGATTTCGTTCGAAAATGGTGGCTGGTGGGAGGCAGATAACCCTTGATGACATATCTAGACGTCATAAGCTTCATACGAAATAAAAATTATCGAAATCCGTCAAGTGGTTGGGGCTGGTGAACTGTATGAAGGTTTTACCATATTATTTTAAATATATCGATTATTACGTAAAGATTAACATATAGAAATTAATCTTAAATTTAAAAAATCCACATTTCAGTACACTAATAAAAGTGCGTTTTCAAACGCTATTTTTATTAAATTTATTCTGCCGCGATCAGCATACCGTAGAATATTTATGTAATAAATATTGAATGTTTCGATTAATTCCATTAATTCTGACCCAAACGGTGAATGACATAAAATTTGTATGATTTTATGTCACATTTCATTTCATTGCTGATTTGATAGATAAAATACGGAAATGTAACAAATCTCTAAAATACATTAAATTTTCATTATTTTTCTGCGTCGTTTTCAGTTTATCATATTATAAAATAAGTTTTGACTGCGAATGATTTTATAATAGATCATGTTTATTATTATACTGAAGAAATAGTGCATATTTAAAAAGTCAACTAAAAATATATTAATATTTACAACTAAAGTTTATTTAAAGCTCCATGACACATACTGAGATAACTTAGAGGTTAACGAAAAGAGATTTCAAATATAACATAAAAGACATCGAAACGATAAAAAATAGTGTAAATATTCTCAATAATTGAAAAATTTTGTTAGCACATCATTTCAAACATAAAAAAGCAATGTAGAAGAATTAAAATCAAGATACTGATCACATTTAAAAGAATGTCAATATTTTATCAAAGATAAAAATGATTTATTAGTCATTTAGGCTCCATTAATGAGAAAGCTAATGGGAGCAAACGCCTGCTTAGAAGACAATGAAGCGATAAGGAATCTTTTGTAATCTTTTAATGGCAGAAAACTAAATTTTCCCATCTTTATCAGGTATGAAAATGGATCATTCAATAATATTCATTAAATGAATACTATGCATTATTACGAAACTGTAAAGATATTTTCCTGACATGCTAATCTTATGGCATGAAAGGGAATTTTATAGAGGTTTTAGCGAAAGCTAAGCCAATGAACCCCTACCATTCCGACAAAGTTGTCGAAAATGATGGTAACTTGGCGAGAAATTTGGCAGCAAAACGAAGTTTTTAGAAAATACAAGAAATGTGGTCCTATGCCTATTAGGAGAAGAGATATCAAGAACCTTCGAGAGATTACTATGTGACGTCACTTCCTGATGGAAAAGGTTTAAAAAGCAAACTCTCAAACCAAGAGTCAGTAAGTTTGTGAACTGATAGACTTTGAACGCTAATGAAAGTGCTGTGACAGATAGTTATTACTGATTTGCTGTCTGCTTGAGTCAAAAATTTATAAAAGTTCTACTCAGTTTTGCTACCTGTGCTACATTTTTTTTTCTGGAATATTCGTAAAATAAAAAGTCATTTGTTTTTTCACTATCCTGCTTGTTGGACTGCATTCACGTACACCCATCACAGTATGTAGGTGTATGAAAAAGTTCTGTAAAGAGGCAACAAATAGCAGTCTACGGATGTAATTATATTGATGATGTTCACACAGAAACAGTCATAATTCTAATAAATAATTAAAAAATTTAAACTTACATTTTTATTAGTGCGCTAAAAAGGAGAATATTTTATTCTAATTATTTTCTCTCTTTAATTTATAATTAATTTTTATAAATATTAAAGAAAAATAAGAATAATTTTTTTCTCAAATTCTATACCTATTAGAACCACTCATATGGAATGAAAATTTAATTAAAATTAATAAATGAAGTGATAAGTAGATTCCTAAAATATTAATATAGTATACTATCATCAAGAACAAATAACCGGACAAAATTTCAAAACTATAGATCAGCAGGAATTAATTGAAATGGCGATTACAAAATTCCATCTTTACAAACGTGAAACAAATTAAATTAAATAAAAGTGTAAAATAAATATAAATAAACTTAAAAAAATTTCTTTTATAAATGTACTAAAAAGAAAAGATAATTTTATGATCAACAATTTGGATGTCAAAACTAAAATCGCAAAAATGTGAGGAGCAGATAAAAATGCTCTAAGAGAAATTGAAATTGCAATCACATTTGTAATATATTTAATTTTATATAATGAATATTTCGAAATTTTCTTTGTTTATTGTGAGAAAAATTAAGTAACAGTGAAAAAAATACTAAAAATTCATTAACAATAACCATACCGTCATTTCACTGATGTATTGAAGCCATCAATAAGAAATATGCATTTGACCGATCGCGGTAGCATTAAAAATTTAAATATATTATAGCCGTGATTCAAATTCCAGTTCAGTAAGAGTATTTCTATCAGCTTCTTACCGTTCGGTTTTACGATAATTATTTTCTACATTTTAGTACAGTAATTAAAGCATGTTTTTAAAAAATTTATTTTATTAATAATAAATTTCAAATATTTTGCATTATGAATGAACGAAGTATTATCGTTTTCCGAAAACAACTATCTCTCATTAAGCTACACCAGTTATTTAAAATCAGTCATTATTTCATTTATAGCATAAGTTTTTATTCAGAAAATTACGAAATACTATAATAAAACAATGCATCAGCAAGCTTCAATCAGGCTGTTATCCAGCAAACGATGTAACATCTTTATCTTGTTGACCTTTAGAGTTCTTCCACACAATCAAACCAGCTAGATTGGCTTGTTCATTAAGATCCACACTAAAAGCAGATTGGGTAACAGATTTTAGTTTTTTCCGCTGCAGCCTCTCTCTAGCCTCATCCCCGAGAGTTAGTGGAATAAATGACTTTCCGCGGCAACCGAAAAAGCCCAAATGTCACCGCCGCAAATGCAATCTCCTAGAAATTAAATTACGAAACGCAAGACATTGATTGTGCAACAAGCCAGCCGATCTATCATGGGACCCCCAAATCATTAGGGAGAGTAATCCTTTCGGGAAAAGGACACGTTTAATTGTATGAAGGATCCATTTTCGAAGAGATTTGAATCCCATTATGGGCGTCTGTTCTGTGCAATACATGATGGATGGAGAATCAAAGTAACAGAAGAAAAGTTTTGCCGGCTAAGCAAGTGAATTATTAAAGTGGTATTCAGCGACAATTAATAATTGGGAAATATCTTTAAGTTTTCAAACCATTAAAACAACTGGTTAGACAGTTGCAGTATTCATCATATAAACTGCTGGTTAGAAAATAATCTTTAATAAAATGAAGTTTTTTAAGAAAACCTGGTTTGATTAGTTTGCTATAAGGTAGAAAATATTTGTTATCAAAAATCTGGATGGGGAAATGCTTTCAGCACCTCACCAAAATATGTGAATATAATAAAGAAATTAAATGACAATAAAAAAATTCTTTACACACATTAAACATTAACATTAGGGCTAAAATTCATTAAAATTATTTTTGAATAAAATTTATTTCCCAAATATTCTTTAAAAATTAAAATTTAATGCTAATTTCATTCAAATTTCAGTTCACTTTGCGTACTTCCATCAGAGCGTATCATGTTTTAAGAATACTATCTCCTACCTTTTACATCACTATTAGAGCATGCTCTTGAAAAAAAAGTATTATAATAAAAAAAAATCATTTTATTAATCAATGAATGAGTTATTTTCGTTTTTTTCAAAAACAAGCGAAATCTGCATCACATTGTTTCACCACTTATATAAGTTTATTTGTTTAATAACATATTTTTATTAAGAAAGTTAAGAAAAACTAATAAGATAATAACAAAACAGACATCGATCCAAATGTTATCTAGCAAATGTTGTAACATTTTCATTATGTTGACCTTTAGAGGCCTTCCACACAATCAAGTCACTTAGATTTACTTGTTCATTACTGCCAACACTAACAGCAGATTGGGTAACGGATTTTAGTTTTTTCTGCTGAAGCCTATTTCCCGTTCCATCCCCAAGAGTTAGTGGAATAAATGACGCGGCAACCGAAAAAGCACAAACGCCACCGCCACAAATGCAATCTCCTCGAAATTAAATTACGAAACGCAAGACATTGATTGTGCAATAAGCAAGTCGATCTGTCACGGCGACCCAAATCATTAGGGAGAGTAATCCTTTCGGGGAAAAGGACGTGTTTAATTGTATGAAGGATCCATTTTCGAAGAGATTTGAATCCTATTTCCGACATTCGTCTTGCTGTAGCCTGAAGGGCGTCTGTTCTGTACTATGCAAGATGGTTGGAGAGTTTATGCAATATCAGAAAAGTTTTTCCTATTAAACAAGTGAGTTATTAAAGTGATATTTAGTGAAAAATAACAGTTGGCAAACTTCATAAGTAAAATCCGATAAGTAGCTGTTAGAAAATAATCCTTAATAATATGAAGTTTTCAAAGAAAATCCGCTTTGATCAGTTTAATAAAAAAATATGTATTTTATCAAATATCTGGATGAGAAAGAATTGTATTAGCGTGAGATGCTGAAAAAATTACGATAAAAAAGTAAGATAGAAAGAACATAATAAAAAGAAAATTTCTTTCATACATTAAAAATTAATATTAACAATTAATAAAATTGCTAACATTAAATAAAACATAACGCCCATAAAGAAAATTTCTAAACACCTTTTAAAAATTAAAATTTATTACAATGTGATTAAAATTTTAATTCACTTTCAGCATTTCTGTCAGCTTATCAGGTTTTAAGATTATTATTTTGTACCTTTAAGCACACTAATAAAGCATGCTTTGAAAAAAACTCATTTTATTAATCAAGGAATTATCTGTTTTCGTTTCTCAAAAACTATCAAAATCTGCTACACAATATTTTGCCACTAATTTAAGTAAGTTATTTTATTTCTTTAATAACGTATGTTTTTATGATCAGAGTTACGAAACACAGTTACAAAATAATCACGCAACAGGCATCGATCAAGCTGTTATCCAGAAAACAATGTAACATCTTTATCTTGATGACCTTTAGAGTCCTTCCAGAAAATCAAGCCACCTAGAATGACTAGTTCATTACAGTCAACACTAAAAGCAGATTGGGTAACAGATTTTAGTTTTTTTCTGCTGTAACCTCTTTCCATCTCCATCTCCAAGAGTTAGTAGAATTAATGACTTTCAGCGGCAACCGAAAGCCCAAATGTCACCGCCAAAACTGCAATCTCCTCAAAATTAAATTACGAAACGCAAGACATTGATTGTGCAACAAGCAATCCGATCTATCATGGAGCCCCAATCATTAAGGAGAGTAATCATTTAGGGGGAAAAGACGCGTTTAATTGCATGAAGGATCCATTTTCGAAGAGATTTGAATCCTATTTTGGGCGTTACACTGCTGCCGCCTGAAGGACGTTTTTCTGTTCGATATATGATGGATAGAGAGTTTATGTAACAGACGAAAAGTTTTCCCCGTTATGCAAGTAAGTCATTGAATTGGTATTTTGCGAAAAATAATGATTGGGTAACTTCGATAAGTGAAATTTTATAAACAGCTGATTAGAAAATAAACATTAATAATATGAATTTTTCTAAGAAACTCTGCTTTGATTAGATTAATAAAAATATTTATAAAAAAATTATATTGATCAAATATATAAATTATATTTATCTATTATCTGGATGATGAAGAATTGTACTAGTGTGAGATGCTAAAAAATTAAGCAACAGTAGAAAGAAAATTCCTTTCACACATTAAAAGTTAACATAACAATTTATTAAATTGCTAACATTTATTAAAATTAACATGAAATAAAATATAATGTCCATAAAGAAAATTTTTAAACCCCCTTTAAAAAATAAAATTCATTACTAATGTGAATCAAATTTCAATTCACATTGTGCATTTCTGTCAGCTTATCATGTTTCAAGACTGTTATTTTCAACCGTGAATTACACTAATAAAACATGCTTTAAAAAAACATTTTTTTTGTTCGTCAAAAATAATCGAAATCAGCTTCACAATATTTTGTCACTAATTTAAATAAGTTATTTTATATCTTTAATAACGTACGTTTTTATTATCAAAGTTACGAAACACGGTTACAAAATTATAATAAAACAGACACCGATAAAATTGCTATCCAGCAAATGATGTAACGTCTTCATCATGTTGACCTTTAGACTCCTTCCACACAATCAAGTCATTTAGAATGGCTTGTTCATTATGGCCAACACTAACAGCAGATTGGGTAACGGATTTTAGTTTTTTTCTGCTGAAGCCTCTTTCCCGTTCCATCCCCAAGAGTTAGTGGAATAAATGACTCCGCGGCGACTGAAAAAGCCCAAATGCCACCGCCACAAATGCAATCTCCTCGAAATTAAATTACGAAGCGCAAGACATTGATTGTGCAACAAGCAAGCCGATCTATCACGGGACCCAAATCATTAGGGAGAGTAATCCTTTCGGGGAAAAGGACGCGTTTAATTGTATGAAGGATCCATTTTCGAAGAGATTTGAATCCTATTTTGGTCGCTTGCACTGTGCTGCCTGAAGGGCGTCTGTTCTGTGAAATGCATGATTGATGGAGAGTTTATGCAACAGAAGAAGACTTTCGCCGTTAAGGCAAGTGAGTTATTAAAGTGGTATTTAGGGACAAATAATAGTTGTGAAATATCTGTAGGCTAAATCGCAGAAATTGCTGATTTGTATTTTATGGGAAGTTTATAAAGATTGAATTTTATTGAATTTTTAGAATTTTTAAAAATATAAATTTATTTTAAAAGTAGATTTATGTTCATAAATTTTGTTTACTGGAGGGAAACCAATGATTAAAAAATTCATTAGTTCTGAGATGCAACGTATCAAAAATTTAATATAAGGAAGTAAAAAAGTTTTAAAATATTCTAGTGTTAGTGTACAGAAAAGTAGAAAACAGCTCAAAAATCAAGAAAACAAAAAAAAGTGTCAACACATAAGGCGGTGATAGAAATACTCTATGCAATCTCAAATTATAATCTTAATTATAATATTGTTAAGAAGCAGTAAATTTGTTTCCTTGAAATGCTGAACTTATAACAAGAAATAAAGTTTTACAGAGGTTTTAATGGAAGCCAAGCCAATGAGCCCCGACAAAGGCGGTAAATGTAGCGGCAAAACGAAACTTCTAAAAAACACATAACTAATTGTCCTATCTCAATTGTGAGCGGAAATTTAGAGAACCTTCGAGAGATTTCAATATGACGTCACATCCTGTCGGAAAAGGTATGCATACCGAGAGCTCAGCGAGTGAATCAGTTGGAGTTTTGTCCGAAGTGCAAGCTGTTGAGCTAATATATGCTGAGCGCTACTATGAGTGATGTGACTAATTTTTTATTAGTGGTCTGCTTGTGTTGTTAATTTCTACAAGTGTTATTTAGATATGCTCCTAGCTTATGACTCCTGGATACGTCATCAACGGTCGCCTGCCATTCAACACCCTCCATTTTCGAGATATATCGCAAAATGTAAGGTTGGTAGAGTCCCTCAACCTCTACAACCGCCAGTTCTCCAAGTTGCAAGCATAGCCACAGACTATTAATATCACTGGTGAACAGCTGGTAGCTGAAAGCGGCTAGTTCTTTGTTAAAGCGCACGTCATTCGAACAGTTTTTGAATAATGATGGTTGATAGTACAGTCAGAGGAAAGAACCCGTATGTACAATAAATTCTAGGGATGAAGAATCTAGTTGTCAGTTTATTTCAAAATCTCGTATTTTATTCCTGGGTATAAACGGTAAAGTTATATTCAACTGCCCTCAAATATTGTAAAATATTAATTGAGGCAGATTCTTTGTGTCGTTGTTCTATGACAGTGATGTGAACCTTTTTGAGACGCTTCTCAAATTTTGTTCTTTATTTCTAAATGCTAGCCCGTGGGTCACTAAAAACTCTTGGAAAGTGGGGGA
The DNA here is from genome assembly GCA_013235015.1 of Araneus ventricosus. Taxonomy (NCBI): domain Eukaryota; kingdom Metazoa; phylum Arthropoda; class Arachnida; order Araneae; family Araneidae; genus Araneus; species Araneus ventricosus. Next base: position 731,290 of record BGPR01000113.1, read on the forward strand.
GGGTGTGGTAAAAAGGGTACCAATAATTTGGAAATTTCGAAAATTTGTTAACAGAAAAACTTGCCAGTTGTCTTTCTTTCTTGTTCTTACTTTTAAAATCGTAAGAATTATATGTGTTTCCTTTTGTTGCTCAAAATTTAATAATAAAAATAATAAAACAGAATTATTAACCCTTTAACTGCGGGTACTTTCTTATATATGTGGTTTATAAACCACGCCCGCAGTTAAAGGATTAAACACTTCTAGACGCATACACCAAGGCTGCCAGTTAGTTCAACACTGCGAGCTGGTACATCCTCGTTTTACCATTCAACGAATATGTGCGCCAATTTTATTACCGACTGTCCTGAATCCTAGACAGGTGCAGTGATATGTCAGAAAATCAGTTAGCCACCTGGGATTTTTTTTTTTCATAAATTAAGCATTATATATCTATATATATACAGCAAAATTAATTTAACCTGGCTAAAGCTTGTCCACAGCCAAGCTGCTATATTAATTGTTGAAAACTCCATATACTTGGATTGACTTTTTCAATACTTTTAATAACAACAGAGTTTTTTACTTCTTGACATATAAATGTTTATACTTAAATTTTTGTTCATGGTATCTATAGCATTTTCAATTCTTTAGATTTAGTTGTATTGTTCAAATAATGACTTTTTAGTTTAGGATTTGCTTCTTGATATGTCTTGTTACTTTGTTTCTGTATGATCATATATAATAAGTTATATTTAGATTTATATTAATATATATATATGAAAATGCTTTCAGATATGGATTTCCTATCAATTTCATGTTTGCTTATATTAATAAAAAAATTTTAACACCTTTAAATTAATAGTCTTTTAGATTTATTAATTTTTAAGTGATCATATTTATGGAACTCACAAAGATTTTAGTATTTCACTACATAGGTAGATGGCGCCACTAGATTTAGAATAAGATTGCATCATTTAATTTTAAGTATATTTTTACATTAATATATATTATTATAATGAGTTTAATTTATTATTGATGTTTAGTATAGTATTCATAACCTAATTTAGTAATAATATTTTCACTTTAAATGCGGAACTGTATTTCGTATAAAGCTCATGTCATTACAATAGCTAAGACTATGAATTGATAAGCATTTAGTTATATTCTCTCGTTTCTTATCTTGAAATATTTTGGAGATTTACTCCCATACTTTTTGTTTTTTCCAACAATTTCCTTTCGCAGAGGGTTGGCGCCTTAAATTCGGATTAATGCGACATATCAGTTCCCAAGGCTGATAAGCATTTGATTGTTGGAATTCCAATTCTGGGTTGTCTTTTTCATAGTAATAATAATCTATCTAGTATTAATGCATTCGTTTATAATCTATCGCTTTGTATTTCATTGTATGATTATTAATAAGGTAACATTATTTTATTTTTAATTATTAGTTTAATAAGGGCTTATATTGAAAATTGTACTTGAGTTTTGATTGTTTGGAAAACACACACACATATATATATATATATATATATATACTTTATTTTTTAATATTTTCGATTGTCTGTTCTCTCTTTTATGATATAAATAATATATTTTTAAACACCAATGCCTGGATCACATAAAATCTTTTGTGGGTCATAGGTTCGCCACCACTGTTCTATGAATATGGAATAAGAAGAGACGAAGGTTATAAGGACGTGGAGACTACAATAATCTGTTTTAAACGGACTAGAATAAATTTTAGTAAAGGTGTTTGAAAACATAAAAGTTCATATCTTATGAATTTATTCTAAATCCGTGAAAAAAGGGGTATTCAAATTTTGTTTTATTTCTTTAAACTTACCTCGCACAATTTAATATATCCGCCATTGCTGCAGTAGTTATGAAGAACTTTAAACTCGATCAAAATACAGGACAGTTAATGTTATTTATTGTCTAATACCGGAAATGAAATTCCGATTCCAAGCTCAGAAGATTTTTTTGAAGTCCAAAAGATTTTAATCTAGAAGGCAAAAAAATTCTCAAAAACTCTTTCAAGAGAAGAGAATTAAAGATATTGCGAAAAAGGTTTTTTTTCATTCCATTGTTAAATGCAGACATGGAAGCATTTAATGTCGTTTGCAGTTTTATCTCTAGAACGTTCCAGCAATTTTTGTGTTCTATTTTAAGTCTTTCAAAAGAAACTGAAATAGTTCACGATTGAAATGACGTTTTGTCAAGAGATTTGTCCGATAATTTTATGTGTCATATATCATTTGTCATATATGATTAATATAAAAAATATTTTAGCTGCTTGTAGTCTTTAATATATTTCCTTCATTTTTCAATTTCCTTTATTTCTTTTGTAATATTTCTTGTTCTCGTTCTTCTGACATTATTTTTCAATAGCTTTAAACTTGTCATTTATCATTGAAGATCAAATAAAACATATTAATTACTATATCTAACACAAGAATCAACATATACATAATGTCTTTGTCTGAAGCCTTACGGCAATAGGATCCAGAACTAACAGACTATAGTTGTAAAATATTTAAAGCGACACATAAAATACATCATTTATTCCATATCCTCGCTACTCTAAACAATGCATAACATCAGTAACAGCACAGATATTACTGTTTAGCAACGGATTCCGAAACGAGCACTTTTGGACGATTTTACACCGGAAAGGGGTGTCAGGCAATGAGTCATATGAGCGCATTTCCGGAGTTCTTTGTTAGATCACTCTAAATAAAATGTAAACATCTCTCCTTCCATTCTTCACTTTTCCCCTATTTTGATGACAATAACTCCGACGGCGCATGAGCAAAGGCGCAAAGGGTTTCGGAATCCGTTACTAAACAATATGTCTTTAACTGTTCTTATCATATAGAAACTAGTTGAAACTTTATCTAGAAGTTAGAGGTTTATTGACAAACCTAATGGCTTATGTTAAGGTTTGGGATCGATTTAACCTTCGGATGATCAGGTGGAAATTTGAAACATAAAAGGTCATATGGGGGTCAAAACACACGTATTTAATTACCATATCGAATAAAACCCAAAACTTAAGTTTTTTAAATCTTTTAATAAGAACATATAGAACAGTTGCAGCCATGTCAAAAAAGAATACTCAATGTAGTTGCATCTATAGCAGAAAAAAAAATAGAAAACTGAATATAGTTGCAACAAAACACTTCAAAATTAAATTGAGGAATAATTCACATTAGTATAAGGAATTCGAATACAAAATGCTCAATTGGAATTAATTAATCATTTTGGTTGATGCATTCATGACATATAGTTATGATATTGACAGGATTTTTGCAAACAAATCGATTGCACTTAGCACATTTCTTGGTAGTTTTTTTTGTCGAGTATTCTAGACAACAAGTAATGTATCAAAATTTAATTTTTTCTGTATTTATTCTTTTCATGGGAGAAGCGATAATTTCAGAATTCAAAAAAAATATTGTAAAATTTAGCTATAAAAATACTAAAAGCACTACAATTTTTTTAAAATTAAATATTCGGCAGAAACTGGCGTTGGGGTCATTTTATGACCCCACTTGGTCAGCCGAAGGTTAATTTAAGAAAATTAAGTGATGATAACACATCCGTCGAAATGTCTATGTATATAATAATATTAATATTACATAATAAGACTTTATAGATGTATTTTTCAAATTTCGTTACAATGAGAAACAAACGTAATCTAATTCAGATATCGTAGTTTCAGTTTATATTTACAGTTTCTTTAGTTCAGAGATCTTTAAAACTAAATATTCCCCTCTGCATCACAAAAATCTAAATTTTTCTCACATAAAAAAATTATATCATCTAATTTTGATAGAAAAAGTAATGAAAAATAATTAATACATGCATATTTATAAATATAATTAATACATGCATATTTATAAATATAATTAATACATGTATATATTTTCGTATAAAGTTACTTTGCATAATTTTAGGCAAAATTGTTATGTAGGTTCAAATAATTTAACTCCAAATTATTTCAATTAGTTAGAAATTAATCAGATAATTTCGTATACAGGCTAAAACGAATAAAAAGACCCAAGCATGTCATAAAGTTCCGGCTAATATTGGTTTTTTTACTAGCTGTATGATAACTTCTTATCTTTAAATGAATTGGTACTTTTTATTTTGAAATCAAGTCAATAAAAATTCAATTCGACCTTACTGTTAAAATATAATAATTCTGTTTTCGCGTACTGTAAAGAATGATAAGAACAAATGTTTTTACTTATTAGGAAACGTATCGAAAACGCTTAAAATAAATGACATAAAAGAACTGGTAAGGTATTCAAACGATTTCTACAAGCAATTCAATCTTCAAAAACTAAATATTGCATTTCGGATTATTTCATGGTGCAAATTTATTTTTGAGCCTAAAATGTGCTATTAAAAGATATTCTGCGGATTTAAGTAAGCAGAAAAGATCATTAAATGATATAAAAATTTGACATCGTTCTCGTGTAAATTTATATATAAATTATGAAAGAGGTAAAATTCCTTTTTAAGAAACATAAACATGGAAAATAGGAAATCGATAAATAATGAGTAGCAGCATACTTTAAAAGATATTTTAAAATATTTAATTATAAAATAAATCGAAGAAATAACGTTCATGAAACAAATTTGGGGCAAAACATCAATAAAATATTAATATTCTCTAAAAAGTATTATTTGTCATTAATTTTTTTTTCAGAAATCAAAGACACATGATACAAAATTCTTTGTCAACTCGGACTTAAAATATGTTCTTAAACATTATTTTCTAATTTGGGACGAAACAAATTTTTCAATTCTAAAATTCTTCTAAAACGTTTATGGCAAATGTGGTGTAAAAGTTTTTGTTAACTGTTTTATGCTTTACTAACACGAGTTACAAGGTTTCAAATGTTCTTAAGGTAGGCAATTTATTAGAAAACATCCTATATATCCTGATAGTTTTTTTACCCTTACCTAATTTTATGGCTAGCGATAAAATTTTTTATAGGCAACATTAAGTAATCTTCTTTTCCAATCGCATGCAACAAATTGACAGTTCACGCTCTACGGGACATCGTTTAAATGGCCAATTTTCATTGATCCAAATTTTACAGAGTATAATGTTTGCACCGTTTCACGATTATTTAAAACTCGTCACTAATGGGGCTCGGCATAGCCATGAAAGTTAATAGCAAATACCTCGCTAGTCAATAATTTATAGCTGCTGATTGTAAGAAGCTCGAATCCAGTTCGTGGAACGATATTCCATTGAAATCTTTTCATCACCGTTGGAAATAAGACAATGATACTTGGCGTCCCTATGATGCGAACAGGCGAAATACGTCAAAGAATCCCAACTCTAGTTTGTCCGCTAAGAATAAGCTTAAACAACTTAATGATTGTAGCCATACTTTGCATAGATGCGCTAAATATAAAATAAAAATTATAAATACATCAAAATTTGCACATTAAATGTTATTGAATAATAACCCGTTCATATAGCGTAAAGTACATATGAAATCAATACAGTTAAATTACAGTTGAAACATATAGCTCGAATTGATCACAAGTACACGTAGCGAAAAACGCTGTATTGACGTCCCGTTTTAGAGCAACATGAGGGTTCTTTTTCTACGGACCTCGTAATTTTGAACCATGTCCAGATGACGAAGACGACACTTGAGCCGGCACCTCTCTCTTCAAACCCCGGACAACAACAATTGGAGGACGTTTGAACCTCGACGTAAAGCAGGTCATTCACTTGCAGCATAGTCATGCCATTTGTTCTAAGCCCGGTTTTTTTCCCCACCCATTTTAATCGAAAAATACAGGCACGTCATTCACAAGGACGCTAACTCTGAACGAAGGCAAGGGGGGAGCGATCTTCTTTCCTTCTCTACAGCTGTTTGTCAATCGCTCTTCGATTTTCCTCAGTCAGCAGATTTCAATTTATGCTACTCTCGAAAAGCGAGGCTTTAATCCACGCAAGGCATTGTTTTTTTCGCTAGCCTCTTTCAGGGTGCCTCTGATTTTTCATTCGATTTCAGTCCAAACGGAATTTCAACCATGACAAGCCGTTTGGCTTATTTCCATAGATTTTTATCGGTTTTTCCTTCTAGCGTTTCAAAATATACAATTTGTCTGTGAAGTGAATGGCAGGCTTAAAATTAAGTGTGTTTCTGGCCCACACGGATATCAGTGGAATCGGTCTTAGAGGCTATAACCTTCCTGTCCCGAAGTCGAAACTTTACCACCTGGATACCGTGGTCCCAAATAGGTTAAGGAACACAGTGGATGTGAATATGTCTGTAACAGTTACTCTCATCGTTTCAAAGGACCTCTCTTTCATTGATCCAAATTTCTACAGAGGTTAATGTTTGCATCATTTCATGAACATTTAATCCGTGAGGGCGCGTGTTCCTTATACTCACTCGAAGACGCGCGTCGGGCTTCCTAGGCCCGAGATCCTTTTTTAAAAAAAACGCGCAGACAATTACATTTACTGTAATAGGAAACATTTGTTGTACTTGTACAGAATATAAAATATTTAAAAAAATAATTTTCAGATAAATCTTTTCTGGGAGAGTATTAAAATGAAGAAGATCGATGAATCCTTGTACTTCCAATATATTTATGAAAAGATTGGATATACTCTCCAAAGTTACCGGAATTCGCCTGGATATAAGTATTAATGCATCTCTGTCACATCGAAGAGCATTTCCAAGAATTTTGAACCGATGATACAACTTTTGCTTCACCAAAATTTTCGAATAGTTTTATCACGATGTTGTGTGTAAAAGTTCTCATATGTTTGCGAAGTTTTTTTCACATCATTTGTTAATTTCGGCTATCTTACAGTTTACCAAACTCTTTTTTAACTCCTTTTCTTCTAAATAATCTGTGTATTCACAAACATCCGATTCATTGTCTAATTCCTTTTCAGAATTCGACTTATGATCTCTAACAAGGTCAAAATTAACAATTTCTGCATTTTCTTCATTAATCGATTCTTAATTAGTTTCAGTTAAAGGTTTTACCAATCTTTCTATTTCATACTTGTAGTTCGAAGAGCGATAAATTGTTGCGATCTATCTGTTCTCTTCAGCAATTCACACAGATACGCGAGCGCTCGCATCGGGATTCAGAGGCCCGACCGTCTGTTTTCTGAGATAACAAATGAGGGGAAATTCTTGAAATACTTGTGGTCAGCAAGTAAAGTATCTTGAATGCAGCTACTGTGAATTTAATAGTTTTTCGTTCAGGGATTAATTTTCTGTAATAAATACTTTCAGCCTCCGAGCCTCGAAAGGCCCGATGCGCGTTCACCCGGGTTAAAAGAAATCGATAATGAGATAAAGAGTATCAATGAAAATTACTAGTTATCACCCTCTAAGCTAATGTTTTTGTATCTGGCAGATAATACGAAAATCGATTTTTGTACGTAGTACGCTATTCCAACGAATTCATTTGATCAGCACAGAATATAAGACAAATGTGCATGATGGCATCTCATGCCAGGAATTGATGAGGCTGCTTTGGCTTAGAGATAAGGTGTCAGCTTCGGGGCCGGAAGATCCCAGGTTCGCAACTGCCGGGTATGTGTGCCTGTTTCCCGTTAAATCATATGTAGGGGGCGAAACATCCTCATGCTGATGTGGTTCGGAAGTTCGGAAAAGGGATGCCAGTTCAGGTGTCGCCCTCGTCATCTGACCATGGTTCAAAATTACGAGGTCCGTCCCAAGATAGCCCCCGTGTTGCTTCTACACGGGACTTTACTATAAGTAAACTAAATTAAAGCCGGAAATTAATGCAGTATATCAATCATTTCTAATTTCATATGAATTGAAAAAGATACCCGAGGCTCTCCTCTCTCCAAGCTTGCACACCAAAACAGCGGGAAGACGTTCCATCGGACATACTCTATGAGAATCAGACTCGCCGAGTACTTTCGACTTAATTCCATATCTAATATCCGACATCTGGTACCAAATATTACTCTGGTCGTCGATGCCTTTTTTCATAACTTCGAATTAATCTAATACACTGAAAAACCAAGGTAGTTCCTTCACCAGTTTGGTTTGGTTATGGATTTTATGGCGAGAAAGGCTATACTTCGTCGGGTACATATTGATTTTGCACTACATTAAAACACATCCTGTTTAAGCAAATACAAAAAAAATATTCCAATATTTTCAGATAGTCTAAAACATTGGTCACCAAACTCATTAGTCAAAAGAGCCGAACTTCAGCGAGACAACGATTAAGATTTCTAGACGGTTTAAAATAGTTATTAACATTAAATAAAACCAGATGTAATAATCTTATTTATCGACCAAAAATATTTTTACATTAAAATGAAGATTTGACAAAACTCGCATTAACAATGACCATGCATTTCCTTTTAAAGTTTCGATAAGTCAGCTTTTCATGTTGTTGTTTTTTATTTCAAGCAAAATTCCAGGTTATCATCTGTAAGACAATTTCTTATTTAACTTTTGATAACGTCCATGATTGAAAAAAGATTGTTCGCATGAATATGTTGGCCAAAGAGTAAAAGAACAGCAAATGCTAGTTCTCAAAAACGTTCCGTGCCAAGTCGCTTTTGCTCAACTTTTCATTCAGGCCATTTTATGTTTTGACTAATTAAATGATAGATCTTTGAAGATTGATATATTATTACACAATCTTTCTATATATCGTCAACCATAAGTAATTAGCTTGTTTAACGTAGTTATCACATACTTGTACCATTTATGGCACACGTGGCACTACGATCAGTTTTAACTTTTCGATTAGTGTGCACTCGGGCGGGCCGAAAAAGTCGAAATTCCTTAGATCTTTTTGCGGTAGTGCAGAAAAGTTGCGAACTCCCATCATTAAAAAGTGTGCGAAATCTTATAACTCTGAATTGATATCTTCTGTCACCTCAATGGGCAGAAAGTTGAGAAAATTGGACTAAAAATGGTCAAAATATAAAAAATAATAAAAAATCACAGATTTTGTTGCTCAGTTTGCGGTAGTGCTTAACAGTTACGATTTCTTACAGATTCAGACACACATTCAGACATTTACAGTCAGATCTTCTGCCGCCTCAACGGCAGTGAATTTTGGAAATTTAAGGGGAGTTTTTAAATAAATACACGTTTTACTTATATCATTATAATGCGAATAGAAACTTGATTCAACCTTTGAAACATTCAAAATTACAAACGCACTATTTTTTTGCAATCTTTTTTGAACTCAAATTGTGACCGTTGTTTTCTGGATTCTAGTGTAGCTCTAATAAATCCATCCCTGTTCTGCTGTCCAACTCTTTTTCTGGAGTGACGAGTTTCACAATTCGCTCAACTGCTTGCGTGTGTGAAGGAAATTTAATAAAGTCTTAGCCGTTCATTGGCACATCGTCCTGTATCATCTTCAGAAGTTCATGAGAACTGAAATGTCTGAGAACTGTAGGCGGTGTGACATTACAAGCTTGCCAGTCAATGAAATCTACGTTGTCTGTAGTTCGAATGTTAACAGCAGGAGTAATGAATCTACGACCAAAATTACCATCTGGACCAATTTCCCTTGCCTTGATAATTCGCCGAGCTGCAAGGGTTCTAATATGGCATCTCTAATCAGTTAACATACCCAAAAGCATGTTTTTGGAGCCTCAAAGTAAGCGTTGCTAGAAATAACTGGTTCAATTATATCACGATACTTCTTAGGCAAGTATCGAGATGAGCTCATTTAATGCCACAAGTGTTTAGCAACATCCTTTATGGAATGATGAACCTCAATTCGGAACCATGAGGGTGCGTAAACTCTTAGATTGAATACAACCAAAGTTATCAACTCATTTGATGGGTTTGATGTTGATATATAAACCATTAAAATTCATTTTGCAGTTGTTAGTTAGCCAGGGGGCCAAATTTAAAGTGCCCGTTTTCGTTAGATCTAAAGAACTAATGGCTGTGCAAATGTCTAATAAATATCTCTGATCAAAACTTAGGTTGTTGGGATCAATGCCTGGCAAGTCACATTCAATACTATTAAAAGCAACAAGTGAAAGCTTCTCGCATGCTTTCAGGTTTCGACCAATGAAGACGAGGAACCAGAAGACTTGCGCTCAGATAGGTGTCGTAATGGAAACTCGTTAAATTAAGTAAGCCGATAATCCATTGGATTGGCAGATGTAGTTGCATTCAAAGCCTGCGAGTTACGCCATTAAACACTCCAGTGTTGACGACTGTGCCGTCACATTCCAGAAAAATTGGTTACATATTCATAAACTCTGAAATTGGCCCAGAAGGAAATTGTGTTCGTAGATTCGTTATTCCTGCTGTTAACTTTGGAGCTGCAGACTACGTAGATCTCATTGATTGGCAAGCTTTTTATGTCACACCGCCTACAGTTCTCAGACATATCGATTTTCATGAACTTCTGAAGATGATACAGGACGATGTGCCAATGGACGGCTGGGATTTTATTAAATTTCTTTCACACACGAAAGCAGTTGAGCGAATTGTGAAACTCGTCACTGAAGCCTCCAGAAAAAGAGTTGGACCGCAAAACAGGTATGGATTTATCAGAGCTACACTAGAATCCAGAAAACAAATGTCACAATTTGAGTACAAAAAAGATTACAAAAATAGAACTTTGGAATTTTGGATGTTTCAAAGGTTGAATCAAGTTTCTATTCGCATTATAATGATATAAGTAAAACGTGTATTTATTTAAAAATTCGTCTTAAATTTCCAAAATTCACTGCTGTTGAGGCGGCAGAAGATATTTACCTATAATTCTAAAATTTTATAGAGGTGTTGTTGTTAATAAATAGTAACTGTTAAGCACTACTGCAAACCGAGAAACAAAATCTGTGATTTTTTATTAATTTTTGAATTTTAGCCATTTTTAGTCCAATTTTCACAACTTTCTGCCCATTGAGGTGACAGAAGATATCAATTCAGAGTTATAAGATTTTGCACACTTTTTAATGAAGGGAGTTCGCAACTTTTCCGCACTACCGCAAAAAGATCTAAGAAACTTCGACTTTTTCGGCCCGCCCTAGTGTGCACCACATGTACAATCGATAGTACACGTGGCCTGAATGGAAAGTTTAGCATGTGCCATCCATGGTACACGTGATACGTGTTAACTGATCATATGAGTCGGGAAACTATTCCAGGGGCTGAAAATTATCATATCTTCCTTCTCCAGGTCTTTCAGACAATTTATGCTAGGAACTAATATTATATTTATTTTTCTCCATGTCAGCATTAAGGTGTTCAAATTTGGAGTTCCATAACTTTTTATTTTTAACTCCAATAATTGCATTTCAAAATCGGCAATATAAATATGAAAGGGAGAAAAATTCAATCCTGTTACGTCAACACTAACAAGTTTTTTTAACAAAGGCTAACGTCGCTTTGCTATTTCTGAAGTCCTCAAACCTCCATACAAAAGCTTCCCTCATATTTAAAATTGCTGTTTTGTTATTATGACCAATTACCGATTTATTTTCTTTCCGATGATTCAACAGACTTGGAAAATGAATTAATGTTTCTCTTTCAAAATTTTGTTTAAGAAGCTTGTTCTCGAATGAAATGACCAGCATCGAAAAAATTATGTTTGTCGCTGCCGTTTACGCTTAAGATGATTTAGATAAGACGTAACGTCTACCGTGAAATAAAATGTTTGGAACCACATATCGTCTATTAGTTCAGGATAGTCAGCACCCTTTTCAAGGATAAATGCTTTAATTCCTAATAATAAGGAAGCGAAACGTTTTAAAACATTTCGCTTCCTTATTATTAGAAACGTTGTAAGCCAACGTACATTCTTATGCATCAGAAGATCTGCATATTCACTATCCATTTCAACTAAATAATCTTTAAATTGGCGATCAAAAAGGGTTTAGCTGCAATTAGGTTGACGGTCTTGATCGCCGACTGCATAGCATTGTAAATTTCTTCCGGAAATGTCTGCGCAGAAAGCGCTTCTTAATGAATGATGCAATGGTAAACAAGTATTCTCGTGATAAATTTTTTTCTTCAAAATAGAAACAAAACCTTTTCTTACTCCGGTCATACTTTTTATCATATCTGTTGAAATTGAAACAATTTTATCGAGTAGAAAATGATATTGCTCTATGCATTTATGACAGCATTTCCAATACCCTCGCCACGTGTTTGACCTTTTAGTTTCAATAATCCTAAAAGTTCTTTTTCAAGAGCCGTAGACGAAACAAATCGAACCAAAAGTGAAACTAGCGCTGTTTCATTTATGTCACATGATTCGTCAACAGCTATTGATAAAGCTGAAATCAATTTAAGATTTTCAGTTTGCTGATTGGTTATATTCAAAGACATTTTGACTATCCTATCTTTTACAGTTTTAGCAGATAGTAGTAACTCTGAACATAGTCGAAATCGATTCGTGGTAGAACCACACTCAAGTGGCGAAAGCTGGGCATTCATCAGTACTCCATTCCATTCCATTTGTCCCAATAACTGGTTTGCATTCCACTCATTCCAGTCGAAAAATTTAGGCAAGTCATTGACGGATGTTCCAAAGTTTGTTTTGATAAAACTTTCTTGAGAAGGTTCAAAGTCCCAGACTCACTCCCACGCACCGCTTTTACTTTCAAGATGGCTCAACCTCTTCGCGGGGTCTCAATCTAGGCAGTGGTTTTGTTTTCCCGCTACCCTCGTAGAGAGGTGTCATAAGACCATCCAGTCATCCCAATTTGATTTCAAACTATCCGGAATTCCATCAGTGCAATTCGTTTACGCCAATTTTCATCTTTTTCTCACATTGAAGAAATGTTTTCCCTTCCCGTGTTCCAAAAATAGTGGAATTGGACAGCGTTGAATGTTCCGCTTTAAGAGCCGCAGTTTGCAGACCCCTGGACTAAAATATTAACAAAGTAACATAATTCAAAGTACTAAGGTTATAAAAGGTTATAAACAAGTGTTAAAATCTGTTCAAATTTACATGAGGAAATAAACTCTCATGTATTTTTAAGGCGGTAATAGATGAGGTCGTCCTCTACCAAGCAACATCGGTAATATAATAACACTTATTTACAGATCTGGAGAATTAAAAAGAAAATGCCTGATTAACGATTGGTCGGAAATCAGCTCTCCCAATATTAGAAAAAGATAATAAAAAACTTATTTTATTCGTAAGAAATTGAAAGATTTATTGGAAGAAAAGTTATTTCATTTAAGTGAGAAAAAAAAACCCGCAGGTAAAAAGATCTTTTTACCTTCAAAAATTTCAAAAAAATACGGACAAAAAAAAGGATATTGCCATTTTTCTCTTATGAAGCCAATTTTTAAGATTAGAATTCTAAAAGTAGATTTTACAAATTATCCTTGTTACTTTTAGAGTTTACCAAACTATTTTTTTCTATTCTGTGATGTGAAATTTGCTGTATTACGCAAAAAGAAATGTTACTTCGTTGTTACAATTTTTATATTTTGTATTATGTAGTAATTAGTGTATGTTGAATAATTAGCTTAATAAATCTTTTCTCGTTTAGTAAGATATTTTGTAAAAAAATAGATTCATTAATATGAAAAGAAAGCTGATAAAAAAAAATGCGTACTTAAAACGAATGAGAGAAACATCTAAAAGTTTATAGCATTACTAACAGGGTACCAGGCGTTTCCCGGTCTGTTTTAGGCGAAAATATCTTCGAACACTGGAAAGTAAAAGTTTATTGAAACGAGTTTATTACTAAATTTTTTTATGAAATGATTCATAAATTAATAGTACAAAAAGTTTCTTTAATTTATCATAAATCATAGTATATAGTATTACCTATATTTCTTGCATTGTCAGTCAATGTTTTGGGGTATCTTATTATTTTAGGCTCCCAGGACATAAAAAGTTCATGCTAATTGGTCCTTAAATGTCCTACAATGTCTCACCTCCACCCAACAAGAAAGAGTGAGAGATACGACCCATTTCTCAATGTAGTATTTTTTTAGCAATGCTTGAGTCATTTTTTAACTAAAATTTCAACAATTAAAGTGCCTAAATCAACTAATGAAAAATGTTTCGCAAAATTTCTCCAGCCGTTCTAAATAAACATTTATGCATGTCTTGTCGGTAGTTATCATCCTAAAGGGTTGATTAAAAATATTTAACATCTCCATATTTTTAATTCGACACGTTGGAACCTGCGAGTTAAGTTTGATTTCGATCAGTCCATTTTTTATGTCGATTTCGGGGACATTGCGCCAATTTACCTTGAACGAATGGGTTAGGGCTTATTTACCTCCACAGCACTTCATGTCATTTAATAAGGAACATGCGTACCAAGTTTCATCAAAATTGTCTAAGCCATTGAAATCGCCAAGCGTATCAATCGGCTCAACATGTATTTTGGAGACATTGCCCCACCCTACCCTGAGGAAGACCGTAAGGGCTAATTTACCCTACAGTACTTCAAGTCGGCTAATGAGAAATCTCTGTACCACATTTGATCAACATCGCCAAGCTTGACAATCGGCCTATTGGTTACATGTATTTTGGAGACTTTACCTGGGTTAGGGCATATTTACCCCTAAAATACTTCAAAGCGGCTGATGAAGAACATGTGAACCAAGTTTCATCAAAATCGCCAAGCATGTCAATCGGCCTATTTGTTACATGCAATTTGGAAACTTTGCCCCACCCCACTCTGAGGGACTGGGTTAGGTTTATTCACCCCTACAGTACTTGAAGTCGGCTAATGAGAAACCTGTTCCAGAAGTTCGGAAGGGATGCTGGAACAAACATTTATACATACATACGTTGAGTTATATATACTATATAGACTATAATTTAATTTTATGCGACTTGCGGAATTTTTTTGTGCTGCTGTGTGTATTATAGTTATTGCATGTAAAAAAATGTAAAATATTTACGTGAATACTTTTTGTTTGGTCTTCAAGAAATAATTAGTTAAACGCCCATACAAGTCTATGGTAAATCGATCCTCGATTTACGAATAATTCGAAAAATGAATGTCTTCTTTCGAACGAATTTATTTTCGTCAACAATCATCCACTATGTTAAAAAAGGAATTGTTACGTTGAGAAACGGAAGGTTAAATAGGTCATCAAGTAATAAGTAGTGGTGATCCGTACGTATCAAGATATTATTCTCCCCTTAAGTCATCTTTAAGTCAGCGAATCTTATTTACTCTATAAACTTAATGAAAATAATCTGGACAATGATAAAGGGATAAGCCAACTTAAGCGATTATTGTGACTCATACCATAAATAGTGACACATTTTCTGAACCAAAATAATCACATAGTGTTAGAAAATAATCTCACAATTCTTGTCAAGGGACATCTTATTTTGGACATTGGACATACAGATAATTCTGTGATTGGACATGAGCACTCCTAAAATTCGACAATGGCCAATTTCGAACTCAAGGATGATGTTCAAATTGTTGGCTCTCGTAATGATTTATTTAATTATTGATTTAGTTCATTTAAATTAATCCTAGTTAAGTTAATTTAGTTAAATTTAATTTATTATAGTTAACTTCATATTATTAAATATTTATGCGGATGCGATAGGTTGAAATAACGCCAACCATTTCAATGGAAAGAGCTTATCCATTTACTGGATGATTACGGACGAACGTGTCACTGATTTTTACTTTCTCGTATACGAAGTATACAAAGAGAAAGTATTGTAATCGTCAAAAAATTCGAACTCGACATTTTGACGAATCTCCACGTTTTAGACCTCCGAGTCCGAAAAACACAATTTTGGAATTATGTCTGTGTGTCTGTGAACACGATAACTCGAAAACTATGAGAGCTACGGGGATGAAATTTGGTATGTGGTCTTTAAACATAATTTGTAGGTTTATATCAAATTTTGGACAAAATCCG
Organism: Araneus ventricosus; assembly: GCA_013235015.1. NCBI lineage: Eukaryota > Metazoa > Arthropoda > Arachnida > Araneae > Araneidae > Araneus > Araneus ventricosus. Next base: position 747,156 of record BGPR01000113.1, read on the forward strand.
TCAACGGGAAGTCTGTCTGTCTGTCTGTATGTTCGAGGTCATGCGAACACTATAACTCAAAAACTTGAATATCTAGATGGATAACATTTGGTACACAGTTTTATCGTCATAAATGTAGGTTCGTATAAAATTTTGGGCCAAATCCGTCAAAGGGTTGACTGTCTGTCGGTCTGTATAATATACCATTGAAACCAATCCGCAGTTTGTCCTTGAGACGGCAAGAGTGAAACATAGCAGTGTGCAATAGATGCGTTTTAATCGGTACGCATCTCTTTGAATTCTTTACCTAGATATTTTTCAATCACTATAATGAAAAACCTTCTGATAGTCATCGTATTCTGGATAACAGTAGGTTCGAATTTTTTTAGCCACGCGGGGGAAGGAGAAACGGTACCTTTTGGGGGAAGCATACGAGAAAGTTTAAGGGAGAACACTCTATCTGGTTATACAGATAACAGTTCTATTATTTGTTTATAGAAGATGCTGGATGATTTTAAACTGGTGGAGAGGCTGGAAGTTGCTCTCGGTCACCTTCACGTACCGCTTCATATTGCAGAGATACAGCCGTGTCGCTTACTAACGGTCAGTCGCTAGTTTTTAAATTATTTTAATCGTCAAAATATTCGAACTCGAGATTTTGGCGAATCTTCACGTTTCAGACCTCCCCGAGTCCGAAAAACACAATTTTGGAATTATTTCTGTCTGTGTGTCTGTAAACACGATAACTCAAAAAATGGTTAGAGCTAAAGGGACGAAATTTGGTTCTCATGGGCTTTACACAAAATTAGTAGATTTCTACCATATTAAGGACGAAATCCGTCTGCGGGAAGTATGTCTGACTGTCTATCCGGGTTCGTATGAACATGCTAACTCAAAAACTTAAATAGCTAGATAGATAAAATTTGGCACACAGTCTTATCATCAGGAATGTAGGTCAGTATTAAATTTTAGAACAAATCCGTCAAAGGGTTGATTATCTGTTAGTCTGTATAATCGCATGCTTGTAAACACGATATCTCCTAAACGCAATGACTTAGATAAATGGAATTTAGTATGTGGTTTTCTAACCTTAATTGCAGATCTGTGTCCAATTTTGGTTTCAATCGATAGAAAAAAAGGCGTTCAAATTTCATATTCGGTTTCTTCACCATTCTACGACGCAAAAAAATGGCGCGCCCGCTTTGCGCGTTTTCCTCCACCTGTGTTAGGGAATGGTGCGTGTTACCGCCGGTTGGAGTATTTTTTCTCCACCTGTGTTAGGGCATATACGAGAAAGTTTAGGGGAGACAACTCCCGCTTGTTATTCATAGTTTCCCCTACTCGGAAGCTTAAGTCAATCGCTATCCCCTTCTCAAAAACGCATGTCCTTCTGCTCTCATGAACGCCCTCTTTCGTTGACTGTGGTATCAATTTTCAATTTCCACATTTATTTCCACTCTTTATATCTCTTTCAAATTATGTCTGATAATTATCTCTCTCCTTATTTATTATTATCTTCCTGAAATTATCTCTAATTTTGTAATTTAAAAATTAGCTGGTTTTAGTTGAAATAGATTATTTTGTGCTTAGTAAAGCAATACTAAGTAAAACCTGTATGTTTTCGATTTTTATACTGTCAAAATAGTCAATATTTGTTATTCATTCATATATGTAAAACTATATTATGGCCATATTATAGGAATGATATTCAGTAATATTACGTAATGCTGATTGTAATCATGCTGTTTTCTAAATATCAAGAAATGCCTATGTGTGTTGGTTGGATCCCATAGAATTATGCTTTGCGTCTACTAGGCATTCATCTAAACGTATGATAAAGAAACCATATGGATTTCTAGTCACAAGAACATGTGGTAGTGTTTGATATAAGAAAGGATTTACCAAAAAATAAAGCATGGAGAATAAATACCTTTCTTTCCCCTGAATATTCATTATGAGGAAGACAAAATTATTTACCTGGAAAAGAAAATGCTTAATAATAATATGATACAATATTTACAATAATATAGATAACATTTGCAATATATAATGACTTACATTAATTTGCATGGAACTTTCTAAATTTATTGCTGTATTATACACAATAAGATTAAAAAGTTTTTGTCTATGGAATTTAATTTCATAAAAGATAAGATAAATAAAGCACTTCCTTTAAACACTACATTATTCAGTTTCTTTCTATAAAGGATTTTTGCAGTACTTAAATCTTTGATAATTAAAGTATAAATATATTTTGGTGGATAGTAGTACTTACATTAATGGATTTAAATCTTAGCATTTTTAATTTTGTAAGTTTCCAAAAAACTCTTTGCACAAAAGTAGCGTAAAGGTAAAGAAATGGGGGGAAAATGAGAATGTATTTTACACAATCTTGCCTTGAAGCAGTTCTTGTACTTCACTAATTAAAATACTTAGCAATGTTGGCCTAAAGGCATGGAAAGTTTTTAGCTTAGCTTTAAAAAACAATTTTTCCGCTATCTTATTTCAAGATACAAATTAAAAACACTTCTAATTTAAAAATGGTCAAAGAAGTGCATTTTTTTCTTCTTGTTGATTTTATTTCGCTGTCTGTAGTTTCCCCCCCTGCCCTCCGCTTTTAACTTTTTTTATATTTGTTAGTTCGATATTCTAAGTCACAATTCAAGATGCTCAGCTTATACTGAAAGGATTTGAACTTCTTTGAAATTGCATTTGTTAGCTAACACCAAACGCGTAGGATTTTTTTTTCGATTTCGTAAGTCACAGTCCATGATGCTCAGCTTATACTGAAAGGATTTGAACCTTTTTTGAAATTGTATTTGCTAGCTAGCACCAGACTCGTAGAAAACTTTTTAACTGCAAGTCATTAATATCATTACGTGTTAGAAAATACCATGACTGTAGGTATAATGTTCGATATCGTGTGACTGTACGGTTAAATATTAAATTTTTAAGATTTGTATTTTTATTATTCATTTAATGACAACATTCTACGTTAATTTAACTTGACAACTTTTTTATATTACATTTTGTTTTGTTTCCTAGTTACCTTGTTATATAAAACAGCCAACAAAAGTAAGCTCATAAGTAATTAATTATTTCTATTCAACAATATTGCAGCTCTTTGAAATTTGAGACGAAAATTATAATGAAATAAAGAAACAACAATTTGATGAAAACATTTTTTACCAGAACTTTTTTTGTACACATATGAAGAAGCTGTTGTGATTTTTAATCAGACATTTAAGAATACTCAATCCTTAATAGAGTGCCAGTAATTCATTCCACCGATTACAAAAATAAGTACAACCTCAAATAAGACAAAAAAATCCAATGTTTGCTTGAATGTTGGCATACTTTCGATATTCTATTGATAAAAAATTAATTTTAACATCAAAGAACTCAATGATTTATAAATTATTATTCAAAGAGTGCCAATATTTAAAAATTAGAATTTGAAAAAAATGAATAAAATAGCAATTATAAAGAATTAAATACATATTAAAAATATATTAATATAAATAATTGAAATTATTGTAAGAAAATAATCACTAATTTTTAATATAACATCTCAATAGTATGATTTCTTTGAAAAGACTATAAATTATTATAAATAATTATGATTATTACACATTTTTCGTAAATGTTTAAATATTTCTGTGAGATTTTCGGACTCATTGTTGTAAAATAGGAATTTAAAAAATTTAATTTGCAAAAATCGCATTTAAAATTTATCTAGAATTACAGAAGAATAGACGAAGTATTCTATCAGAATATTCCTGTTCAAATATTTGTGCCAATGGGGATGTTTTGAAACTTTATTACTTTTTATTAACTTTTATGTTCGACTGTTTTTGCGTGTAAATGTATTTTATTTACTTGCATAGTTCATTCAGATTTAATTTGAACTTTTTATATTCATTTCAAAAAGAAATGGACGTTAAATCTAAAATGAAAAGCAAGTAAGAAACGCGTTTTTCGTCCTAAAAAAAAGGCGAAAACAAGTTTTCAGAAGGAGCTAAAAATATTTCTTCATAGGACGAAAAATGTTACAAAACTTTTACATAAGCAAAAATTAACCAAAAAAGATAAAACTTTTTCACCATTAACGACTCTTTTCCACCAAATAACTACCAAACGATATTTATATTATTTATTACGACCTACGACTCAATAGAGGGAAAAGCAGTAAAACTTTCATGAAGCACTTCTGAAATTGACACTTCCGCACAGAATTTATGCATCGGTAAGTGATGAAATTGCTTTTAGTTGTTTCCCTCGGGGAAAGTTTCCGTAGTAATTTGAATTCAGATGAAAGGGAACTCTTTTCTCTCAAACGTAATAAAATTGTTTTTATTCGGCCAAAAAGTATTTAATTGCATTTTCACGACCATGTATTGATCGGCCATTACTTTTATTATGATGTGGGCGAAAATATGGATATGAGTAGCACTATGCTTGCTATTTTTATTGGACCTAGAGAAAGGGGTATAGAGAAGCTTGCCTTTTTATTTCTTCTTTACGATGGAGTATTCTGAAAGGCTAAATTGTAGTCAGTCATAAAATCCTCAGTTTGGAATCTTTTTTCTGTAGAGGCGTACTTTAATTTAGGGGAGATTGCTTGCACAATCGATGCCACTTAAAATGCAGTTCCATAGGACGTAATGTTGAAACAACAGCTTGATTGAGCTTTGTCTCGCTGATTCCAGAATATTCGTGATAAAAACACCTTAAAAAGTCCCTAACGCTCTGGGCGGAGTTAAATATAACTCCGCCCGTTTAGTCTGCGTCATTAACGAACGCGCAAATCCGATTTCTGTTATGGCGTCAAAGAACTCAAACATGTTTTCCGAAATAGCAGTTTTCTGTATTTTTTTTTATTTATGCTGATTCATTACCTTCGCTTCAAGGATCAATTCTTTGTGGATTAGTTGATTGATTCATGAGTTCGGTTTTTCGTGCTATTATTATTAGAATACTTTAGTTTTTGTAAAAAGGGTTCTTTCTATTTCGTACTTGGAATTGAATATTTCTATATTTTGCAAATGTTTTTTTCTTAACCGTTCTTATACTGAAAGGCTTCCTTTACTTAATGATTTGAAATAAACACTCTCTTTGCCCTGCGTCATTAATCGGACGCGCAAATCACATAACTCAGACAGGTTTTTTTTTTTAATGTAGAATATGGAACTTGAATTTGGCTACCTGCCAAAGAGATTCTGCTTCTTAGATCATTTAATATCAAATAGGACTTATACTGGAATTAATTTATATTTCGGAGATCTTTTTGTTGAATTAGGAAGTATCGGAGCATTTTTTCTTTTTTGGTTTTGTGTAAAAAATTTTTTCTCTGAATATTGGGAAACGTTATGAATACAGATATTTCTACTAAATTATGGGATCTTCAAAATAGCGGACGGACGTTATTGCTAAACCTTGCCAACGTGCATATGATTTGTAATACATCTTTCATGAGTGAATCTGTGCTGAGATATGATTGGCGAGCTAAAGGCTCGTCTTAGACAGGCACAAATCTTCTAGTTACTCGGATATCTGTCGTACCATGTTAATTCCTGTGAAGAACACTGGTAGAAGGCAAATGTTTTAATTATAACGATGCACAAAGAACACTGATAGAAGGCAAATGTTTTAATTATAACGATGTACTAAGCTACTATCAATCAGACTACCAAACAATAACTACCCATCAGATTTTTCCTTAATTCATTATTTGATAATCATATCTTTAATTAATGCTCTGTTATTTCATTGTTTTAATGATTATTCTATAGCCAATCTCAGTATGTGAAGAACCAAATATGCAGACGACGTTTTGTCAGATTAACGCTCCGTTTTTCAGCTATATGAGAGTTATTTCCCTATGTAATTAATAAAATAATAATTTTTGAATTTAATTTCATAACATTTAAAACTTTAAAGTATTTTAAAATTTACTAACATTGTTTGTTATCATAAACGTATTCTCAAATGTATGAAAAAATAGACCTATAGACATTAATTGTGCGGCTAAAACCAAAAGATTTTTTGCGTTTCGTACCAAGATTCAATAGTATATCGTTCAAGAGACTACACCGAAACAACGTTTTAAAGAGATTTTAGTGTAAATATACAATTGGCGGCACGAAAAAATATTTCGTTCATAGATGAGTTCGCGGAATACTTCTACTGGGGAGATAGCTTGCCAGTTAGAAGTGACATTAGTCAAAGGTGAAAGGAGTCATGGGCGGTCGTCGAGAAAATCGAACATAGGTGGCACCGGTGAGTCCAGGGGAGAAAGAAAACTTACTCAAACGATCATTGCCCTTTCCGTTCGAAGTAAGGGGTGGTCGTAGATCAGACACTAGCTTCACTTCTCCTCAATTACGTCTGCTTGTCGAGAAGAAAAGGGTCTTCAACATTCTGCCAAAAGGGGTTATCTAGGGCGAGGTGTACGAGATTACGAAACATTTGTTAGAATAAACGATGTTAAGCTCGTCTTTGGTTGTTATTTTTCTTGCTAGAGTTAAGCTTGATTCGATCGTTGTTTCTTGACATTGAAGAATAGTTAAACATAGTTAAAGACATTTGATTCCGACCGTGGGTAGAGAAAAGTTTTGGAAAATAGTTATAAGTTTGCTTTTAAAATGGATTAAAGAATCCATTATATGAAGGGTAGCCAGAACTAAAGTATCCTTGTTAACATCTTCACCTACGAATTTATTAAACTCCTGATATATCCTATTTAGAACATTTATCCTTATTTTAATCCACATCAGAACGTAAAGGACACCAGAAATAATTAACCCCTTAGCTGTATAGCTTTCTGTACCATCTAATTAGAAGACCTCTTTCTGTTTTGGGAATGTGTTGTCGTAATAATTCAACTACGTGTCCGTAGAGCACTTGAGATGTCGATGGATTATCGGTCATTTTTGTATCGAATGACAAAGTGTATGAATGACCTAATGTTAGCTTATAAATTTAAAATTGCCTTAATTCGACACACAAGTGGGGCTCGGGCATCACAATTAAGAGTTAGACGTGTCCAAGTGATTTTTGCCATTCAATTTAATTGCTAATTGACTTAATTACTCATTGTAATTTCAAACATTCTGTAATTCAGGTGCATGCGTTAGACAGGCCATTGAAGGCAAGAGGTTAAGAGTACTAAAGGAAGAAACACAGAGGTCATACAAAAGACGACGTTTCGGTGGGATGTATTTCAAAACATTGAAAAACGAATGGCGCAAAATGAGAAAAATGAATAAAAGAAACATCTAGTAATAATGGATTTTTACTAGATGTGAACTTTTTACATCAATGTGTTAAGAGAAGAGCTGTTTCTCTGTAGTGTGTGTTTTAAACAGTGATGCTTTTATCCTAACCAAACTCTATATTTTCAAATATTGATTAACGTATCCCTTGAAAATCCTTAAATTGATTCTCGATCGAATGTAATCATGCCTCTCTATGTTATGCGCTTACTAGTCCGAGAGAACGTGGCAAAATAAATAACGACTGAAAATCAAGAGTGATTTTCACCATTCTCTGTAGGCAATCGCCACCGGAAATGTTGATGTTCAGTGTGTTCTGATTGTCTACATCAAAATCGTTTTTTATAACTCTAACAATACTCTTCTTAATATTCTAACTTCGTATTAATTAAAGAATAGCATGAGTATATTGTGTCCCGGCTTCATCCACACGAAGCCAGATACAACATGTATATATGTTTCTCGCTGTCACTTCACGAGAAGATTCTCGGAATTGATTTTATTTATCCCTTCTTGAGAATAAGGAAGTCTACATAATATATGTTGCTGTAACAAATTATAATCATCATTCTGAAGATAATCTTAAAATGGTTATTGTGCCATTCTTTTGGGGCAAAAATTAAGAGAACGCTTTTGTGTTAGGAAGTTCTATTCTGGGAAAAAAAGGTATATTCTGTGCATAAATTTTATTAAAAAAATGAACGGTAATATCTGCCGCTTTTTTGCAAGCCGTCACTATTGTTCTTCTCTTACAGAAACGTATAATTCCTTTCCTCTGATGAGAAATGCACTTTTATGAATCGCTGATGAAAAATCTGCAACGATATTTGGCTGATCTAATACTGCAAAATTGAAATAGGCAGGAAGATTTTATTGAAAGTGTTCTCTGTTTTTTCATGTGAATTTGCTCAGATTTTTAAAATTTGAAATTCTGACTAAATTGACTTGATTTATTTTATTAATATGGAGAAGGACAACAGGACTGATATGAATGATTCGGATTCTTTAACAAAATACTATATATTGCTTGAGTAATTAACAAAATGAAAGTTGATTGACCGAGAGAAGGGAAGTCTCTGTTTCAACTCGATAGGTCAGTATTTCGTCTGTCTGTAAATTCGTTTGTTCCGCAATCACGACCAAATTCGTTGTTCGATTTTTCGAGTTCGGCATGAAGGTTCCTTAAGGTTGTAAAAATGACATATATGTAAGAATTTTCATTTTTTGATTTCGTTTTAAGATGGTGGCCGCTTTAATTTTTTCAGTGTATTGGCTAGTCATTGACGAGTTTAGCACCATTAAAACATCTGAAAGACTTTGTTAAAGGCGAGACACATAATCGTAATTTTTTATGTAACTTTGATAATAAGTTTGTTAATACTGATAAAAGCAGACATTTAATTGTAATTTTATTACTACTGATAAAATTAGGCAGTTAGTTGTAATTTTGCTAATACTGATGAAAGCAAAGATTTGTGTAAATAATTCCATAAAATGAGAGAAAATCATAGATGAGGATTGCTTTTTCGTGTTTAGTTCCATCTAATTTTAATTTCCTCTTTTCTTGAAAATATGTTTTTCAACGATTCAAGCCAAACTGTACATGTTATAAAAGTTTGATGACTACCTCCAATACCGGGCGTAAAATTTTCTGCAACTTTGTTCCAGAACAATTTTCATGTATTTTTATAAATAAATTAAGAAATTTGCTTTGTCAATTCAGAGTAAAATTTGCGCGTAATATAGGTGTCCAATATCGTACATTGTTTGGTAATGTAAAGCATAGCTATATATAGTTTGGTTTGTAAATATAGCTTTGTAAGGTAGCAGTGGCGAATCCAGGGGGTATTGGGACTGCAGCCGTCGCCCACCCCAGAGCTAAGCCAAAAATATTGACTTTATTTAAAATCACTACTAGTGTTTGTTCTTAATTTCCCTTTAAAAAATAATAAAATCGTGACAACATTGCTTTCTGGCTTGACATGTTCAAAAGGTTTCCTACTTTTCTAGTCATAACATTTGTACTTATAGCGTTGACGCGGTCAAAGACATTTTTTGGCTAGTTATTTCATTGTATTCTTTATTAAATTATCGAAAATATTGCCTATTGTTCTTCATGATTCTTATTGTCAGGTGAGTAAATTCTGAAAAGTTGGTGTTTTGTTTTACATAAGCCATAAGGTTTGATATTCGTCACTGCGATACAAAATGTTGATGACCTCAGCTCCCCCCGGAACCAAATCCTGGATTCGCCAATGTAAGGTAGTGTATATATGGGAGCAAAGAAGGTACCTTCTCGAGAGTCAAATTATGATGTCTGGTGCCCCTCGAAACAATATTGTCTTCGAAATAATTGATAGCAATGGATAAGCCTTTAAAGATTGCAATGAAGAACTAGTTTTAGATTTTTTTCGGCGGGGGAAGGGAACGCGATTTCTACTGTTCACAGAATTACTAGTCTAGCAGTGTGACAAATACGCATGCGCCATATCAAAGGCAGGCGCTCATGCACCATCAGCAAAAACATAGCCACCGTATGGTTTGATCTGCGAGAAGTCAATATGAGCATAGAACGTTTATGTGTTATGAACGTTACTAAATGTTTAAGTGTTCTGTGTTTGTGTTATGCGAATGTATAACGTAACAAATTTAATTACTTTGAAAGAGCTAGCCGGTGTCGTGATAGTAAGGAATTGATTAAAAGGTCCATCAGCCTTTGTTTTATGCATTCTCATTGTTAAAAACTCTGTTTTCTGTTCTTTCAAGAAATCGTAAAAACAGTTTATTTGTAACGATTTTCAAACTGAAGTGGACAAAGGTTGTGGATGATAATTTGAACATAAGAATAACACAGGCGACAAACCTTGCCGCAAAAAATAAAAAAGACATTCCTGTTAGATTTTAGCACATATGTGTTGATAAGCCCTCTTTATGGACTTTAGGATAAGAATATATAAACTCTGTATACATCGTATTCAGAGTTTTCATTGAATCGATGCTTTTATTTGCAGCACAATAAAAAGTCGGATGCAGTGCTTCGAATTCCTGTCTTATTTTGCAAATCGGATCACTTTTTAAAAATAACAGACCTCCAACTGTCTAGTTTTCTTCCAAAGTACATGATTCAGCAACAAACAGCCAACAAAATGATGTCCCAATCTCACTTTCTCCTGTGAAGTCAAGCGAAATCAGTAACCTTAACTGGAACAGGAGGCCTGTGACACTCGTTATATAAATAACCTGGTACAAAATCAAATCGATTGTTTTCTTTTTCGGTACAAAAATAGACGTGAACCCAAAATGATTGAGTAACACAAAAGAGATAGTTACAGTTTCCTGGCGCCAAGCCAACTATATCAGATGGTAGGGTACCTATTTGAGTAGAAATTTTTTATTCGAGTCAGTTTTCTTTTCTCAAGAAAAGAGTTCAAGATAAAATTACCTTCAGATACTTTCTTTATAGGAAGACAGCTTAAGATGGCATCACAAACCGTTTTATGGACTTAACGAGAAGATTTTCAATCTGAATTCTGCAGGGTTTTGTGATTTTGTAAAGTTTTATGGCTTGTAACATTTTATATTCCCTTAGTTTCAGAATATAAATCTAATCGAGGAGAATTTAAATGTTATAATGTCGTTATATAATGTCTTAAACTATAAAATGAAACTATATACTAAATAATTCCGATTACTCGTACTACACATATAAGTTAGTACTTGCATTTCTATTTAATATAAATAGAACTTTTAATTTTAATGTTACGTACTTAACTTGATGAGACTGACTAACAATATATGTATGACAAGAAAAATTAACTAGAAAAAAATTCGATTGTTTTATTATTAAAGGTTTTAAAAAATGGAAAAATAATTTATTTCGATGATATTCCTTAACTTATACAGGCCAAATTTACGGATTTCTAGATAAAAAAAATCTTTATTTATTTTCGAAGTAAGCCTAATGCCTCGAAATATTTACAAGAATGCTTTAAATATAGAGGAAAGGAGGGCAAATGTAGGCACCTAGTGGCTTTTAGCTCATAAAAGCTAAAATAAGTAAAATACAGACTTCAATATTTCACACAATGTTCTTTATTTAACTATTAATCAATAAATCTAGGCTACAGGATTTTGTCTCTAATCATTTAAGTA
>BGPR01000113.1:758570-812999 GCA_013235015.1 Araneus ventricosus
ATCAATAAATCTAGGCTACAGGATTTTGTCTCTAATCATTTAAGTAAAAAAAATTTAAATTAAAGAAATGAAAATTGCGTACCCTTATTCTACATGGAGTGTAAGAGTACACACCGGATCCGGTCTAACAATAGTCGCATGCAAATACGTAGGAATCACTGCAATCCTCGTGATACCACTCTTTACACAATTCACATTGAATCCAGTTTTTACGACAGGAATTCGTAAATCCTTTGGAAATATTTAAGATAGCATCATTAGCAGCAAGCATTGGCTCAGCTAGTTGATGGTTGTTTGTCGATCAATCCGAACGGGCTTTGGGCTTCGTTTCTTTTTTTAAAAATTACCCTTCCTTCATTTTTAAGGAAATTTTGTATTTCATTTTCTATCTTTATCTTTTTACCTTTTCCCATTTTTTATCTGTAAAATTGAACTAATTCTAACATAAATTTTATTGCAGGTAGCCTTTTCTGTAGGCCTAGGTATCGCTTAAAAGAAGACAAAGCGCAGAAAATTTAAAAGAAAGTAGACATGTTAGCCTACAGCTTTCAATTTTTTTGCAAGGTGCATTCGTCGATCCCGAATTCTAGAGGCTCTTCCCTTTTATTCCTGTCAGCCTTCAACTTGGGGTTAATATCCAGTTATTTTCACATGAGAGTTCTCTATCAGTTTTTCTTTTATAAGGCGATATTTACTAATAAATGGGTTTCTGAAACCAATTATAAAACATCATTGTATACTACAAGTTTGAGAGAAACAATGAAATAGGCTGAGGATAATATTTTGTACAACTAAAATTTAAAAAACAGCATCATGCCAAGATGAAACTATTTCGTGGTAAAATATTAAGATTTTATAATTGTTTATTACCTTTAGAAGAAAAACAATGAAATAAAAGTTAACGCTTGCTTAGGGAGCTCACGAGTACACAGTGAAAAAATGCTGCGATCTCTTGGCCTCCTCGTTAGAGCTTGACTAAACCGCCGCTAGGTGCCAAAACGCCATAGATAGATAAACTCAATTTACACCAACGATATGATAAGTGTTTTCATTTCAAATTCACCTTCAAGCATTTGGTTCAATTTGTATAATGACAATCACCTGCGTTTTATGATCGAGAAATTAGATAGAAAAGTAAGAAAAGAGAATTTTTCCTTGTAAATGGAAAACGAAATGCAGCAAACCAATAGTAATGCGTCGTATTTTAGCACAGTAGCAACATCACTGAAAGGTCACAACGGCGATTCTCTGCAATGTTGCCAACAATGTAAAATTGCCATGCGTATTCTTAGCCGCCCGAGTACTTTTACCCAAGATTTAATTTACTTATTTCTAGAATTACAAAGCATTATTGTTATTACTTACACTTCTAGAATATTTTAGTTTTCTCGACTGCGTGTGCCTAACTTTTAATACACTATGGTAAAATGTTTGCACTACATAGAGGAATTTTGAGTAGAAATAATATAATACTGGTAAACTAATGGTAAAATAATCGGCAAGTTGATTCCTTTATGCATTCTGCCCTAGACAAGAACATACCAACTTTATGACTATAACAGTGCTTTTTGTCACTTGTGTCTGTAGTGAATTCTTGGAGGATTCTTAAAACGTCTAGTACAAGGTATATACCTATATTTCCACCCATATATGACCTCCATACTTATGTAAATATTATTTCAACAATTCAAACCTTCTTTGGTTTGAAACTAATTTGGTATACAAATATTAAAATATATACCCTGCATATTTTAATTCATTGTAGGAGGTGATTTAGGGCTGGATACTGCACAGTATAAAAATATTTGTTAGAATGAATTAATCTTCCTTGGATATTTGTCTTTCTTTTATAGACGAGCTTATCTCAATTCTTGTTTCTTGTTGTGGAATGACTGTTAAAGATAATTAAAGGCGTCTGAGTTCTGGAATGAATATAATTGTCCAAATTTGGAATATTAAAATGCATGATTAATCCATCATATATTTTCAAAATTAATCAGCGCAGCATCTTGAGGATAGTTCATTCTGTTGGAAAAGATAATAATCTGCAGAAATAGCATGGATATAAATCTATATCATTAACCGATATGTGGTGTAAATGATAGCTTTTGAATAACAGAATTGTATTTCTGAGCCACTCATAAATTAATGTTTTGATTCTCTCTGTCATAGCAAATACGTCCGGTTCTCGGAATCAGAGTTTTGAATAGTATTTTCACATGCTTGAGGAAATCATAAATTGGTCACGCGCATTCTCAATATTATAAATACATTAAATATTCTTAATGCAATAAATGTACTCAATATGTTAAAATATTCTCAAGATGCTATCGAATCGGTAAACTCTTTCTGTTTTCATCTGTATATGCCGTAAAGCTGACGCATAATTCTCACAAGATGTTTTAATAAAGACCTCTTTGGCAATGTTAATCAAAAACTAGTCACCGTCATTTTACACCCCTTTTAACCACTGAATGGCTGCAGCTATCTTCAAAAGAGTGGTGTCTAGGCATGGTAAAGTGACTATGCGCTACTGGATGAAACCACTTACATCGCCACCTGGTGGAAAACGGTGCAGTTAGCGTTATTATCTCTAAAACTGTACGAGAAAGAGGAAAAAATGAATTGCAAAGTTGTAGAGCAGCATCGATTTAGTGAAAAAAGACACCTTATGATCATGAATGCTGAAAACAGAACGCTTAAAATGCGCATTTGTTTGTTTGCGGCTTCCGAAACTGTGATGTCACGAAACTTGAACGAAAGGAGAAAAGATTATCTTTCCTTCGGAAAACGAGACCCCAACGTGGCACAGTGGTATCGCTTGTTGTCGAAAACCACCAGGGACTGAACTTAACTGTAACCAGTTTAACTGAAGAGAACTTTCCTTCCCCGCCACCAGGGGTTTTTGTTTACTTGCTCTCGTTTTGGCGGCCAACTATGCTACGCGCGTTTTTGTAACCCCCTTTTTCTAACTTTTGTAAATGTAAAATTAATCATGTAAACTTAATCATTATTAAATATTTTTATTCTTAAAGATTTACTCCCTGACTTCATACCTGCCACATTACAGAGATATTTCAGATTAGATTAAAGCCACTCCAGTATGAAGAAAACGAGATACGACCAAACAAAGGTAAGCGATTTTACTTACCTATAATTTAAAGATGTTTTGATCGTAATACTTGTAATTTATAATCAATCTTGTGATAACTAGCTGTTTTTTTTTTCTTTCTAAGAATGTTTTATCACGTGTCAGTGTAGGAAATCGCGAACAAACAAATACGTGTTTTAAGCATTCTGTTCTAAGCATTTACGTCCACACACACACACGGTGTCTTTTTTTTTTACTAAATTGACGATGCACTACAACTTTTTGATTCTCTTTTTTCCTCTATCCGGTACCGTTTTAGAGATAATAAGGCTAACTTCACAGTTTTCCACCAGGTGGCGATGTAAGTGGTTTCATCCAGTAGCGCATGGTCACTTTACCGTACCTAGACACCACTCTTATGAAGATAGCTGCAGCCATTCGGTAGTTAAATGGGTGGTAAGGGACTTGAGTGGGCGTCCTGTATGTAAGATCTCATAATTTAAAATTTATGTGTATAACCAAAATAACTATATCTTATTAACCGGATCTATATTACATTTTTTTAAAAAATATTATTAACTCAAGTTCTCTTTATTCTTCTTTATTCGAGTGATGCATATTTTATTTGGCCAACATTAACCTCGGCCAACATGAAAATCGCGTCTTAATTATTCCAGATGATATGTTGGAAGACGCTATTTCAGAGTTGCACAAAAAATATCAGTTTACTTTGTTGCCAAAGCAGTTGGACTTATTCGGAAGCTGTACATTTAAATAAAGATTACAAATAACCTGCGATTTTATACAGAAAAGTTTTTAAAAATTACCCAAAGTTGAAGAGTTAAGGAGAGTCTGAAAGAAAATGGCGAATAAAATACTCATTACTTAACTGAACCGACGTACACTTCATATCCAAGAATCGAATTCTTTATCGAAGTTAATACAATCTTTTAATTCCACATAAAATAAAATTCTTCCATAACTAATGATATCTTTGTCAGTTTTCGTACCAAGCATTAGCGAAATTACCTTAAAAAACGAAGCAACTTTTGTTAATTCGTTTCTAAGTAATATGAAAAAGGTTCTAGAACATGAAAAAGAGCGATGCACCGACCACAGGTGATTGAAAATCAATTTCGAAATTATCGTCTGCAAGAATAATTAATTGAATACGGTTGATGAATATCTAGTTAATAAAAATTTCTATAGAGTGCCATTTTTTGCTCTTTTTATTACAAAGGATAACGGTAAGAGGATGAAATAAACCTTGAAAAAAGCTCCCTAATTCCCAAAAGATGAAAGAAATGGTGGATTGTAGCTTAGGCGATCGAAAAGATTGGACATTTGAAAAATTGCTCCTTTTCTAAAAGACTGAAAAGAAAGCCATAATTAAATGAAGTGAGTTCGTTAATAAAAATGATGTATTTTTTCGCTTTTAATTTGGTGCAAGTTTCCTTTATATGTCTAGAATAGTCGCATGGGTATTTTGTCACAGCTAATATTTCTCCTTTTCATAACTATGATTACCGCTTGTGGGGAAAATTTTTCTAATCAATATTAAGAGAGTAGATGTTAAAATGTTCTTTTTTTCCCCCTCCCGCTTATGGTAGAAGAAGTGTTTGATATTTTTAAATGGCCTTGGACTTTCCAAAAAAAAGGGTGTGTGTAAGAAGTTTGATACCGAAATTACAGTGGCCGTCTACTTAATGGTATTTCTTATTTAAAAAGCAATATCATTATTAAATGGAGCAGGATAAAAAATATGAAAGGTCGAAAAACAGCTTTTTTTGGAAGTAAAGATAACTAGTTTTAAAGTAGAGAAAATATGTTAAAATAAGAGCTTCATTTTTATTTATAATTGTTACTCGACTCTTTTAGAAGTTTTATGCTTGGCATTATAGTGAATAAAATAATATCGTTAAGTTATTAGAATTGCTAAAATCAACTAACTGCAGATGTTTGTAAATACATCTTTTAATTTAATCTAATATTGTTGTTTTGGTCAAAATGTTTAAACTGCCAACATTATTAACACTATTTAAAGGTCTTGAATAGGAAATATAATGACCTAACGAATAGGGTGGGCCGAATAAAAAAATCGAATTTTGGATTATGGAATTCTAATAGTGCGGGAAAGTTGCATTATCGGGTCAATAGTAACTGTGCAAAATTTCGTTTAAATTGATTAATATCTTTTGCCTCCTCAAGACGGCCAATGTTTTGAAAAAGTGCCAGAAACGGCTATTTTTTAAAAAATTAATAAAAATCAGGAAAAAGGACAATTGTTTTCTAAAAACTGTCAGATGGTCTACCGTTCCATCATAATTAACTGTAAAAACAACTTGCCACTGATGAAGAACAAGAGATGATAGACTTAAATGGCATAAATGACCCTAATATCAATTTACATTATTCCCTTCCTTCCACTTCGCAGATGAGAACTCGTTTTCCTCCGAAGATACAATGGTCTGCGATAGGTACAATGTTTCCGATAGAGCAGCTGTTGCTATAACTTCAGCTGTTCTGCAAGACTTTGACATTATATCTGAGGTGGATACATTTCATGTGGTGGATAAAAATAAAGTGAGAAGGGAGAGATCGTTGAAAAGATCTGAAATTCAGCTCCACAGAAATGAAAAATGGCATACTGCAAGAGGTGATTCAATTGCAATTTTCTTCGACGGTCTCAAAGACAAGACACTTCTCCAAACAAAGGAAGGTAATAAATTTTACCGAAAAGAAATTGTAGAGGAACATTTATCATTTGTAAAAGAACCAGGATCGGAATATTTTGACCACATAACTCCTATATCAGGTTCGGCGCTTTGTATTAGCACAAATATCATAAACTGTTGGATGAAAAAGAAAGATAACGCTAAAAACATTACAGCAGTAGGATGTTATGGCACCATAGTAAATACGGGGCACAAATCCGATATCATTGTGCTTCTTGAGGAAGAATTTTAAAAATCTTTACAGTGGTTAGTATGTCTTACATTTCAACGAGCTCCCTCTAAGACATGTATTTGAATACCTGGACGGTAAAACAACCATTCCCCGCACATATTCTGGACCGATAGATAAAAGTCTGGTGAACTGTGAAAACTTGCCAGTAGCAAACTTCAAGCCAGTTTATTGTGACCTGCCGGTAGAAAAGGCCAAAGCTTTGAGCAACGATCAGAAGTATCTATTGGATATATTCTATGCAGTTTTAACCGGCATTTGTTCTTCTGATCTGTCCTGACGTGACCGAGGGGCCACTTCTCACGCAAGATGGTTAACGCTGCTAACAGAATCTTATGGTTGTGCGTTGGGATAGAAGAACCTTCTTCCGAGATGATTCAACTAGTGCACTACATTATGTGGGTATACTGTATCACATGGTTCAGTATCAAAATGAATCATTCCTGTAGCAAGTGGATCAAAACATTTGTGGAACGTAATCAAAAATTTGAGGTATTTATCAGACGATCTGAAAAAGGTGGTGGATCCTGCAATTTCTCGCAAAGCTTTTAGGCCCATCCCGAAAACCTGCTGCTGAGCATGTTGGCGGACGAGAGACGACACATTCGAGAATTTGCTGTTTGCCGGATTATCAAGGCAAGAGGATCTTCTTCCACAGTTGAACGTCGTCGCTTTGTCGTCCCCAAACTAAACTTTAAAGCCAATCAGGGCATCGACATGATTGACTGTTTAAAAGTTATGTTACTGAGCTACCAATTACAAAACGCCGCCCCATGCCTCCGTTCCTGATGCCATTACGGCAACCGAACCGGTTGAGTGGACAACCACCAATTTCTGATCTTACAGTAGAAGAGCTAAAGTCTATTGCTGAGAATGGATTTATAAAGGACTTACAAATCCACAAATTTCCATGTCACACCCAATCGGTGGAGCGCTGCGTAAAACTTGTGACTGAAGCCGCAAGTACGGTTTGTAGATCGCACAGCAGGAATGGTTTTATTACAAATACCATGGCGTCAAGGGCAATTAGGCCTTCATTTGAGCACAAGGCTAATTACAAGATGATGTAATTTACTGTATGAAGCTTTAAACAGCTAATAATATATTAATGAATAATGACAATCAACAATGTAAGTGCTTAACTAAATGTATTTTTGCATTAATAAAAAAGTTGAATCAAAATATCATGTTTCGCGGTTTTTTGGAAAACTTTGGCCGTCTTGAGGAGGCAAAAATTATTAATCGATCTACGTAAATTTTTTATAGTTAATTAAATAATGAAAGTTGATATTAGGGTCATTTATACCATTTAAGTCTTATCATCTCTTATTCTTCAGCGTAGCAAGTTGTTTTTACAGTTAATTATGATGGACCAGTAGACCATTTGCTCTCTATTAGAAAACTATTGTCTCTTTTCCTAATTTTCATTATTTTTAGTAAAAAATGGCCGTTTTGGGGAGTTTTTCGAAACTTTGGACGTCTTGAGGAGGCAAGAGATATTAATCAATGAAAATGAAATTTTGCGCAGTTGCTATTTACGGGTAAAGCAACTTTCCCGCACTATTAGAATTCCATAATCCAAAATTCGATTTTTTTTTTCGGCCTACCCTACTAACGAATTCATCAGCTTTAAAGCATCTTTCTAGTACTAAAAGTCTTATGTTCAATTCGAAGAATGAATCAGTTGTCCTTAGTTGATTCATTTTGCGAGACAGGCGCAACACTTTATATAAGGACGAACCTTGTAGTTTTTAATTATGGTGCTACGGTGAGACTCCTTCCCTCCATTCTATGTTTCTTCACCGCACGATTCCAAAGAAGTTAGGAAAGAAGAATATACAAAATTTATTAGGAAATTGATAACCTAACGAGTCCATCATTTTCAGGGCAACATTCTAGTATGTAGAAATCGTATGTTTAATTCTAAGAACGAACCATTTGTAATTAGTTGATTTATTTTTTTAGAGAGACGCATCACTTTTTCAGCTGCCTAAAGTCAATTATGGACGAACCTTGTAATTTTAAATTATGGTGATATGATAAGACTCCTTCAACATATACTCCATGTTTCCACCGTACGATTCCAAAGAAGTTAGGGAAGGAGAATATATAAAATCTGTTAGGAAATTAACAACCTAACGAGTCCATCATTATTAATACAACATTTTAGTATGTAAAAATCGTATGTTTTATTTGAAACTTTTTGCAGTTTTTCTCGTTCAGTTTGATTTGGGAGATAAACAAAATTTTTTAAGCCACATGAGGTCCATTATAGAACCTCGTAAATCTATTCTAAGAGAAGATAATAAAATGCCTATGCCACTTACTCTATGTTTTGACACTACACGAAAACAAAGAGTTTGTTCCACAAAAAAAGATCTATATCAATCATATTAAAAAACCAAAGCATAAAATAATTTATATTTGCTGAATTTTTTCGCATAATCAAAAATTATTTAAATGTTGATAAAGTTAAAATTTTCTTAATTTGTTGAAATATTTAAATATTATTAATTATTATTCATCGGTCGTGTTGCACATAAAAATTCAACAATAAAAGATGTAATTTTTGTCTTATTCCTGAATAATTGAAATAATTCAATTCACGCCATCCCATTTGTAATTTTTTAAATTAGTAATTAAATTTCATTCCTGAA
Source organism: Araneus ventricosus (assembly GCA_013235015.1). Lineage (NCBI taxonomy): Eukaryota > Metazoa > Arthropoda > Arachnida > Araneae > Araneidae > Araneus > Araneus ventricosus. The sequence continues at coordinate 767,283 of BGPR01000113.1, forward strand.
AAAAATTATCGAAGTATTTTTACTGAGAAGCTAAAAGTAACACCCCTAAATATTAAATTGCATCACATTTTAATTCTTTGCCTAAGGCAAGCAGTTAATGATTGAAGATGAATATAATTTCAATTTTAGCTTTCTTTCCTATTGACCATCGTCTCACAACATTCCTAGTAAGCAGGTAAGACGACTGAATTATTTTGCCAGTCTTTTTGCTTTCATTTTTATACACACTTTTATTTAACTTGACTTGTTTCATGTCTATAAAGATGGAGCATTGGAATCGATTTTTCAAACACTTCCTGATTGGCGAGAGTTCTGAAACTTCGTACAATTCTGTTTTTACAGATAACAATACAATACTTTACTATTTTCAGATTTTAATTTTCATCTGATCGATTAATTAATAGAATTGGTTCCATATGAGTGGTGCCATCTGGTGGTGAATTATGTAGAAATTTATTTCAAGATTCCGTAACATTTATAATAAATAAAAGACTAAAAAGCTGAAAATAGTTTGAAAAATTCCAACTTTTTAGTAAACAAATAAAAATTTGTTTTTAATAACTGTTTTCATTAAATTTCTGGTAATAATCTGGTCTCAACTGGAAAACAAATTTCGATGGTATAATTTTCATCGAAATGAAAGCGAAACTAAATATAAAGGTACGTCTAACAAATAATTATTATATTCGTGCTCATAACAAATTTCCTATAAAAATGTATACTCAAAGCTGAAAATACATTCGGAAGCAAAAATATTTTGAGAAAACATTGTTAAATATTTCGATGTAATAAATGTTAATCTGTACATCTAAACTTACAGGAAATATTTTTATCTTCCCTTGGGTTTTTTTTTTTTCATTTTTTTTGTTTCAAAATGGAAAATATATACAATTATCACAGGAATTTGAGAAGAAAGGAATACACTTAAAATTTGATAGTATTGAATCCAAAGTGAAACGAGTTTTTCTTAGGCGATTATGCAATAGTTGCTCCCCATTTCAACAAATTTTTAATATCATCATTTTTTAAAAGAAATCATAAAAATTTCTTTCAGCATTTGAAGATTCAACCTCAAATTAGAAACAACTTTTATTTTTTTAAAGAAATTATCCAAATAGTTTGAGTGTGAATACGCTGAAAACAGCACTCTTAAAAATATAAGAGCAGCAGGCACAGAAAAAGCGCTTCGCATTTTAATCTTTGCTATGAACCAGTATTTTTTAACGTTTGATGATGAAAAACATTTACCTTTTAGCGTTCATGCTTCTTTCGTTTCGCAGCCTTCTCATCTGCTCGAAGATTACGAAGGGGGCCATTAATTTATTTTCCTGCATTTTTGTTTTGGCCTTTTTTATGCTGTTTTTAACTGGGAAATAAATTTTTACGGTGTTTCCTTATATTAAAATAAAACAGAGGATGAACTTAAAAGTAAGTCTAGCAAAAAAAAGCGAACATCCGGAGAATATCCGTAAGAAGATTCGTTTTATTTAACAAACAACTCAACTTACACTGAGAAATGAAAACGCATTCAGTTGAAAAATATTTATGGGAAAAAACTTGTTAAATATTTTGAACTTGAGTCATGATATGACTCGCCAAATTACATGCATTAATTTTTAATCCTGACTTTCATTTTTTCAAATTTTTCTAATCGAAAAAACGATACATGCAAACACATGAATGTCAAAGAAAAGGTTGCACTACAAATTGTATGAATTCGAAGTAAACTGAGTTTTTGATTGGCGAATCTGTAGTACTGTCAGCTTCAATAAGTTTCTGAAAATAGTTGTTTTCTTCTAAGGATTAATTTATAGAAATACGTAGGGAAGAGTGGGATAAAACCTGGTTGTGGGGTAAAACCTGGTACCAATGTTTTTGGCAATATTAGTTCTTCTTCCTAGAGGACAGAAACTGAATTACACTCTACTAGTCAAGAAAAAGGTACAGTTTAGTGGCGTGTTGCAGCTGTTGAATTCACTGCTTCTGTGAAGGTTTATTTGTTAAAGACGACAAATCTCTAATGTTCGTTTGATTTTAAACTATGCTTATTTAAAAATCATTAAACTTTTAAAAAACATTTTTAGTACAGCTTATTATACCTTTACTAAGGGTTTATACCCATTCAAACAATAAGGATTTACTCCAATAATCGCGCTGTTCTATTTCGTTTTCTATAAACTCTGCACTCGGGGTAAAATCGGGTACTCCAAGTGGCTTAAGGCCGGGATAGTCAGTAATGATGATTCTTCCACTGAAAACGATAAAAACACATCAGACGTTGAGTTTTTTATATTTTAATGATGAATTTTCTAATTTAAATAAAGAAGAATGCTTAATCCAATGTAAAAACTGTCTTAGCTGTGCCCGAGAAAGCTGCAGTGACGCGGAGGAAGAAGACAACTGCTTTACATGTGAATTCTGTGACAAATATTCTTAAATTATCATATAAAATAAAAACAATTGCAACTTTTTTTACTGCAAATAAAGTTATCCAAATTTCCCATAACGTTAATATGTGTACCGGTTTTACCTCACTAGTGGGTTAAAACAGGTAGTTTGACTTTTTTATATAAAAATCATTGATAGAAAAAGTAATGAAATTGTGACTTTTCTGGAAAGATATATTATATACCGATAAACAATGAATATTTTAATAAAATTTGAGAAGCTCTCTGTCAAATATCTTGGCTCCAGCAGGCCTTCAAACCTTAGCTACCCCACTTTACCCTATATTTGTTTTTTCTTTAATTATCTGTATCGAAATCTCACCGAAAAAAGGAGTCCCTTGACATTGTAAAGTTTTAATATTTTCAAAACGTAATTACCTGTTGATCAACTAATTTTAATTAAATATTGATTTCATATAAGAGACGTCATCAGGTAATGATTTGAGAATAATTGATTGCAGGATGATGTATGAAATATAAAAAGTATTAAACAGCAGAAAATAATGAATATTAAATCTTTTTTTAAAAAACACGCTTTTATTTACGTAAAATGCAGAAAACCATTTTTTTAATCAAATATCTGGATTTCAAAAGAAATTCGTGAAACCATGAGGTGCCGAACATAATGCTACAAGAAAATTAAATATCAATGAATAGAATTTAAAGAAACTCTCTAAGTATTTATTAAAGATAAAATATATTTTAAATTTCATTAAAATACTAAATTACTTAAACTAATACTATAAAAATTTGACTCTTTTAGGATATTGTTTTGACTTTCATATTTTTGATTAAAAGGTATTTTCTACTTTTTAATGCGCCAATAAACTCGTGTTTTAATTTTTTCTGTTAATATTATTTACTAAAATTTTTGAACTTACTTTTTTTCCAAAAACATAGAATATACATATATTCTATGTTTTTGGAAATACAAGATAATTCAAAACTCCTGCAAAACGTTAAGGATTGATACTTGCACTACAGCTAACATTTTTGTGTACATCAAATGCATAGTAACAAGTGATTCGTTCAGATACAAATACAAGAAATAGATATGAAATGAAACTTTTTTTACGGAATCATTGGAAACTGTTTCTTTACAGCAAGACTTGCAATTTATTAATCAGAATTGCGTCCACCAACAATAATAGAAACTTAAAAGCGTAATAGAATGTTGGTGTACATCAAATTGAAATACTAGCGCGGGGCATATAAACAAAGTCTAAGTTTATATGAGCCGCTGTAAATATGTGGCCGTAACACTGTATCTGTAAAAAAATACATATCAAATGGCACTGTGATCGTATAAGTGAGTAGCACACCAAAGGCAAGAGCACAAGATTGAATTAGACAAAAAAACCACTATTTATTAACATTTATCCTCATAACATTACTGCAGAACAAACATTCAACACACCAAATCTTATTGAAACAAGTAAAACACGTGTATGCATAAATGAGTAAAAGGTACTATAAAATGTTCCAACATAATGATACATATTGGAAAAAAATGTTACTTCAACTGCAGTCAAAGAAAGGAAAATCTTACCGAAGCATGCTTTAACAATCAGGACGAAAATTCGAGCTCGAACATGAATGACACTGAGACAACATTATCCTCAATTACTATCGGATAGAAAAATGTGATGAAAACGTGTGAAGAATAGTTTTCACTATTCTATTTCTTTTAGAACACATTGTAGAAAATTTCGCTCTGTACAGCACTACGAGACATAGATCTTGAAGCTAAGGCCACAAAACAGGAATCAAAAGGCGACTTCATCCTATAGCCATCTTTTTTCGAACACCACATCACACATGACTCACCAAAAAGCAACGTGCCTTCAACTTGTTGCTACTCACTGTCTTCTTTACAAAACCTGTTCTAATTCTAGTCCAACTGCAACATTTTCTTGTGAACTTTCGGTCGAACTATAACACACTGTCCTGTTCACAGCCGCAAAAAAAGCAATTTTATATAAATGTAGGTTTATTTCTAAAACACAGTATAAAAATACACAAGGGCAACAATAAATTTATTGTTTCCTTCCTAATATTAGGTATGTCTTCCGTGCTACCATCTTTCCTATTTCGAGGGATAACTTATTCACGGTGATTACTTTCAAAATGGACCCAAACTGAAGGGTAATAGTCGTTGATATGACGGGAGATTTATTTTCTTTCATAAATGAAAATAATAAGTCTAAAAACAAAACACACCTCGCTTTCGCTTCTGAGTTCTAAATGAGAGAGAGAGGGTGGGAAGAACCCCTAACGTCATGAAAGTTACTTCAGTCGCGCTACGTTGAGCTCCACTTCGTTTCATTCCGCAACAACAGGAGAATACTAATGGCGTGGTAGCTATTATTGGATTATGGATTCCTAAAATATTCGGTGCTATTGGTGGGGAAATAGTGTGTCTATGTTGATCGGTCATTGTAGACTGTTGTGGTTCGTTATCTATAATTATGCTTAATGAGTAATTTTAAAAACTATGTTACAAACTTGTAACTAAAAAATTTATTACATAATGATATGTTTTCAGAACCCCAAAGATATTCGTTGTGAGTCGCGAATCTTACATACTTGGTGTTCATTTTTTTAACTAATTCCGGTGAGGTTTGGTTTAGTTTAGTTATATTAACGTCCCGTTATGAAGCCACACAAGGGCTATTTTAGGAGGTACCTAGTACTTTTGAACCGCGGTCAAATGACAATGACGACACCTGAGCTGGCACCACTCTTTCCAAACTTCGCAGCACACTAACGAGATGACGTTTGACTCACTACTTTACGATTTAAAGTGCAATAGGCAATCTACACGGCAGATCTTCAGTGGAATCGGGTTTCGAACCTGGAACCTTAAGACCCCAACGCTGAGCCTTACCATAAGGCCACGGTGGTCCAGATTCTAATGAAAATCTCGATGCTCGAATATTCATTGAGGCTGCACTTTTACAACAAATAGTTGGCATCATTGAAATTGTACGTCAGTTCGTTGTATTCTATCGGCATTTCTAAACATGTATTACTGTTGGTGAACGAAGTTTTGAGCCATTATTGCGTAATCCGTTGTGAAGAAACACTTGCCTACAATGCCATGCCGTTACTAAATCATTTATGCTTACTTTTATATCTATTTCTTGTCTTTGTGCCTCAATGCGTCAATGACTCCACAAATGAAATTTGGGACAGAAAGAGAAATTTTAATGAAATTTGGTATATTTTCCTTAAACCAAAACTGTAGTTTTGTATAAATTTTTGGACCTAATCCGTGAAAGGAAGATCTCCCGTGTGCACCTGTTCCAGAACGCAGCTAGTTAGATGGAAGAGTTTTTGTATATCATTCGTATTCCTAAATTGCAGCCTATATAGTAAGTCTTTTTTTCATGTATAATCTGTATTCCCACGAAGGACAATTATTGTAACAGAGCTGCAACTTTTCTTCTTGCTTTTTTGCCATTACTATACTTTTGATATACAATCATATATTCTGTTTTTTAACCCTTTCTAAGGACATGGGAAGTATACTTCCCACCAAATTCATCAATTTCTAAATGCAATATTTAAGATTGGCGTAAGTTCTCGACAAATTTATCGATGACACAAAAGCGTAGATGTTCATGTTTCTTATCTTAAACCATAACAACGAAGTGTCTTGACTTGATAATTAATTATTAATTAATTAAATTAATTAACAAAAAATTCATCCAATAAGCTAAATGAATTTCTTTTCTTAAATTAATCTCAATTCCAAAGTTATTTTATTATACCACTACTAGAGAAAAACGGCCGTTTAAATGGTTAAATAAAATTATCACTTCTCGGAAAATTTTAGATCCGAAGAAGCTTTCATGTAAGTTATAAATTTATTTTTAGTTAAGTTATATTAACATGTCACGTTTTGGAACAATACAAGTTCTATCTGTATAAGTTATAGAAATTGTATAAAAATCTTACATGATATCATAGAGCATTTTTATTCGGAGTTTTTGTTTGTCTCGAATGTTTTATTTCATCTCCGTTTCGAATTTATATTCCTAAAACGAATATCTATATACAGAATTCCAAAACTAACTTAACAATACAGATATATACTGAAATATTAAATTTTAACGTCATGGAACTCTCCATCGTAATAGCATTACCTCACACGCTAAACGAAGAACATAACAGATTTTTGCAGACACATTTAATCTGCTTTGCAAAACACAGCCAAAACAAAACTATTCGCAGAACGAAAGTTCAGTTAGCTCTTCTAAGCACGAATCTCTCACATAGCAGTGCGAAAAGGCTCGGAAACCTGGGAATGGAAATCCAGCTTTTCTGCAGACAATTGCACCTTTTCACTTCATTTGGTGAATAAAATGGATTTTCTAGGATTGGGTGCATCTAGCTTCCTTTTTCTTAAACAGCTGTGTTTTCTTTTGCATCCTGTATTCTTTTTAGGTTCCAAGTATCGTTTTTCTTCGACATGGGCCACTATTGTGTCCTTTCTTCCCGCGTTTATTTTCTATGCTGAGGAAAAAAATGAATGGGATCATGTTTCTAAGAAACCTTTTAGTTTGTATAGTGTAAATTGAGAAATCTTTTCTCAATTTAATTGTGATGGAGAAGATAAATTTGATTAAAGATTTTTCTACATCTTTGCTGCAGATTACAGAGAACATTCTGTACTTCTGCTTAACCATCCAGAGGGTGCGCCCTCTATGCCAACATGAAATGTCGCGCGTATTAAAATTAGGTTGCAGTTGGGTAAGGGTTAATAAGTAGAATCACTTTAAGAAATTTTTATTTAAAAAGGAATGGAAACAATGTAAATATAAAACACAAATCAATATAAAATGACCAAAGAATTAGCTGAGTGACGTGAAAATAAAATAAATGAAATTACCAATATTTCCACTAAAATTTTTGCATTTGTAACATAAAACTGTAAAGACAATATGGAAGTAAAGGAGCAATTGAAATTTAGATATAAAAGGCAAGAAGTCAGTTTCAGTCATTTCATTGGGATGGTAGTGCGTATCTCTGAAATACAAATAGCAGATTCGCAGAGTCCTAAGCTTCGAATTCTAAACGATGGCTAACAGTTTGTCGAAAGGAAGAATATCCAAGGTCATGCACCCACTGAAAAAAATATATAAAACGAAATTCTTCTATTTTGTATCGCTCACATACGCGCGCCTGTTGTAAGATTAAACGAAGTACACAAAGAAAAAGCACTGAAATCGTTAGAACAGCAACCTACCGCAAACACATATCTACATTTCGGTACGTTTTTTTTTAGTTGGCGTCTCTTTTCTTTATTCTACTTTCGGCAGAGAGGGTAAATTATTTTACATTCTCTAGTATCTTTTGGATTTTTCATTAAGGATTTTTTTGCTTCTTCGTTTTTTCAAAAGGAAATGTTTCTTATATTTCAGTTGGATAGAATTCAGGCCACAAAGGGTATACTTTTGATTTATAATCTTACCTTTGACAGAACATTTTGTCCATTTTAGAACTTCTATGGCGAGTGGGCTTTGAAAAAGTTCGTCATTCGGGTTCTCATCCATTCCTTCCATTTTGACTATTTTCCTTTTACCTTCTAAAATTTATTTTATGTGTTTTAATTATTAATTATCTTAATTATTAAAAAATCTTTTTGGATGTTGTTTTAATTTTATTGTGGTTTGTTGGTTAATCGTTGTAATATTTTGTTGATGCAATCACTAGATGCTGCTGCGTTGAGCGCGCAAAAAGGTGTATTGTTACCGTTATTGTTTAATTCTTCTGTTTCCTATTCATACTTTTTTCTTTTTTAACTTTTTTATTTTTTGTTTTGTTTTTCTATTATTTATATCTGTGTTTTATTATAAATAGCTGCATATGCGCCATTCTGTATAATACAAAGAGTTTTAATTAATTTTAACTGATTAATTTAATTAATTTAATCTTTGTTAAATTTTGGTAATTGTAACTGTTATTTCGGTACTAAAAGTTGTTTCAACACTCCTTTACTACACTTAAGTTATTTAAACATTAATTAAACCCTTGTTAAATAATATTTATAGCTAATTAATGCTCTCACCAGTATTGTTGAAACTTGTGGCGATTACCTCTATCTAGCCGGCCGTGCTATTAAATTCCGGTTAAGCAGCGCTACAACTCATTTGTAAATACTACAACTTCTTTTTCTTCTAGAGTTTTCTAAAGATGTTGTTATTTGCTGCGATGTATTAATGTTCGATAATGTTTGTTAGTCTTTGTTTAGCGTTAAGTTTTTAGTTAATAAATTATCTTTTCCACAAAATGGCTCTAGTGACTTAACACATTTACTACATAGACTACAACCTCATTGATGACGAGTTGTTTATACAAATTTCCTCAAGGAAAATCTCACAACTCCGATAAAGTTCTTTCTTGCCGCGTCGTGGAACCAGGAATCAGAATCTTATTTTACGCTCCATTTTTCCGATTCCCACATGCCGTCACCCACTTTTCCGAAGTGTCATGCGTGAAAATTTAAAGCATCTTCCCTTCTGTGCTAAAACGAGATTTACAACGAGAGAGGCGATTCACAGCTTCTGCAAAAAATGATCGGTACGCTTGCAAAGCTATGCCTCGTTGGTGTGCATTTGATAGATATCCCATACTAAGATCGAAGAAAAACTTTTCCATCAAAAAAGGGCATAATACAAATTTACTCGGAATATAAAAAGGGAAGAGAGTGCAGTGAGATATCTCTAAGGCACTTCGGAGTAGCATCAATGGTGTTTATCAGAGACTGTAAGCTTTTGGGGAAATGCAGATCGCTTCTGGGAATCAACCACACTCCACCTACGTCAGAATATTCAAATAAAGAATACCCATTGGCTGCAAGAAATATTGGAACTGGCACGGAATCTCCTCTGGTTGTCTTATATTTTCTTTGTCACGATCAATGAAAAAAAATATCGAATGATTTTGCAATCCTCTCTAAATTCAGCAAAATGGTTCAATAACAAAGAAGACTTTTTTGAATCTCATTTTGATATGCCATATCAATTATTTTGGAAATTTATATTCTTATCAATGAATTAATGGTAGCCATTCTTTAAGTAATAAAATTAATGAAATGTAAAGAAAAAATATTGTATTATTCCAAATTTAAGAAAGATTAAATTCGAATTTGCACTGCAACTCCCATTTATCCATTTCTTATGCATTTACATTAGTTAATTTCATACATTAGTATTCAAGAACATTACTTTTAACAGAATAGAGGGGACCTTGGTGACAGAGCCTCGACTTTGCAATTTAAAGGGTCACAGGTTCGTGATCCAATTGCACCAAATATCCGCTGTGTTAGCGGACTGATGCGAGCTAATTAAATTGGGTGTCAAACGTCTTCCTGTTGTATGATGTGGAAATCTGGAGACAGAGAAGGGGTCAGTACAGGTGACGTCATCGCTGTTTTAGCATGGTACAAAATTACGCGGTCCTTCCGAAGTATTTCTACAAAAAAATGTAGCTGCAGAGCGGGATTTTAAACTATCTAAACTTAAATGTTGCCTTTAACAGAGAAGGGTGACTAGACTTATTTGCGGTAGAAACCATTTCAAAAATGTAAAAAGTTGAAATTCATAAATTTTCATTACCATCACAAACATAGTAAATCATCAGCTCACTAATCGTTTAATAAGTTCATTTAAAGTGTGAAAAACACGCATACATTACTAAACAATACACATCGTAAGACCTATCATCTATTAGTTTTCGTTAATCAATTTTATGATCATTTCAATATCAGATAACAATACTTGAATATTGTCATATATTTCCCTATTTATAGATTTTTTTAAAAGAAATTACTACAGTAAACAACAAATATATCTAAATTTCTGATTTCGTCATGGAAACATATTTGATACCAGAAATTTGGACATCTGTACCTTTCACTAAATAACAAAATTATCTAAAGAAGCGGTTATTGTCATTTCTTAGAATTATTCATTTGTAACTTAAACTCGATTAACTCTGTAAATATCGACTAACTTAAATGAAATTATCAATCCAAAGCAACATTCAACGATTATTGCCCTTTAACCCGGCGGTGGGAATGTGAAAAATAGTCAGTAGAGCTTTGCATATGTCGCTGTGTCAGACTGACCCAACGTCCCCACTAATGAATTAATAAAGCCTTACCGCTGATTTATTAAAAATTCAGTTCATTCTTGTTTCATATTTTAAAAGAAGGTAAAGATACTAAATAAACGTAAATTAAAACAAATATATGCAAATATGATTGGATATTCAAAGCGGGAAGGCGCAGTAATTTGTTCTTTGATATTTGGAAAGCAAACTCCCTGTACAATACGTTAACTCTTTTATGTCGTATAAGCATATAAAAGAATGTTTTATAGTTCCTAATAATTGGTCGTAGATGGCTCATAAAGAGAGCGCAACATCTTTCCAAAAGCATCGCCAGGAACATAAATTCGGTTGTTTACATTGTTTCAATCCACCCAGACGCTGTAGAACAACATTCAACTCTACTCCCCTCTGGAGGCCAAATAGAAAAAGTAAAAAAAAGCATCGAAAAAGAAAACAATCTATTCACTCGGAAAAACCATCTGCAAAAAAGGGGGAGAGAATAGACACAGATCATTTAAGTTAAACAGATCCTTGCAATTCGTATCCTCTCCAGCGGAGAGGAGTAACAAACACTATTTTCTTCGAATGATGTTCAGCAGTGTGCACATGCTGCCATGCGCAAATTGAGAGAGCTCTCTTCCTTTCGGATGGAAAGCATATGGAAGCGTTTTAGGAGATGAAAAATGTTCGCTCTTAGCTATGCATGGTATGGCAAATAGATTGTAAAACTCTGGAAAAAGAAATATTTCTCACAAATGGAATTTGTCTCTGTAGGATGACGACACAAAGAGCTTATTCGGGTCGGTCTCTGAATTTGTTAGTGCTCGAGAAATTTTTCTTGAAAGTTTGTTTCCTCGACGGAAGAATGATATTTTCTTAAAATGGAGAGCCAGAAAAATACCGTGCAGTAAGTCATATCTAGTAAAGTAGAAGGATAAAAAGAAAATGTTCTCTGAAGACTTTTTAAAAAAATGTTTCTATGCGGATTTGGATAGCATATTTTCTTATGAAAATTGTAAGAGTCTATTTTAAGACATATTTAGTTGTTCTTGCTGCATGAAATATATTATTTCTTAGGACATTTATGCAATATCACAAAAGTTCCATTGATAAAACTTAGCATATAATTTATTGAAATTTTTCCTGTTCATTTCAGAAGTGTGTCAATAAGCCACCTTGCAGTTTCTTTGCAGTTATGCAAGGAGAAAACAACTAGAATCAACCATGAATTTAAAAAATTTGCAAGTTTAACAAACAAAACAAGTAATTAATTACATACTGAGCAAAATTCAAACTCTGCAAGTAGATTTAACTTCGGTTCTTATCATTTTATTCTTATAAGTAATTCAGCAGACAAGCTTTCCATTTAGTATTCACTTAATCGGTCTGGATTCTACACTCAATTCTACGAAAAAAGTTACTCGTATACCAAAGCTTGGTGCACATTGTAAATATTGAGTTAAATATCTTCCCACTTATGTGATATGGAAATTTGGAGAGGGAAGGAATGCTGTTACACATGCCTAGTCATCTAAATGCGATTCATATTCACGAGGTTTGCCCCAAAATAGTCCTCGTTTTCCTTCCGAACGGGGCGTTATTATAACAAACTAAATACGATTTAAATACTCAAGATAAAAGGGATAGTATCATTCCCAATATTGCATTTCTACAGTAGGGTAAATAAAACCCAAATCGCAACAAAACTGATTCTTAAATAATGCTTCCTCTTCCTATGTGAACAGAATTCAGCTATAAATTTTGAGAGGTAACTTATGCTCTGCATAATTTAATAGGAATATGTGTTTTCGCAAACACAATAAAGAGAAACATTTCGGTTCAAGAAGATCTTGTTTCATTAGAATTCGCCAATATTCGTGTGGTTCAAGAATCTCATTCATTTCAACTATAACATAACATGTAAACATTCTCATATCATTCATTAATGTGGTATCTTATTCATACTAGATATTTGTTCTTATGATACTACAAGTAAAAGACCGAACAACGCTATTCTCCTGAAATTTATTGATATTCCTCTTATGTACACAGCCCTGCGTTGCTTGGATCAAAAATCTGAAAGCAATATATATCTTCATTGTAAGAAACATCAAGCATATAATAAAAAGTTCAATAGAAGACTTGAAATTTGACAGCTGTTGCTACAGAAAACTGCTTTAATGCAACAAACTGAGAAACTATTGCATAAAAGCAGCAGACAGCAATACAGATTTAAGAGAACGTAATAATTTTTTTCACAGCCAATTAGTGGACGAAACGAATTAAACGCAAAAACGATCAAAAGAAAATTAGCTGGTTTCTCTGAGTATACCAAAGACTGCAAACGCTTCTGGAATGTCAAACCATTTGGGACCCAAGCTCGGATGTCTATCCTAATGGAGATAAACGTTTGGGAATTCTGCATCCAGTGATTGCTGGAGGAGGCCTATGGCGTTTATTTCCTCTAAATAGCATATATGAAGAGACTCATTCGCCTGTTCTCGTTTTTATTCCTGTCTGAGACCACTTACATGGCGTGCGCCTTTATGATACTTACTGTGGATCAGAGAGGACAAAATTATTGAAATATTATTCCAGGTGTCTTGTTGGAAAGTGTAAGTATAAAAGGATTTCCAAAAAGAGGGACTTATATCCGCATAATAATAAAAATTTTGTCGCCTTTTTTGTTGACATAGGATGGGTAGATTATCGAAATTCTGATACTTGGGGAAAAAATGAATTTTGCTGAAATTTAATAAAAAAAAAGTGATGAAATTCAGAAAAAAGATGTATAAATTACGATGTAATTTCGCTGTTAAGTGGAATATTCTATTGCACTAGTTTATCAATAATTATTAATTATCAGTTTTAATTTAATACATGAATGGTGAATTCTCGTGGAATTCCATCATGTCATGCTTTATTTGTCTACCACTATAATAGCAATCGTTGACAAGTAGACATTTGTACTACAAATAGGTCTACTTTCCGAAATTTGTACCAAATTATTCCGCCTTTTTATCTTCCTAAACGCATTTTTTGAAGATTTTCGGGTAGGTTTTCTTCATTTAAGATTGAATATTTGAAGCATCAGGTCTCTTTGAAAGAATTTCTAAAATAGAAATTGAAAACAATCGTTTCACAACATATGATTTGAAACTACCACCTACCAATATTTGACAACCCAGTTTCACTTTGCAAATTCCATGCTTAAACAAGCCAAAACCTCTAGCCGACATAGCATAAGCACGTCCACAAATTGCCATTACGGTAGGCTAAAACTACATCAACACCCAATTTAGAAATCTGCTCTGATATTCACACAACGAAGCATGTTCAATTTCGAATCGGCGCCATGGACCAAAACGGAAATTTTCCGGCAGTTTATTTGAATATTAATTTCCGTTGTCTCTGCTGGTGAATGTGACGCATTCGGTAACAAATAATTTCTATGTTTGTATACGTCTGTGTTTCTGCTCTTCCCGACAGATTCACTTAGAACGTTCTGTTGATTCGGGAATGGGGATTAAAGGTTTGCAATGTGGCAAACAATGCACTTCACTCAAACACAAGGTTTGTAATTAAAATCGAGATACTCTGTTTTGCATGAATTATTACGGAGGCATTAATTTCGGAGAGCTTCAAATGTAGATTGTGTAGTTTTAATGCATATGACTGAAGTTTTCCAAGGCTTGAAAAGCAGGTTTAACAGCATACGCGTGTCTGCTTACGTAAAACGTCAATTCATCTCTTAGTAATCTGATGTTTCTATAGTAAAAAGTCATGAAAATTTTAAGTAATTTGTTTTTCCATATTGGGCGTTTATCAGCCTAGACTCATGAATGACGTTTCAGATACTCGAATTGTTTTGTGTGTTTTTTTTCTCTACTTCGGGAATCTATACAATTTTTTAACTTTTAACCAAAGCAAATTGAATTGAAAAATATTTATCTAAGATTTATTAGTTTACTCATTACCCGCTGACATTGCGTTGACGCAGCGGTCAAAATAAATGCCTATAAAAAATTATCTATCAATCAAATTTTATATTATGGCAGTTTTTGAGTAGGGCATATAATATTTCAGTAAAATAATATTTGTCTTTAATGTTAATTTTATTTTTAAAAACGAGTTCCGTACTTGATGTATTTTTTAACGAAAACTTTTGACCTGGTCTTTCCGGAGAAAAAAATACAATTAGAGAAACATGAGTGTTAGAGGTAATCTATTGTTTGCCAATGTCACTGCTTATCACAAAATTCCATCAGTCAATTGATTGTGGCTTTCTGAAAGGGGTTTCTAAAACAGGTGTTCCGCTCACGCAACGTCAGCGGGAAAAGAATACTTCAGTCACTTACTCTCACTGTTAGACACTGTGGAAATTTTTCTCCTTCGACAAACAAAGAAATAACTAAAACGAGATATTTTACATTAGACGATGGTCTTCAAAGATTTTTTGATGAAGATGAAAAGATTGAAATCGATGTTGTTGTTTTCTCTCCAGAAAATCAAAAGTTGGTGGCGAAGAAGAAGAAATGATAATATTTTGAATAATCATAATAATGCTTTACAATGCTGCAGGCTCATTATACAAGAACGTTGATGAAAAAAGTTTTCGTCTCGCAATCCCGTTCTATTGAACAATATAACACAAAAGTGGAAGGAGTTGATTTATGCGACAATTTAGCAGCCAATTACAGGATTGGTATCCGAGAAAAAATATAGAAATTCCAATATTTACTAATTAAGTTGATGTAACCTTGACATATGCCTCGGAAATATTAAGAATGTCTATTACTGAAAATAAAAAATATATATATCTTGGATTTTAGACGTGAATTTGCATTATTTCTTTTGCACACTCCATTTGAAAGGGAAGTGGATATTTATTATCCAGTTAATACATCAGCAGCAGGAAGACCTAGTATGTTCAGTATTCAAAAGCCATTATATGGAGAAGGTGGGCCTTTTTTCATAAAGTTCGAAGCAAACAGTGAACTGCATTATAAGCATAGTCTGACTGTTTATCGACGCAAAGTTTGTAATATAGTGTACTTCATGATTGTAGTAAACTTTTTGTGCTAGAAGATATTTACTGCAAAAAATAAATTATTTTTAAAGGAAAAATATCTTAAAATTTGATAATAAATTAATTACCAAGTAAGTGATTTATAGCTTTACAAAACACATCAAAACTAATATAGTTTTCCAGCTTTCAAAACTGAAATATTTCCTCATATGTTCAATTCAACTCACTTAAAATCCGTATTCTTATTCCGTGAACGTAACACTCAATTTTTCAAAACCCAAGTCGAACTTTGTCTATTTTACTAAAAATTAACGTTATATAGGTTCAATTCAACAATTAATATTCTTCGTATAGTAAAAAATTAATCCCTTATAGTTTTGGCGTTTAATGGGTTAAGTGAAAATAATTAAGTCAAATTTACTTTTAAGGATAAAAGCATCATAAACGATTTCATCATCCTATAGAAACTTTTCATAACTAAGTCTTCTGATTCAAATATAAGTTAGTACTAAAAATAAATTACGGTAAAAATTTATGACGTTTCATTTTAAAAAATGATTATTTTTAGTATTTATTTCCAACCGTTTTGAAGAGTGAAAATATGTTTAAAAATTAATCCATTTCTTCTTTCATTTCAGCACAGTTACAATTGTATTTTGTAATCTAGCCACGTGGAACTGCTCAAAATCATGATTAAAATTTATTTGTCCTTGTACGGCTACAGTTCGCTTGTCAGAATGACTTTCACTGGCGAAAACAACATTCTTATTTCTTACTATATCATTTGAAGCGGGACTTCATATTGCTACACGAGAAAAATTTTGGGCGAGCTTCATGAATCTTAATCGTAATCACAAGTCGAGGCTAACACTCTCCTCTCCAAACTTTTGAATTACACCAATGGAAGGGCGCTAAACTCAGCTGTATTTAACATGCACTACTAAAGTGGGATTTTCAGTAGGTTTGTGCCTAGAACAAGCGACCTTCTGGTCTCGAAGACAAAACCCTACTACCAGGACACCACGTTCGGGCGACTTTTAATACTTCACACCTGGAGTAATCCAAGAATTAAGATTGAATAAATATACAGGGTGATCACATAAATAAGGGCCGCTCTCTCTTAACTTCAGAACGACTGCAACTATGATCGTAAAAGTAGTGTCTCCAGATATAGTAAAATGTTTATGCGCTATGAAATGAGACCGCTTACAGCGCCACCTGATGGCAAACTCAGGAGTTAGCGTTCCTATATCTCGAAAACGGTAAAAAATAGCGGCAAAATGTCAATTACAAAGTTGTAGAGTGTTATTGATTTTGCACAAAAAGACACCTTGCGCATATTAATACTAAGAACAGAATGCTCAAAATTCACATTTGATTATTCTCGATTTCCGAAACTGTGACGTCATAAAGCGGTTTACAAAGAGAAAAACAATTAGTTATCACAAGATACTTTAATTTTCGGTGTCCAAAGTGCTCTCCGTCATCTACAAAACAGATATGAGCCCTTGTTTGAATTTCACTTTGCACACGTTTTAGCATATAGAAGGGTAAACTAGCACAAGCAGCATTAATAAGTCATCGAAAGTCCTACAAAGTTGGCGGAAAGGTCACATACACCTGCTGTTTCAGTTATTCCCACAGAAAAAAGTATAATGGGGTCATATTTTTGTCCGAAAAATAACTTTTTCTCCTTTTGTCCATGTCTTGTGACGTTACAATTTCGGAAAATGCTAACAAACAAATATGCGTTTTAAGCGTTCTATTTTTTGTATTAATGTGTACATGGTATCTTTTTGTACTAAACCAATAACGCTCTTCAACTTTGTATTTGAAATTTCCCCCTATTTTGTACAGTTTTGAGATAGGAACGCTAACTCTGGCTTTTGCCACCATGTGGCGCTGTAAGGGGTCTCATCGCAAAGCGCATAGACGTTTTACTATATCTAGACAGTACTTTCATGACTATAGTTGCCGTCGTTCTGTAGTTAAGACGGGGTGATTCTTATTTAAGTGGACACCTTGTATATCAATAAAATTTTCTGCTGAATTATTTAAAGTTGATGAGTTCGATATCAAAATTGCAATGCCTATATACTTGATGATATTTTTCTACAAATCTGTATTTAATTTGTTTCATGTTGGCAAAGCGGAATTTTATAATCGAATATTTGCTCTTTTTCGGGATATGCTAGATTTTTGAAAATTTGTGCAGTTATGTGAGCCTAATGGCAATACTCTATTTTCAGAACTTAATTATCAATTGATCGATTAACTTAATTAAATTTTCACTCCAAATTTGTGGCGCTATATGGTAGTAAATATAGAGAAAATTGATTTCAAGTGTCTATGATATTGATTATAATTAATTACAAATTAAAGACTAAAAAGCAGAAAATAATTGAGATAAAAAGTTTCTACATTGTATTTCACTAAAAAAAGCATGATTTTACAAATTGGTTTTTTAAAAATATATTTATTTAAATATCATATCATCCGTGAATAAAGAAGGTTAAAAAATGTAATACTACAAAGGAATTTTTAATGGAAAAGGAAGATTGTTCCTGAAAGTCAAATACACCAATTCAGGAACGGATTTTTTCCTGTTTCATTTTTGTTAACTTATTTTAATATTTACTATAGTAATAAGTATAACGAATACCAAGTATAAGTACAATGGTATTCTCTTCAGATGTCGACGTGAGTTTTTATCTTCTTTTAGAAAACGCGATCAAACAAGTATTTCTTTTATGTGTTCTATCCTAAGCTTATTTTAGAGTCAATATCACACAGTTTTATAAACAATAATTTCTCTCAAACTCATATGGTAATACCATTTTTCATTTTGATTCAAACAAAAGGAATGAATTTAAAAAAAAACACCAAGCGAATATTAAAAATAGTTTTTGCAAGCTTGAACGTACGTATCAACCTTATTTTTTTTCAAAATATATGACATTTATCGCATAATATTTTTTCTTCAGAGCCCATTTTCAGTTTCCAACGTAACTTGCTATTTTTTTAATGGAAAATGAATCTCCTCGCGATTATATTCACTTTTTATTTTTTAAAGTTTCCTCTTATTTTGATGGAAATAAGTGTCATTGAAATTCGCTTTCCAGTGAAAACCGGCATTAAAAAAGAACTATGCAAAAATGTAGCAAAATGAATTGTAGCCTTCACTGAATGGGTAAATGGGAAAATCGTGATGCGAACGAAGTTATACGTGAAAGCCAAAATGCAAATGGTTTTCATCATCAAACATTAAAAAATACTCGCTCTAGGCAAGATTAAAACGCAAAGCGGTTTTTCTGTGCAATACCCTGATAGTTTTTAAGGATATCGATGCTTAGTTTATTTACACTCAAAACGTGAGGCGGAAAAAGATTATTGCGTAAGAATTAAAAATTGTTTTATGATTTAGAATAAGCAATTACGACCAATTAAGAAACGTGAAATTTATTATTCCTTTCAATAGGAATAAGTTAAAGACATATCTAGATTTAAAACTTTATAATATTAAGAAGGAAATATGTAAACAGGACACATCACGTCAGATAAATAGATGGGGTAATTAATTTTAACAGTAAAAGATTTTAGCTTCTCATTTTTCATAGATAGATGAAAACTCAGTGTTCAAAACAGACTAAACTACCCTCTACCACGTGACTTTCTGACTTTCCATCAAGACCGGACTTGCTCTTCCAGAAGGCGTTTCGGCTTACCTCGAAACTGGAACTCTTAATGTGAAACTGAAACTTACGCCATTACTTTACTCTTCTAATCTTTTGCTTCTAGCTTCATGTACCTGTGTTAGTTGTGTGTTGTGATTTATGTGTAATTCAGTCAATATAATGCTTTTTCAATTTGAAAGCATGATTCAGCGTGTCTTATTCCGTCGTGCGTGATTTAATCTAATGGATTAACAAAGTTTATTGCACATTCGGCGCAAGCTCTCCCCGGGTCGACAGAAAAGGTAGGATCTTCTTGATGTTCAATTTGCTTTGAATAAATTCGTACCAATTCTGAATAAAAGTAAGATTAATTTCTTGACACTCAGGTTCTTCATTCAAACCAGATTCTGGGAATCACACAGGCAGTCTCTCTACAGCGTATATAGAGCATTTTGCAAACAAGTTAAATTAGGACAGTACAATACATATGCTTCTAAATGAAATAAATCCATACTATCTATATTTTAATGTATATCTTTTGCTGTTTCCATTCTTTTATTTATATTTTTATGTTTTTATGCCATTTTAACACTCTATTATCTGGGATTTATTGTAACAAAATTATTATATGTCGTGTTTGTATTGTATTTCTGATATAATCTGTAAATTTTTTAACTTTATAGTTTTTCCTGTGAGACATAAAGAATTTTTTTTCTTTTTTTACGAATGTTTTATATTTGCTTTATGTGGAGCTTGGTTTTGCACTGCGACCTCTTCGGTTTTCCCCGTCTCTCTAAACGCTTTCAGAAGTGCCCCGACATAGGTCGATGGTACGATATCTGTAGTACCAATATTCTTGTTGTATATCTTCTTTTTAGCCATAAGAAAATATGTTAACCTTCGAGGTATTGTTCAGTTGTTATGTAAAGGCAAAAGCAATAACTTTTACATATTACAAATAGGCATGGAATATAAACCGCAACTTTTCGGACGAAACTCTTTATCTGGTGATTTGTTTGTGCAAATCTAGTGTTCATGTAAATTATTTAAACTGTAGGTAAATCAAACTAAAGCATAAAAGATGTGTCACACTCCAAATGGAACAATAAATCAGAACATGATTTCATGCCCTTTTCCGGACGTTTAAACGCTGTCATAGTCACCATTTTTCTAAAATATCTTTCAGAAAAATCCAGCGTGTCTATGCAGAGTTGAAGTGAGATTTAACACTAGGAAGGAGGTTAAAATATTCTGAAAAAATGATGAATTCACTCCTAAAGCTATGGTTTGTACTTGCGAAAGAGTTGATATACTACACTACGCTTGAAGAAAACTTACGTGCGAAAAACAGGTTTTAGGCGGTAAAGGGAAAATATATATCACAAATCTACTCTGTCTATAAAGAGAGTGGAGGGAGATATTTCTAAGGCACTTTGGAGCTACATCAGCGATATTTATCAAAGACTGCAAGATCTTGAGGAAATACAGATCGCTTTTGGAATTCAAGCAGACACTCCACCGGCGACAGAAAAATTAGAACACTCAATGGCTGCAACGAATCCTAGACCGGAATTGAATATCTGTTGTTTGTTCTATTAGATGGGGGTCAGGATAGGCAAAGTATCGTATAAATTTTGCGATTCATTTTTGTTTCCTCAAATTTCTTCACTAATTATGCCTTTATGTGCCGAAGTACTATATCCTTGTTTGCTTTTATCTTCAGAAACCTTCTTCGAACGTTATATTTTATATTGCATAATACTCATATTTCGAAAAATCACTCCTACTAATGAAGTCATGGAAGAGAATTTTTAAAATACAGTGGAATCGCGCTTAACGAGCAAAATAAATTGGAGAAAAAAATGACTCGCTTAACGAGTGACGAGAAAAGGGAAATCCCCGGATTTTTGCCTGGTACTGTCTTATCTTCCGAGCTTTTATTCTTATCTGATGTCTAGTGATGGGTTCTTATCAAATTTGGTTTCCAAGGGCCAACCTTCTCTATCTCAGAGAATATTAGAAATATCACTTCCACGTCGTTTTCTGCCTGAAAATGATCGAAAATGCATTGGAGAATCCTCATTTCTACTTGGAAGAAGCTTTGGCCGGAGAGTGCTGTCGAATATGACACGGAGGAGTCTGCGACTGGCATTGAAGACCCTGTGGAGCCTATAGTCAACAAAGATCGTGTCTTTAGCCACGATCAGGAGACTGGAGGTGGATAGCAATGATATCGATGAGCTTGTGGAAGAGCACAACCAAGAGCTGACCACCGAAGAGCTTAAGGAGTTGCTTTGTGTTTCCCAGCAAGAGGTTATGAGGAGAGTTTGTCAGAGGAGGAGGAGGTAACAGCAAAGCAAAAATCTTCTGGTGCAATAAGAGAAATGCTGAAAGTGTGAGAAACTGCTGTATTGTACATTGAGGGGCATCACCCTAATAAGGCAGTGGCTATGAGCGCAAAAAATTTATTTTATGATAATGCTGTGTCGCATTTCCGTCAAATTTAGAAGCGTTGGCAAAAACAAATGTCTCTAGGCAGTTTCCTACAAAAAAGAATTAGGTTTGTATCATAATTCATATAAAAACTCAACAGCTGCATTAAAGCACTTAGAAAAATTAATAAAATTTCTAATTGAAGCACTAACTTAATCCTGGTAATTAAAGTATGTATCAAAAATCAAAAACTTATTATTTCGATTTTTTTTGTTTTGTTTTCTGCGAATCGTATACGCATTCTGTGTAGGTTGATTCTGCTATAAAAGAAAAGGGTTTCGGCATGGAACGCGTTATCGTATTTTACATTAATTTATTAGGGAAAAAATGTTTTGCTTAACGAGTTTTTCGCATTACGAGTAAGCTTCTGGAACGAATTATGCTCGTTAAGCGAGGTTCCACTGTATTGTAATAAAAATGAAAATATATCTTAAAGTAAATATCTTATGCTCTTTGAAATATTAGGGTCTTCAATTTTATATTGTTCTGAAATTATCTACGTTCCATACAAAGAATCCTCCCTTTTTGTGTGTATGATTTCAAGTCGAAGCTATTAACAATAGAAGCTGTCCCCATGTTGAGAAAGAACATATTTTATAAATGCTCGTTCATTAACGCAAGTGTAACACAATTAGAAAAGTACCAACGTAAATAATGTAAAAGGAAACCACTCGGGAGCAATTCGTATAGAGAGAACAGGTAAGTCAAACATTAATGAGGTACCTAAAATTCATCCTGTCTGACTATTTGAATAAATTTAATTACAGGCAAAATTCACCTCATATGTATTCAATAACCACAAAATCCTTTATAATCAAGGATTCTTAACAAGGCTAATTTGGAGAAATTTTGAAGGATGCCATTCTAAACAGTATTAGTTTAGTTCTGAGAAATGTCAAAAAAAAATTCGAACATGAACAGTGTTAGTTCTGAGAAGTATTAAAAGATGCCATTATGTTTTGAAATGCCTTCAGAAAGCTGGTAATTTTGAGACATGATAAAAGATACCATTTTGACCATTGTTAATTTTGAGAAGTGTTAAAGAATGTCAGTCTAACGTCCGAACGCCCAGCATTAAACTCCCACCGTTTCAAGTTTCTAACAATTTACATTCATAGAAAAAATCAGATGATGATTGTAGAAATTGGTTGTGATCCAGACTCTGTTATTGTAGAATTTAATTCGATTATAAATTTATAGATTGATTTTTATTAAAGCTAATAACTCTGTTAATTGTTCCTAACTCTCGTGTTCATTATATGTTTGTACAGTGGCGGCTTGTGTTATGTAATTTTCGGAGTGCTGTCCTTTCTGCGCATCTTTAATCCTTCACTGCGCAGTATTGCATATTTGAACCACTTCCATTTTTTTGGCTTTTTTCATTAACTTTAAGTAATTCTATATTTAATTAATAATTTATAACATTTTTTCTTCAAATAGATAAATATTTTATATCAAATTAATTTTCATAAAAAATTTTAGCTCGAAATTTGTTTTTCATGTCCGTTTCCCGTATTTCTTACTACATTTTAAAAAAATAACACAGCTGCGGTTGAACATTAAAATGATAGCATAGTACAGAAATAAAATAATTTTCTTATGAATTAAAGAGAAAAAAATGTTATAGTATAAATAATATAAACAGAAGCAAAAGCGAATATTATTTATTAGGATCATTAAAAATTACTTAAAAATAAAATCCATTCTTGCTTTTTTTTCAGCGAATGAACAAAAACATTAAGCTTGATGCTTGTACGACGATTAAAAAATTTTTTATCCATTGAAATCAAAACAACTGCATGTAATCCTATCCCGATTCATATTTTGGGCGTCAGAAAATATTTTATTCTTTTTTTTTAATGTTAGAAAGCTGAGTTCAAGTTCTGATATATTATGTAGTTACAGGAATTGCCAAGAGGAGAAAAAATGATTAAACTATTGCATCTATCTAAAGGTGAACTGCGATATTTTAAAATGGGAATACGCTTATCAATATTCCGTAAGAAATTCTGTGTTCCTTTAAGCCAACCGTGTTTTATTAAAAATCGAGGCTTCTTAAACTAGGAATCATGATCCCAAATAGAACGATGCGGAATATTGAGGATGACGAAAATTTTGAAAGCAGATTTGAATCACAAAAAAATTCTCTTATGTATTTCATCAGCATTTATAACCAAAAATAATCGGAAAAAATCTCTTGGATTGCAAGAAATTCCATTACTACAAAAATAACTCAATTAAATTTTTATTTGTCATTAATTATCTCTCATTTCTTTATTTAGTTTCAAAGTTTCAGCACATGAAAAGAATCAGGAACCGCGTAGAAAACGTTTAAAACTCCGTTTCTAACGCGAAGGGAACTGTCGATTTCGACAGTGGTCTTCGTTTAAGGGTCGATATTCAAACCCTTAAAATTATGACGCTCGATATTCAAACCCTTATGCGCTTGGTGACTTTTCATTCTCGCAGGCGTAATTCGGTGCTGCAAAAGATCCGTATTTCCCATTTGAATAGTTACTTTCTTCTTTGCGCTTTTTCTTCGGGTAGTAAAAGAATAAGATAGGAAACTACGTTTCCTGTGTAGGTTTTTCTTCGCGTTTCATTTGAATATGGAAATCGTTTAATATAAAATTGCAATAGATTGTTGATAGATTTAAATATTAAACGCGAAATAAAATAAATTGATTAAATTTACAGAATAGAAAAAGTTGGGGGTGCTGCAGTGCCGGAGTTCCTATTCACGAGCCGCCATTGTGTTTGCATTTTAATAAAAACGTTTGATTATGCAAAATTTATTTATGCTATGTCTCTTTTTAATATGTCTCTTGGTTCTTTTAAATCGAAATGTTTACAGCTTTTAAATACATGATGTGTTTTATTTTGCCTTTTTACAACTTTTTAAGTTTTGATTTTCCGTTTTCTTATGCATTCGACCATTTTTTTTAATGTTTTTCATAAGTTTTAATTTTTGTACTCTGTTTTTTGAGCAGTGTTGTAATTTATTTTTATCTCAAGTGTGTATTTTCGTCTTTAAGCGTTTAAACTCCTGGTGTGTTTTTAGAGGATTCGGTGCTTGTGTATTTTGACTTTTTTTGACCTTGCCTTTTGGAAATGGTCTTTTAATTATTTTAAAAAATACGACTTTTAGAATCATAGTGTGTTTTCATTTTTAATTATATATACGTTTGCCAAATTTTATGATTTTGTGTATTCTCTGTGTTCAACGTTTTATTTTCTAGTGCATTTTTACTTTCTCGTATACGAAGTATACAAAGAGAAAGTATTGTAATCGTCAAAAAATTCGAACTCGAGATTTTGACGAATCTCCACGTTTTAGACCTCCCTGAGTCCGAAAAACACAATTTTGGAATTATGTATGTGTGTCTGTATGTCTGTGTGTCTGTGAACACGATAACTCGAAAACTATGAGAGCTACGGGGATGAAATTTGGTATGTGGTCTTTAAACATAATTTGTAGGTTTCTATCAAATTTTGGACAAAATCCGTCAACGGGAAGTCTGTCTGTCTGTACGTTCGAGGTCATGCGAACGCTATAACTCAAAAACTTGAAAAGCCAGATGGATAAAATTTTATACGCAGTTTTATCGTCATGAATGTAGGTCCGTATAAAATTTTGGGCCAAATCCGTCAAAGGGTTGACTGTCTGTCGGTCCGTATAATTTACTTTTGAAGAGAATTCGTTATCTCCACACGCATGCGTACTGGTTACTGCTGTTCCCGTAATACGGTCTGTCTTGGCTCACAGCCAAATTCTTCTCGAATAAAAGTGAATTAATTATGGAGTGTTTTGTTTTAATTTTTCTTTCACGCCGAAACATTTTCTCAATAAGAGTTGCATATTTGATATGCGATTAGTTTTATTTTGTATATTTCGTAATGCATTTTTTTCTGAGTGGATTTTGCATTATTTTTACTCTGACAGAACGAAAGTAGTTGTTAAAAGTAAAGTTATAAAGTAACAAATCAAAATTTGTGTCAATTGATTCATCAGTTCTGTTCTTCATGCTTTTTTTATTTCTTAAGCACTCTGCCAATGTGCATGATATTTTCAACTACAACTATCGGTAGCAAATTTGTAACAATCAGATCGGAGATATTGCTGGCAAGCTAGAAGGCTGCTTAGATGTGTGCAAATCTTTTAGTAACTTACATCATATAATTGAAATTTGGTATGTGGTCTTCTAATTTATCCACGCTGTGGGAGGGGAAACAGCATCTTTTTGGGGAAGTATACGAGAAAGTTTAGGAGAGGCCACTTACGCTGGTTTATTTACTAGTTGTGGATTTTGTTCTGTGCGTGTTTGTTGTTTATACCACTCTGTAAATGGAATTTTCTCTGTAGTGTGCTTTTTTTTAAATAAATAAATAATTTTCCAATATTTTTCCGACATTTACTGGTATCAAATCAATACGATGTTGGAACTAACCATAAGGATTTTACTTCTTTGAGTTACGAGACAGCAAAATAATATAACTATCAGAAGTTAATAAAATGAGAATATAAGAATTTAATTCTATTCACATGTTGAAACGGCTAAAAAATTATGATACACTAGTCAGTATAATGAAAAACACTTAGGAAACACTTTTTAAATATATCGAAACTATGGTTGCTACTCTATTGCCATGTCTACAGGACCAGATTTCCCTTAGGGCCATGGCCTAGGGAGCAGCCGCCAAGGGGCGCAAGTGCAGAAGAAATAACAACCAAATATTTACAAATTTTTCAGACTTATTTTTAAAAGGCCATACAAAATGTTTTTAAAATTTACATTCGTTACACTAGAATTGGCTATACATGTTTTGTGTTCCGTGGACCTTATTGTCTCTTGCCCTTGAACGCCTTGAAAGAACATTGAAAGATCTATCTACTTCAATGACTTTTCAAACCTATTCACGGAAAAAAGCTCGAAAGAAGAAGTTGTGGTAGGTATTTCAGACGATTTCAAGAAATTCGGTGGAGTATTTTTGTAGGTGTTATTTTTATGTTATTTCTTAAGTAGTGCAATGTTGAATTCAACATTTAGTGAGGTTCAAAGATTATAAAGATTGTATTGAGTATATTTCAGAAACAAACTATTGTACATTAATTGAAAATTATATATCGTTACAAAACTAGTTCTGTGGGTGTATGGTGTAAACAGTCCAACACGCAGGATAATGGAGAATGAAGGTTTATTCACAAATGCTCAGGAAAATACGTAGCACAGGTAACAGGAAACAATAGATCTTGCACATATTAGAAACGTAAACAGGCAATAATTCACAGGTAATAACAGTTCAGTACTTTGAGATTTAGCAACACAAACAGTCAGCAAATCACTAATAACTAGTAGAGAATAACTGCACTTTCAATAGCGCTCAGCTCACCGTCTTCCTAGCTCGCACTGCAGACGAAAATCCAGAGTCGTTCCAGTGGATGAAAATACCCACTCTGATCCAAGTGCGGCCCTCATATATTATCCCCGACAGGCCGTGACGTCACATGGAGTTTTCACGTACATTCGAACGTATTTTCTTTCCTAATAGAGATACCGAGAAAAGGGTCGCATTTTCTGGAATCATCGATTTGTCGCCAAGGTCGCCGAAATGGTCGCCAAGGTCAGGGTCCCGGAATGGCCGCTGCCCGTCACTCCATTCTTACCCCTGTAAAACTCCCTCCCGAACTATAAGACTAGCGAGGCAGGAAAGCGACATTACATCTTTGTAACAATATTAACTTTTTTCAAGAGGAGAAGGCGTGCAGAATATGATTTAACCTAGGGCATAGAAATGAATAAATCAAGCCCTGCATGGCAGTAAACCTTTTGTAATGCCTTATGATTTAACTTTGTACTAATGGAACTGTGCAAGTACGTTATAAGCATTACTATTGTACAATTCGTCCGTAAATTCCTCCAAAATTAATACCTCCGTATTTTCTCAAGCAAAATAGAATATTCTGGCTTTAATTGCTAACCTTGTGTTTGACTAAAGTGCATTGTTTGTCACATTTGCAAACGTTTAATCGCCATTCTTGAATCAACAGAAGGTTGGAAGGCGAATTGGCCCGGATGATCAGGTAGACAGACGTTCATAAACAGAAAATGTCACCGAATGCGCCACATTTACCCGCAGAGACAACAGAAATTAATGTTGAAATAAACTGGCGGAACAATTCCTTTTCGGTCCATGGCGACAATTCGTGAACCAACATGCTTCGCTGTGTGGACATCGAAGCAGATTTCTAAATTACGTGATGACGTAGTCAGCCTACCGTTAATGCAATGTGTAGACGCCAACATCGTGTTCTTGTACCCACTAAGTGGGATGGAGATTTCGGCTCGTTTAAACATGGAGTGAGAAAAGTGAAACCGAGTAGTAGAAAGTCGGTAGATGGTGCTTTCAAAGAAAAAGATTTTGCTGCGAAAACATAGTATACAATCTAAGTTTTAGAAGTAATTTTTTAAGGCAAGGTATTCTTTTGATAGCTGTCTTTTGCTGGAAGACCGTATAAGTTACGAAAGGTAAAAATGCCAAAAATAGAGATACAGCTCTTGAGAATGAAATAAGAAAACGTTCGAAACACTAAAACATGTTTTATAATTGGCAAGCTGTGGGATAGTATTTACAATTTGTAGTTGTATAAGGTCGCACAGCAACAAGAATTTCTAATTGCAACAGAAACTAAAAATTAACGTAATGATTTATGTGTATATATATTTCAGTATTCGTAACCATACAATATTGAGATCGTCAATTTGTTTTATAACGATATTTTCATAACGTGTTTCATTGTGTGGCTTTTAATATAAAGTGTATAAAAAATACCTGATGATTCAACATAGGAAGAAAGCTAAATTCCCTGCATATAGAAACGTTATTTCATACAAATACTTGTTAAAAAAATATGCCGCTACTTATACATATCACTTCAAAATATTATATTAAAAGACAAAATAATATTATCTTTTTCAATCACTAATTTCCTTTCATAGGTAGGGCCTTCTAAGGGAGTCATAAATATTATTGATAATATTCTTTAAAATATTACTTAACCAAATTCGTGTTATTTTCGCAACTTGTCAGTGTTACTTAAAGTTACTTAGTGTAAAGTAAAGTATACTAAAGTAAAGTAAAGTACGTATATTCCACGAATTCTTCTTGATGTAAAATTTCTAATAAAACTCGACAGATAATCTCTAACGATTTATAAAATTCCTATTAAATAAACGGCACTTCCATCTAAGTTTTAGTAAATACAGATTCTCGACAATGTATCCGACAACAAGGATCGTGTCAGATAAGTGCTCCGAGATAGAAATAAAGACGAGAACATGGTAATGAGTCTCTTCGTTTTAGCACTTCAGCATCCTCCTGCAGTCTCTGGTTGCCGCAGTCCCAGGGGTCTGCCTAAATTAAGGTAAACGTTCGGATTCTGATCCCCAATGATCTGAATTACCCAGAGGCGTTTGCTGTCTTTAGTATGCACAGAGAAGCATTTCCTGGTTGTTTAGAAGAAACTGGGAAGATCTCGACAGAGAAAATTGTCGAAATTCGAGTTTTAAATAAAGGGGATTTTTTTTCGAAGTACAAATTATATCTGAGGTAAGGTATAGCATATATGAAAATAATATGATGTTTTCATTATAAAGTTGCGTAAAAATATGTGTATCTTAAAGTATTTATTTTTTTATAGCAAATCAGAAATATATTGTGATGCAACAATCTACAGTAACACAACTCGATACTCTATAAAAAATTTCTGCATAATATCACAACAGAATTAGCTTAATCTGTGAGTACATGTTCAATAATGACAATAACTCCTAATATAAATTAAAAAGTATGGAAAATTTTATAACTTGAAATTCTGAAAAATGCATGATATTTTCCATTATAAATACCATCTAAAAATATGTTACTGTTCAGAAATAAATAAAATTACATTTAACAGATGCATAATGTTCACAAATGTTTTAATATAAGATTACATATCTATGCAATGGAAAGAATTTTATATATGATTACCAAATTTGTGGAAAAAGAAACACATTTTGTAAAAATCTGAAAAACTCCATATTTAACTGTGCAAAATAATATATTATTATCAAACTGGCTCTTTTTATTTAAAATTTGAAATGTGAATTTATGTGTTTTCGGCATTTCAAGCCTCACATATTATTCATTTCCGGAATGTGTGAAATTACCACTATTTTAAGAGACTGTTTGACAGTACGAAACGTTCTGGAGTATCCTTTTAATTCTTTCCATGTATTTTTAGTTTACCAAAACATCATAAACCTCTAAGTCGACCAACCTTCATGGTGCTTTAGTACAATAATCTAAGAATGTTTCTACTTCTCGACTGTATTTTTAAAATATTTTTTAATATCCTCAATCTTTTTAAAATTTAATAACCAATTTTATTTATCCCCTTCGTTTCGGTTTTAAATTTCGTTCATTAATGTTGCAGAGCGTGTCAAAAGTTTAAGCACAACAATAATTTTAAAATAAAATTTTAAATATCCACTCTATTCTAAATCAGTGTTAAGGTAAGTAAAAAATCTAGAACTGAACTTATTTTTGATACAATCACGTTCTGAACTTTATTTTCAACCATCGAATTTAGCAAAAATACAAAAAAAGGTGTCAAAAGTTTAAGCACAAGAGATATTTATCTTTTTGCAGTCGAGCAAATATAAAATGTTAATATTTGATTATTGCTCTTTTAGATGGAATTAGGTGAAATACACGGTTTTCTATCGATAACATTTATGTTCTCGCTTTAGATCAAATCAAGCATCCTCAATGTCCACTCTCAATTTTTCAACTGAAAAATACAGCTTGCCATTTTGATAAACTGAAATTGTGAGACACATTTTTATGGGTTGAAAATCAGGTCTTAAGGCTGGCCATTTCAAAACCGGCACCATGTAGGATCTGTGACGTTGATTTTGAGGCATGGATTGAAGCTTTGTCATGTTGAAAAGTCTAATTTGTTCCGCCTAAAATTTCCCCAAAAGGGAGTAAATGATTCGTAAACGCCTCTTAGTAGTTTTCAGATTTTTGCCGACCACTGTGGAAGGATAGGGGTGTTTGCCCTTTGGAAAAAATCGTTCCCCATACCATCAGAGATCCGCCATCATGTTGTCTACTTAACATGCTCCTTGGTTCTTTACAAAGATCATGTCAGTAGCATGCAAACTCATCACGATCGCCCAAATTCGACTTGTTTTCATCGCTGAATAAGACATTAAGTCACATATCAACAAACGACAGGCGATGTTGGACACACTGTAATCGAGCTTCTTTATGGTTTTGCCAAGTTTCTCTTGCGCCAAGTTTCAAGTTTCATACCACTCGTGGCCTTCCAGAACGAGATTTTCTTTTGGAGTTTTTACCACGAGCTAATATTTAATCAATTTTACGTTTCGACTTCTTTAAAGCAGTTGCAGAGATATGGACTTCTATTTTGTTCTCATACACAAGATTGTTGATTCTTTCTCATATGAAAATTCTTTAGACCTAGCCATTTTGAACTAACGTCAACCAACAGTCAGGTTCTTTTTATAAGCCTTGATATCATATACGTGCACAGCAGCTTATGTGATTTTATTAGTTTACATAAAGGCAGTTTTCTGATGAAACCTTTGACACAGCAATTTTCGTTCTATTCTTAAAACTTCTGATGAAAAATAAAGTTTTAAAGTTAATAATGTTTAATATGATTTTAAAATTGCATTTTTTGCATTCATATAAACGACATGTTGAAATAAATTGGATATTTAAAGTTTTATTTTAAAATTGATGTTGTGCTTTAACTTTTGACACGCTGGGAAAAAGAATATGAACTGAAAATCACATGGGTGATTGAATAGTTTAAGTGCGGTATTCTAACTTAGATTTCATAGAATAATTATGGTAATTTTCTTCACCTTTCAGCCTTTAATAATATCTTGTAAAGTCAATAATCAGCATTCATCTTCCTATATTTCAACGACTCAGAACCAACTGTCCTATATTTTTCTTCTGTAAGACACAAATATCATTCATCACTTTAAAAAAGTCTGCAGTGTATACAATTCCTTGTCCTTATTCTTTAATCAACAAGTTAACACGACTTCAAACAACGTTATTTTAAGTTCGGATTTCTTTAAAATCTACATTTTTGTTGCAGTGACATATTTAATCAATTATTTTTTCTATTAATTCCTGAGTAAGTATCTCCTAATACTGAAGGAATAAAAATGGATCATGAAATAAACTTTAGTTCTTGGATTTTAAAACACTTCGAAAATGGAAACTTTTTACCTGCTAATAATGATAATTCAGTTAATATATCGAAATAATTCCTTTTTTTACTTTACCAAATCATCTTAATTATCGTCTGTTTTATTCTGTTTGTATTAACATTTTCAAAATAACTAAAATTTATTTTTGTTTTTAAATATTTACAGTATTCTTCTTTTATAGTTAAATCGATCTATTTTATTATCAAAAAGAACTGTAAAAAACGTTAGATTCAAGATACTCATTTATAATATTGTCTTTCTTTACATGCACTCTATCAAGTGAGTACGGTGTAAAATTTTTCATTTTCCGAAGTTTGACAAGATGTGAAAGTGAATGCATTCTCTGCATTAATGTTTCACATTATTTATTTTAAAGAGAAGCCTTACATCTTCCAAATACAGCAATTCTATGGGCGATACGTCGACACCAACTCTAGACTATTGATTTCTACACGCGCATTCCAATGTATTTAGAGTATGGTTCATTCAAAGCTATGGTTCTTCGAGTTGTCTGGATTTTCCACACAAAGATTTTTTAGAAGAGTTTTACTTAAGTTTAGACTGAAAGGCTATCTGAATAAAAGAAACGAGGCCAATGAATAGTACTGGAAATCAGAGGGTTAAAATATATTCTTTTTTTAAGTGAGCAGCAAATAAAAATGCCAGGGAACAGTTAGTTCTTTTCTGTGCTTGTAATGTTGGAGGGTGAAACATCTCTTTTTACTTTTATGAAATTCTATTATTTTTCAAATAGTAAAATAGAAAGCTTTTCAATACGATTGAAAAACCTAAATTTCTATTTGTTCAGATTCTTAACTGGTTTATAGCTCCAACAATTCTTTAGCTTTACGAAATTTAATGATTAGTTCTTGAAGTTTGTATACTGTGTTTCCCATAACGGCAATTAAATATAGTATTATAGAAGTAGATATATCTTACTAAAATAAATTTCAATGAGTGAGAAAATATTTGCATCATGTTCAAGTCTATAAGTACTTCAATCTCCTCTGCAAAAGGATGCATATCCTACTTGGAATTTAGGACGCTAAGATAAAATTTATCGTTTACCTGAAAATATAAACAGTGGTCTAAGTCGCGCATGCTCATCTCTAGTTAAGTATCTAGATGTATAAGTTATCTGTAAGAACTGATAGCAAGGGTTGTCATAATTGCCAAGCATTAATATGGGACGTTTATATGCTAAAGGAATAAAACATGAAAAAAGTGTGTAGGTAATGGTTTATTTTACTATGATAAAAAATCAATAAAGTGTAAGCAATCTAATAAAATTAACAAGTAGAATAATAAAAAGGATGCAAGGGTAACCTTTATTAGCCCAATCATATTTTAAAATTAATTTTACTTCCTTTATTATATTATTTTCTTCTTTCACATAATTATAAAATTGGGCGAAAGTCATTTTATAATTATAATGACAAATCAAAATTACTTCAATTGTCTCAAAACGGGACTGAGCAGTGAAATAAGGTGACAGTCCCGTCTATACAGGACGTATGGTAACCCTACTGATAGCTGATTTCCGCACTCCTAGAAATATATCAATAATAATTTTTGAGGTTACTCTACTATTCTTGCTTAGTTTGCTTCACATTAGGAACAAATCGATAAGTATGATTTTATATCTGGTTAGTTCATAAGTGCTTATAAATAGCAGGGTATATCCTGTCTCTGTCTACAATATAGAAAACTGAATAAGCGAATTAGACATTAGCATAATGCCTAACAAAACGTATCAACACATTAATTGGAGTTGTTCACATCTGAGTGAAAGAAATCTTCGCTATAACATCTTACACAAAATGGTCACCTGTCAATCATTGTATTATCACATTTTGATGCATTGATAAGGTGTTATAGAGACAAGGGATATGAAACTTTTCCAAATCAAATTCTAATCAGAACGCCATTAAGACGTACATACGAAATTACGTCTTAGCAACAAGCGTGAAATGATCATTTTTGGAATCTGAGGTAACAGCTTGCCGCAACTCCCACTTTATAATTGATTCAGAAACGCTTTGTATTTCTAACGTCAGCTTACGCAGTTTCTAAATGATACGTATTTCGTAACAAACTGCCACACTAAAACAACAACAAGACTTGACAGTAATTTGATAATGCAGAATCTCACCTTCTGTAGCTTTAAATTTTCTGTTTATGTGAAATGAACCAAGAAGCTCGTGAAAATTATGCGAAATTGTTACGACTTTATTTTGAATG
Source organism: Araneus ventricosus (assembly GCA_013235015.1). Taxonomy (NCBI): domain Eukaryota; kingdom Metazoa; phylum Arthropoda; class Arachnida; order Araneae; family Araneidae; genus Araneus; species Araneus ventricosus. The sequence continues at coordinate 801,580 of BGPR01000113.1, forward strand.
TTCAATAATGCAAATATAATAAAACAAAACATAAATAATAGAAATATTGCACTCTATAAATGTGCTGTTAGGAAATTAATATTCCCACATTCTGTCTTTTCATTTCTCTGTTTAAGTGGAATATTCCAAGTAGCACACGAGATTTTACAATTACTAATATAATTGCTCAGATCTGTCTCTCACTGATACGGTAACGCCCTGACGTCACCAACAATAAAATTCAATCCATAGCACTGCGAGACGTTAAACAGCATTATTTCATTGTTCACCTAAATTTCAGTAATTTTAAATTTAAAAAAGTAATTGTCGTTCTAATTTCAAATTTGATAGCTCTAAAATAGTGAAATAAAATGTGCTACCGATTGATATAAAATTTATGCCGCTACGATCAATAGTTCTCGAGAAATTTTAAATTATATTAATCATATATTTCAAATTAATTTTCGTTTTTTAATAGAAAGTAGTAAATCACATCAGTACGCGTGATATAGCTTGGACGCCACGATGCATCTTATCATTTATTGCAATCGTGACGATATAATTTTATAATATTTTTTGCAACGTTTGACAAGCCGAGAAGTGTTTTGTTTTGATTAGAAATCTGAAGTACAAGGAAAATTGTTAAACAACCAAAAATACTTCACACGGAATGTTGTTCACAAAGAGGTTTTTTGAATAAAGAAATATGTAAATAAAATATTTCCTGTCATAAAACGTATGTTTATTTTATTTGTTTTCAATCGACGTTAAACATTTCTCTCGCATATATATCTATTTAAACACGTAAAATTTGACGGGAAATCTCTCAAATGAAGAGGCAATTTGCACCCTTCATGCCATGACCGGTGATTTTCTAGTACTGTTATAATATTGTACAATATTGCATATATTGATGAATAGCAAAAATATTGCGCTACTAGGAATTTGATAAATATTCATATGTTCTATAACTTTGAACTTCCATTGTACCGTTCTCTCAATTCGAAGAACGATTATAGGAAAAATTTCTTGGTGCACCTTTCCCTTATTCACATTGCATCTGTTGCAGAAGAGGACCTTCTGCCCGATGGTGACCATTTCCTTTCTGCGGGGTAAGGATTATAAATTTTATAATTTTTTGTGAAAGAAACTGAAATACATGTTCCTAAATAATTTTTATTTATAAAATAATTATTACAAACATCACATCTGTGTGCAAGGTTTGAATCTCGGTGGAAGCAGAGTTGCTGAACTCATTTAACATTTTTTTAAGACATGTCAAATTCATAGAATTCCAGTTTCTATAAAGGAAGACAATTAAACTAGGACGAACTTCTTTCATTCAGAATTTTTTATTTAAACACTGTAGAATGGAAAAAAGTTTATTCAATGAACAACAGATTAAATTTTATCAATGGAATATCGCCGAAGTTTTGTGATATTGTATACGATTTCCTAAAAAATAGAAGATTTCAAATAAAAAAATGTTTGCTTTCTAAGTCAAACTCATGATACGCCCATGCGATCTTCTAAAATAAATGTGCCTTACAATTCCATTTGAAAGCATCTCTTCTTTTAAACATCTTCAAGGTATATTCGCTTTTTATCTTTTTGCTTTGCTATATATAACTTATTCCAAAGAATTCTTTTCGTCCTCAGTCCTAAAAGAATATCATTCTTCCGTCAAGGAAACAAACTTTCAAGAAAACTGCTCGAGCACTAACAAATTCAGAGACCGACCCGAATAAGCTTTTTGTGTCCTCTTCCTGCAGAGACAAATTCCATTTGTGAGAAATATTTCTTTTCCCAAGTTTTACAATCTGTCTGCCATACTATGCATAGCTAAGAGCCAACATTTTTCATCTCCCAAAAAACTTCCACATGCTTTCCATCCGAAACGTAGAGAGTTCTTTCAATTTACGCATGGCGGCACGTGCACACTACTGAACATCATTGGTGGAAAATAGCGTTTGTTATCCCTCTCCGCTGGAGAGGATGTGTAGGGCAGATCTCTTTAACTTAAATGGCCTGTGTCTATTCTCCTCCCTTTTTTTCAGATGGTTTTTTCCGAGTGAGAAGATTGTATTCTTTTCTATCCATCCCTGCTTTTTTCATTATTTTTTCTATTTTACTTTTTCTATTTGTCTTCCGGAGAGGAATCGAATTGAACATTATCCCACAGTGTCGCGCGAAATAAGGGGAAAAACGAATTTATATTGATGACTATGATTTCGGGAAAATGCTGTTCTATTCTTATGAATCATCTATGGCCAAATATTAGGAAATACATGCATATAACAGAATTATAATTAGATTTTGATTTCGTGACTTAGATATGTGTGCTAAAAATATTTCATTCACTGCTATATAAGCAAAATATGTTAATTTATCGTTCTTCTTATGATTTCCAGGGTAAAATAATAAGTCTCTAAAAATTCGATTAAAATTAATTTTCCCAGAACAGTACTAATGGCTAAACTTCTAATTGATTAAACACAATGGACGGCAACAAAATGCTTCAGGAAATATGCCGTCACATATAATTTTCAATTAATCTGTAATTAACATTGATAAATCATTATGTATGCATATATTGATACTTCATATTTTGCTGACAAAAATGAAATCATTGCTTAAATTAAATCAATTTTGTCTGTTTATCAATTTTTTAATTTTATAAATGTTTAAAATAAATAGTTGCAAAAATTATTCACAGTTTGCTGAAAATTTTTTAGAATTAAAAAAATAATTAAAACATTTTGCGAGAAAAAAAGTTCTCTAATGCACTATGAACTACTAGTTACATTATTTGCTTATCCGTCTTGTTTATGCAATAATCGTAATTTCCTTTTTTCGCTTTTGATTTATTTAAACTTTGAAATCTAGAGCTGTTTCTTACTGTTTATCGTATCTCTACAAGACATAATGCCTTTCACGTCTATTAATTCTAATCTTATTTGGAATATTGTAAATGAGATTTTAATTATTATTATGAAATATTCCATTTCTATAAACTATTTCATGTATGAGTGACTCCTTTGCATCGAATATTTGCATATAGATAGAACTTTTTATTGTTTGATAATGGAAAGAAGTTTTCCATTCACCTAAAGCGAGACATTCACCGCTGTTCCAAACTGGAATTTTTAGAACAAGGGAAGGAAAATCTATGAAATCTGGAGCAAATGGATTCAAATTGGTGGAATTTTTAAAAAAATTCAAAATCCAAAACTCCATCCGCCGATTCCAATTTGAGACCTCCAAGTGAGGCTAGCGGGAAAACAATAGTTCTGCCTAGATTGGGACCTCGTGTCGAGGCTAGAAATGAAACATTCTTAGCCTTCTCGTGAATTCCCAGCTTAAAGTGAAAGCGACTGATTCATTTTTGCAGACTTTTGGTTCTGTTCTTTTATTTATCTTACAGGTTTAATTGGAGAAGCGATATTTTCGGATCTTATTTCTATCAAACTAAATGCAAAGATGAACTTTATATAAAGAATGTCTAGCAAAAAATTTGTAACCAAAGAACTCAAAAACTGCAAATTTAAAATGAGCTTTGAAGAAAAGCATTGTTACTATTTTGAAGCAAAATAAGCTTGATATGAGCTGCAAAACAACAAGAATATATATATAATCTTCTGCTTTTCCATTTCTTTTCTTTTTTTTAAGTCAAAAGGAAGGATGTATACAAACATTACAAGAATCTGAAGAAAAACTGATGCACTTTTAAGGGAAATTATTGAACTCAAAATTATTTAGGTTTTGTTATGCGATTCTCTTACCGAAGTTACCGATTTACGTAAATCTAAAAAAAAATTATAAGCTAGCCTTATCTTTAGGAGCTAATATAATCTTTTAAAAGCATTTATATAGAAAAAAAGGAAGCAAAAGATTTCTTAGTTTATGTGTTCATTACTTAACATGTCTAAGAAAGAATTTTCGTGCTTATTGTCAAAAGAAGTTGTACACAATCAGGATCTTAGGCTTCTGTATCTAAAACCAAGGGCAAAAACTTTAATCTCTGTTGTTGATGCTCGTGTCCAAAAATCCTTCAAGAAATGAGTCCAATCTTCCAACGAAATCCAATCTTCCTCAATCCTGTGCTCATCTCAAATATTTTAGTTAATTCATGTTTTGGGTCTACGAAAGTATTCCCTTATATATGATTGATTCCAAAGCTAACAATAAGAAAAAGTCCTTCAAAATTTGGGTATTCAAAACTTAACAGTTCTAAGAAAGAATTTCCTTGCTTACTCTTAAGTATCTTCGGCTTCTAGGTCAAAGAAATAGAGGCAAAGTTTGCGGTTCTGTTTGTTATTGCTGCTGTGTCCAAAAGTCGTTCAAGAAATGAATAAATCCATTTCTCCCTGAAGTCTCTTTATGTCTCAAATATTTTATTCCATTGATGTTTCAACCCTCTGACTGCAGAATTTTTTAAATTACTATTTAGATACAACGTTCGAAAACATATTCAAATACCGTTGAACCAGGCGAATTGTTATTTACATGCAAGGCTCTATTAGTATAATATGGTTCAACGTTTAAAAAGTACTAAGTAAACCTATGAGCTTGCAAAAATCGTAGAATGCAGCAGAAAATGGACTTTGCTTTCAACCAGCGGAAGTCGCGGGATAGGCAGTCAGAGAATTAAATTTGCAAGACATACAGTTTCCTAATACATGATTCCAAAACTACATTACCAGTTTCTAGTGATAAAAACATGATGAAATTTTAAATGCTATCATCATTAAACATTGTCTAACAAATCACTTGACCATGTTGCATTGTCCAAAAAAGATAGTGTCTTTCCATTTAATTTCATCTGCAAAACAGAAATTTTACAATACAGGAATTTTCAGAAGGTAAATTCAAATCCCTCACATGTTAGTGCGACAAGTCCTAGAAACTTGAGAAGGAGAATCTGGCTTCTCTGCTCAAATGCTTCCTTTCACTTGAACTGGTGAATAAAATGGATTTTCTAGAACTGAATACAGTTCGCTTCCTTTTCTTAAACATCCATGTTTTATGTTTCACCGCATTCCTTTAGAATACGAGCGTCGTGTTTTTCCATATGGGGTTACTTGGGGCCCGTACTTTATGTAGTGAAAAAGTATCTTCTGAGAAAAATTTTGATAGGGTCACCATACAACGAAATCTGTAGTATATATTGTGTTATTATTATTGTGTGTGACACTTCAAAACTATAAAAAAGCTTTTTTACTTTTTCGTAATAGCCAATTTGTTTTATTGTGTGCTCAAACATAACTTTGTATATCAGCAACCAAACAAATGCTGTTAAAATTTTCCCTTTACACAAACATGCCACATGCATTATAATTGTACATATTCGTTTCTACACATACCGGATTTTCTCAAGCAAATCCGAATATCCCGATTTTAATTACAAACCCCTTGTGTTTGACTAAAGTGCATTGTTTGCCACATTTGCAAACCTTTAATCCCCGTTCCTGAATCAACAGAACGTTAGAAAGGGTATAGGACCGGAAGATGAGGAATACAGATCTCCACAAACAGAGAAATTATTTGTTACCGAATGCGTCATATTTACCAGCAGAGACAGCGGAAATTAATATTCAAACAAACTGGCGGAAAATTTCCGTTTCAGTCCGTGGCGCCGATTCGTGAGCAAACATGTCTCGGTGTGTGAACATCGGAGCAGATTTCTAAATTGGTTGGTGACGTAGTTAGCCTACCGTTATCGCAATTTGTAGATGTTAGCATTGTGTTCATTTTCACTATGTGGGATGGAGGTTTCGTCTTGTTTAAACATGGAATGTGCGAAGTGAAATCGGGTCTTCAAATAACGATGGACGGCGCCTTCGAATCAACAGCGTTTGCTACAAAATAATAGTACGATATTCGTGTTTCGGAAGTTATTATTAAGGTAGAACTGAATACAGAAGCAAAAAGATTTAGAAATAAATTATTATCCTTCAATCATGAAAATTCTCGAAATTTTATATCAAGATTATTATAGTGGTGAAAAAATACCAAATTTAAAAAAAAAATATTCCTTTTCTCGCGATTCCTTAAAATTCGCCTTTCTTTAGAGCATCTTAGAAAAATAAAAAAAAATTCAGAAACATCACTTATAAATCCATATAAGATGAGAAAATAAATGCATTCGTGCAATGATGTATCGTTGTAATTATTTCAAAAGGAAGCTTTGCATGTTCCAAATACGAAGCTAAATTCTCAGATACCCGCTCTAGACTATTGATTTCTATACATGGATTGCAATTCGTTCAGAGTATGGTTCCTTCAGAAGAAATCTTCGTTCTCGTCTTCCGTCTGTCTGGGATATCAATGGTTAGAAATTTTAGAAGAGCTTCACATAAATTAAAATCAAAATTCTTACTTCAATAAAAGAAATAATAATACTGATGGTATGTTTTGCAATAGTCAAAAGCAGTCGCATTCTTTTAACATAAATTTAATCTTTAATCATGTTTTCGATGGATTTATTTGAAGGTGACCAACTTTAGCTCCAACAAAAGGAGGACACAAAGTAAAGCTAAAAATATCATAAAAGAAACATTTAATTTATTGCAGCAATAATACAGAATCCACTATAATATGATAAATTCATAATAAAAACATCTGTAGCATAATTTATTGTGCACTTTTCGAGAAAAGGCAGAACTTACAAAAAGAGGACTGTCCTCCATAAAGGAGGACAATTGGTCACCTTATTTATTCACAATAATTAATGCACAGCATCACTGACAGTTTTAATTTATAGTATCGTTATGAAACATTGCATAAAAGTTCTTATTTTTTTAAACCTTTGACAAGTTAATCGCAATGTGAATCAAATACGATTCACACGGCGATCAAATACAATTAATCCCTATTACTGCTCAGCAAGGGATTCCGAGACTACCATTTTTGGACGAGTTTACACCGGAAAGGGGTGTCAGACAATGAGTCATATGAGCGCATTTCCGGAGTTCTTTGTGAGATCACGCTCAGTAAAATGTAAACATCACCCTTCCATTCTTCACTTTCCCCCTGTTTTGATGAAAATAACTCCGCCCGGCGGCATATTTACAAACCCTACCCTGATAGAACTGAGGCAGGAAATCAGTCAATATCATTGGCTACGAGGAGCAGTGACGTCGTTTCCAGCTCTCGCACGTAGCGTACGGCAATCATAACAAAACAAGAGTCGTCCTACTTTTCTTTTCTGTTTTCCCACAGTTGAGCACAGAAAACATTCTTCCGTGGGTTGTAATATTTTTAAAAATGAAATTATTTTTTAAAATATCATAAAAAAAATAAAACATTCCACACTGAAAGAAATAATATTAATGAAAAGTGCACGCACGAGAGCAAAGAATGACGTCATCGGCTCTCGGCGAAGCGAGCCAATCATATTGTCCGATTTCCTGCCTCAGTTCTGTCAGGGTAAGGTTTGTAAATATGCCGCCCGGCGCATTCGCAAAAGAGCGGAGGGTTTCCGAATCCGTTGCTAAACAATATCTAATCCGATGACTCCTCCTCTACTGTAGTTGAGAGATAACAGAAAAGGAGTCATCTGATTAGAAGATGGTTCGAATCTGAGACGTGAGTAGTAGCGATTAACGTCTTAACCAAGTGTGTTCATTTATGTACAATTTTGCTTTTTAAACTCGAAAGTATTTTCCAAAAGATGGTGTCACGATGGTGCTTTTATAATGGCAAAAGAAATCAATGTCAGAATTTCAGAGACAATTTTCGGTCAGATGGTTTGGATTCCCGCCACTCTAGAGAAGATTCCTTAATCTTGCATTTTTAAATTTATCTGACGCGTGAGAATAATGTGATTACGAACTTCATAATTCAAATACTCATTCACGAAAACGCAAGTGCCCACATGGAAGCTTTACATTTATTTAATGAAATTTCAATTCCTTAAAATTGGTTTAATTATTTAATATATGTCTTATGAAATTATTTATGGATTAAAGATTGATTCAGTTATGTTAATAGTTTATTTAGTTATTTATCAGACTAAAACTTATTGTTTCATTTCTATATTTCAGCTCTTATTACATTTCTGTAGTATTAAAGGCATGAAAGTTCTAGCCATTGCGGTATAACCCTTTATAAAATTATAATTTGTCGTTTATAGAAACAGAAAATAGAATAACACAGGAAGAGAAACAATAATTCCAAAAATAACGATTATTTAGAAACGAGCCAAATTTACTATAAATCATCCTAATTCTATCCAAACATCCATTTTACCCATCTCCAAATAATATAAAATTCAAACTATTCGCTTCCAATGCTAAAACAAGAGAAATTCCCAACTGAACTGTCATCTCACATAGTTTTACAGTGTCAGAATGGCGGAATTTGAAAAAAGATAGTCATGAAATAATTCTAAATGCCAATGCATTGTGGGTAAACATTGTAGAAAGAATAATAATTTATTCTGAAACAAATAGCAATTCAGTCAAAGGAAATTATTTCTATGCAAATTAGTGTGGATTTAGGTGGAAGGACTGTCCCTAATTATTATGCTTCATAAAACTAATAATTAGCAAACTCATTGATAAATTAAATGAAAATTCATTGCATTTGAAACATTTATTTTTAAAGCGGATGAGCAAATTCTGTTCCTGAATAAATAAATTTTAATTATCTATCTCGGGAAAGATATTTTTCTCTGTTTATTGAATGCATCGAGAAATGTTACAAAAATTCGAATAACACTGTTTTTCGCTTCTTTTCCGTGCTTAGAATTCACAAATTCAATTTAACTTTCTAAACTCAATTTATTTTGATATTAATAACAGTGAATGTTTCATATTACTGAACGTAATAAAAAACATTTTTTTTCCAATTAAAATGGAGGAAATATAGGAAAGTCTCCAAATAATTTGTGCAACTCGTATGTTTACAGGAATTATTCAAAATAAAATCTACTACTAAGGCAATGCTTTAAAATTCAAACAGAACTAAGTCTCAACTATAATAAAAATAAATATCTTAAGTAATACAATTATCTTTAAATTACGGTTGTGAAAAATGTGATTATATATCATAAATCAGCCCTAAATATTTGCTTATTTAAGCTCGTTTCATCAAATTTCTGATAGAAGGCCTAAAAATCGCTGTTTACTGAAATTTTTAACTTTATTTTGAAAACAATTAATTGCTGAGGAAATCTTTTATTTTTTATATAAAATAATACACAAAGTATGAGATTTCAACTGTTGGACTATCGTTTCGAAATATTCATACATAAACGCATTTCACTGACTTAATAAAATTTTATATTATAAGCTCTTGAGTTCTCATAAAGTTCATAACTAGTGCATAACTTAGTAACATTTTCATTCTTCAAAAATTCTAAGAATCTGATTCTGAACATTTTACTATTTCGAATCGTACTTCTATATTAATTTTGTTCTCTCCCATTTTAATCATTCTAGAGTTTTAAAGAAATGACATCAATATACCATTTTGTGCTAGAGATATTTCATCATTTTCATAAATAATATTTTTATTTGTAATGCATTTCTGTAATGTATACACTTATGTATTAACAAATATGTGTCTTATTGTGTTTCAAAAATTAATCAATTGTTTACATTTTTTCCCTTTTTATATACTTTTTTTAACTTCACTTGCTTTATGTTTGTAAAGATAGAATTTTGTAAGCGATTTTTAGCTTATTTTCTCATGTGTTCGAGATTTAAAAGTTTGAGCACTTGTATATTTCAAATGGCAATATACTATTTTAATATTTTCAGAACTTTAGATAATCGCTTAATTTAATTAAATATTTATTCCGCACGCTGGGCCCCAATTGGTAGTTATTTAGAGAGAAGTAGATTTCAGGATATCATAATATTTATAAAAATTATTTATAAATTTAAAAAAGTAGAAAATAATTGAAAAAAATTCTACATTTTTGAACCCTCATAAAAGTGTGTTTTTAAAATTAGTCTTAACTCTTCGTTATTTTTATTTCTTGTCTTCACATAGTTTGTAAAATATACATCTAAAAATTGGAAACATTGCTTTAAACAGAAATTTAAAAAATATTATTTCATTTATATCGCACAGAAATCATTTATACAAAAGACTGTCTAGCAATAGTATTTAATTATAAAAATCTAACGAGTTATTAACACAATTAAATTAATAATCCTGTAATATTAGATACATTTCAGTTGCGAATGACAAAAATGAAGAAAGATTGTTATAAATCTATTTATTCATAAATTGAAGCAATTAGAATTTCGCTGTTATCTTCTGAAAAACATTTTTACGTATACTACAGAAGAAAGAAATATCGGTATGGCTATTTAGCTAGTTAAGAAAAAGATTTAAAAGAAATGTCATTACAGAAAATTTTGTTTCGCGCTCAAAATCCTTTATCCCATTTTTTTCAAAGAGTAGAGGATCATAAATAACAAAGGAGCGTGATACTTAATTTTTAATTAACAGCGGAAAAATCGAAGTATAATAAAGAACGAGCTCATAAAGCATTACGGAAGATGAAAGCATGATACTTCTAAATCTAAATAATTCTTTTAATTTATTCAATGTAATTACGAGGTACTTTGCTGGATCGTAAGAAAACAAGACGTAAATAAAGAGAAATGAATATATTAAGGAGCTTCAGAAGTCTTGAGTAACTTTAAAAATCTTTAATTCGAAAAAGAATGAAGATAGAAAGATGCCTTTTGCGCATAAAGGGGATAAATGAAGCTTGATTATTAACACTATGAAATTAGAAATTAGTGGTAGCATAATTTGCAAGTTTATACACCAGATGGTTCTGCAACTGTCGGAACATTGAGTTACATGGACTAACATATTTTTCGGTTAAAGTCTTACAAATGTTCAATTCCATCCTCTCAAAACGTTAAATATTACAAAAGCTCAATGTACGTCCTCCATTCAAGAGCTCATCTGCCAGATATGGAACACACTTTTTTCACAATAACAAGATTAACACAGCTTCTGATGGGACAAAACATCAGATTTCTGTTGCCAATGTTCTGTCATACCATCAGAAGTGGTGCTAAATGCTGTGAAAAAAGATATTGTTGCTCGTATGACAGATGAGTTTCTGAATATAGTATAACAATGAAAATTTACAAACCGTTACTCCGAACATTCTCTTATTCCACGTAAAACAGCTATCTGAAAACTGCAGAGCCTTCAGGTTATTTAGAATGCAAACTATGTTGTGAAAAAATTCTGGTATCGTGACAAAAATGTCCAGTTTCATTTTCGTGATTTTAGTTCAAACGGCATCTTCCTATCTTACCCTAATCTATATATATAAATATTCCGATTTCTCAATTTCAAAAAAGAGAACGTAGAATTCTAAAAGTTAGGTTTTTTCTTTGGTTTCATTACCTGGTGTCCTTAATTGATATTTTCTTAAATAGATAATATTCGTGAACTTTATTAGC
>BGPR01000113.1:814638-856172 GCA_013235015.1 Araneus ventricosus
CCTACGAATGAGAAATTGACTTCATAGTTATTTATATCATTTCATTCACATTTAGCTTACTTTTGCAGTATAGATGGACATACCCAGCGGAAAAAACGAAAAAGCGTTTTTTTTTTAATAAAGATTAGAGTGTCAATAACTTGTCTGTTTCATTAACTATCTCGCTTACCCTAAGGCCGCGGCGGCCTAGTGGTAAGGTCTCGACTTCAGGGGATTCAGGTTCGAAACCAGATTCCACTGATGATCCGACGTGTATTGGGCTTGTTACAGGTGAAATCACACGTAGAGGATCAAACGTCCTCCGGCTGCTGTGGTGTGGGAGTTTGAAGAGGAGGGTGCGAGCTCAGGTGTTGCCCTCGTCATCTGACCGCGGTTGAAAATGACGAGGCCCGTCCCAAAAATAGCCCTCGTGCTGCTTGAAAACGGGACTTTAATATAACTAAACTAAAACTCGTTTACCCTATATTTCGAAACTAAATATACAACGCAACGTATTTCGGAAGTATACGAGAAAGTCGAGGGAGAATATTCACGCTGGTTACAGATATAAAACTTTCTCTTCAATCAGAAAGAAAGGTTTTCCAATTCTTTTTTCATGCCCATTTTTTTCTGTTCCATTGTCCCCGTTCCTTATCTTTCATTTTTCAACTCAACTTCATTTTTAGTTGTATAACTGGAATATCACGTTTCGGCCCACTTTCCTTAAAACTTCTAAACTCAATTTTTTCTCTGTTTTTCCTCTGCCCCTCATATCATTTCCAGAAAGTTAAATTCTTTTCGAAAGTGGAATAGAAAAGCTTTTGATATAAAATCAGACTGACAATATCTCATACAAAATGCGGCAAACTTGGTTCGAAGAAGATGCATGGCGAGCATACAGACTAAAAATTCTGCTTTTTCTCTTGGTGAAGTAAAGAAACAGATTAGAGAATACATGTTCTATATCGCTGCCAAAGCTTTGTCCCTGTAGATTAGAATCTGTGGGTAAGAAATGTTTGAGACATGTTTTGGAGCAATTTATACTTTTCCGGTTTATTTCTCCAAATACATGAAAAATGTCGAAATAAAATGCAAAAGATAGAGCAAACATAAAACTACTTTGTTCAGTGAAATATAAAATTTGTCTGATACGAAAATACATTTTTTAAACAAAGCTCGCTGGATAGAAAAAATATTTTGAATGTTTCTAAGAGACGAGTATGATTTTGTGACAGAACCCAATCTCTAAGCTAGCAAATGCAATTGTTAGATCAAATGAAGATATTAATTATCAGAATTTTCTTACACTAAATTTTACTTGTTTATGATGAAGAGTAGAAACAAACGGTGCTAATTAGTGATTGAAAGACTGCTACAATTTACAACCATTAGCATTATACAAGTGTTGAAGTTCATTTTTAAGTGCAGGGTAATTCAAAAGATCCTAGCACAGTTAAAAACCAATTATTCGCAAACTAATTTTAAAACGAAACTGAAATTGCATTGAAATAACGGAAATAAAACCGGTTTTTCTTTTTAGAATCTAGAACTTGTTGGTAATATAATTTACTATTTAACTTTCAAATGGTTCTGCAGCTGTTGAGCGATGCGCTACATAGGACAGGACACTGGCTGGAGAAACGGGTTATAAATGTTCAATGTGTCGTCCTCCATTCCATTCCTCAACCATCAAACAAAGAGCAACGATTTTGTTTCTTTTCCCTGTCCAAGACTTCTTATGCATTGTCAAGCTATCAGAATAGTTCTCAGTTCTGACGAAAGGAGAATAGTTGCTTAACTCTTGAATGGAGGACGACACATTGAGCATTTTTAAGCCGTTACCACGACCAGCGTCCTATCCTATCGCTCCAACAAATACAGAGCCATCTGGTGGTTGAAATTGAAAAATGAGCATCCGATAAATCTGCCTTAGTGCAAAAAAAGTTACATTTTGATTCTTTCTGTACAAACAGCATCTTTCTATCTTCATTCGTTTGTTTATTATTGACTTTTCTAAAACAGTTGTTTTGATCTTCTGAAACACCCTGTATTTATTCACTGGCCTTCAAAGTAGTGAAGAACACGATGTTGCCAAAGAAATTAAAATGACGAAATAGGGCGATTCATTTATTTTCTTTTCTTTAAGAATAAAACAACAAAACCACCGGAAAAAGGTTTTATATCATTATGTGATAGATAAGCGTGAATTTCATATATCAAATAAAAGAACTGGGTTCAACATTTATCAAACAAACTATTTGCATCTACTAAAAGTCACAAAGGCAGATTACTCGTTTAATCATAAGAGTCGTCTAATTGAAAGTACTCTATAAAAACAAAAAGTCATGCGATTTTCTTTTTCTTTCAATGCGGGTAACAAACTCTTTCCAAGAGGGTTGAAACCTTTTTGACATTTTAGTTTATTTTGTTCTGTTTCTTAATTAACGCCTGCCACTAATCTGTGAAATGGAAATTTAATTCGCCGGAACACTGATAAATTAACTGAAAAAAAAATTCAAAAATCAACTCAGCGTAAGAGCCGTAGTTTTATTTGCATAATCATCATAATAAAAGATATAATCGGATTTGCAAATGTAGAGAACCGATGTTTTTTGTCAACTTGAAGAAACTTCACTAAACTTAACGGTAAAGATATGTAAAATGTCTGTCTTATAATTTGAAATTTTCAAAAGCAAAGAAGTATTAATTTGAGGAAATTAAAAATGAATGTTTTGTGACTCAAAAATTTGATTTTTCATTGGTGTTAAAAATATTTTGATTAAACTTTAACGCATATGGTGAGTGTATCTATAGAGTTTCTAGAAAGGAACTCGCAGGTTTTTAAATCGAATAGTAAGAAAACTATGGAAGTTGTTTACTCCTTTCGATTCGACTTTTGTATGATAAAAAATTAAGTATGGAAAGTAGTTTAATTTAATGCTGACATACTAAAAGAAGTATGCTATGAATTTAAAGTTTTTCACTTTTCCCGTTTCCGGGAAATCTCCTGTGACAATATTTCCTTATCGTGGTCTAATCGAGTAAAGCATCTGTTAAATTCTCTTTCCTGCCATAAGATTAGCATGTCGGGGAAACAACTTTACAGCTTCGTAACAATGATCATTTTACAAAGCAGCTAAAACATGTGTCCGCCATTTGCACTCTGAGAGTGTTTCGAATTTTATTTTTTAATCATGATTTTATTCCCTAATTCCTTAAGAACACTGAAAACATAAAAACCCATTAAAAGTGGGATTTATTTACCAATAGGGAATGAAGTTTAATCTCCGGGATTAATACGCCCATTAGGGTCTGTAAGGGTTAAGTTAATTTTGCAGGTGAATGATAGTCAAGTCTGGAATTTTCGATACTACGCTCCTTTTTGTCAGTATCAAATGTCAACAAGAGGTGGCTTTCCAACTTTGAAAGCCTTCAGTCATTGGAAAATTGTTGAAAATCTCATGACAATAACTCTAAGCATAGAATTTACCTGCATAGATAGCGCAACAGAAGCATCATTGGGCATAATTTCAGGAAAAGAATAATGGTTTGTAATCCTTTCAATCGGAATTAAAACTATTTGAGTTTATTTTCTTTAGTATATTTTGCACTACTGCAAATAGAATTTTAAGTTTATAGGCAAAAGATTATAAAAAGTCAAGATATGTCCGATATACCGTACATTTCTTAACATCTATCAAAGGCAAAATATTACAAAGGGTCAAAAAGTTTTAATTTTAGCAAATATTTTACATTTAACACAAGTTACTTTTTCTAATAGATTGACAAAAGAAAATAAGTTTAACACAGATGAGTGTAGACATAGAAAGTCATAGGGTAGACATAGTCATAATAGTCATGGTGTCGACATAGTTTATTTTAGACAGATAAATAAACTAATACAGCTTGTAAAACAGAAGAACAGCACAATCTGTATTATAACAACTAAAAACATGCACTAAATTGAACTCTTCGGTAAAGCAGACATGCATTTTCAATCAAATATTTCTATTGAAAAAAAGATGAAACATCACAGAAAATTCACTGTAAAATCTTTACCAAAGAATAATAATATATTGTACAAGAATTTTTAATGCTAAATAAAGTACTAAATACAAATAGTAACTCAAAAAAACAACTCATCTTTCCGAAGAACATTCAAGTTTTGAAGAAACTACAAAAATAATATCATGCCATCTCGAAAATGGGAAATTCTCGGAAAGATTATAGCACAAAAGTCGATAATCGACTGAAGAAAATAGCAAGTAAATTCATCAATTATTAAAAATATAGAAGCAATTAAAAGTTGATGATCAGCCTACCGGATGATGGGTATAAAGGGGTTAAAATACAAAAGTAAGCAAACCATGGCACTTATTTAAGTTATTCTTGTAACAGTTTAAAGATTAAAGTCAGTAACTTTTGTTATTACGCTTCTTTGTGTTAACATCAAATGTCACTGAGAGGTGGAACTCCACTCCTTTTGATCATTGGAAAACACTTCAAAATCACATGATAATGACTCTCTGTGCAAAATGTTCTGTATTTACTGGTAGCTGTATCCAACAGAGGAATTATCGGGCCATATTTTGCAAGGGACAATATTGGAACAAAAATGGTGCGTAAAATTCTTGCAGATATTGTGACTGCCTTGGGCTGGTGGAAATTTGGCTGTGTGGAAAAACCGGATACCTTGAATTTGGCGCTACTAGTTCTCCTTTCTAATAGACAGATTCTGAAGTATACTCCATTAGTCAATAAGAAAGAATGGTCATAGTGTCTGTGTTGTTGCTGCTGAATTAACTCTGTAGAAGTTTATTTGTTTTCAGACGTCACAGTAATGTTCATTCGTTTCTAAATTATCCTTACTTAATAACCTTTACAGTTATAAGAACTGTACTTTCTTCAGCTTATTATATTTTTACTAAGGTTTTATACCCTATCAAACAATAAAAATTTAGTCAAATAATTGCGTGGTTTTATATTGTTTTTATAACATCTGCACTCGGGGTAAAACCGGGTACTCCAAGTCGAGCAAGACTGGGTCAGACAGTACTGATGATTCTTCCGCTGAAAGCGATGAAAACACATCAGACGTTGATTGTTTATATTTTAATGATGTATTTTCTAATTTAAATAAATTCAAAGGGTGTATCCAATGTAGAAATTGTCATAGATAGAACCACGAATGCTGCAGTGGTGCGGAGTAAGAAAACAACTGCTTTACATGTGAATTTTTTAACTGATATTCTTACATTGCCATATAAAATAAAATTGTCTGGTACTTTTCCACTGAAAATCTTGTTTTCCAAATTTCCCATAAAGTTAACATGTGTACCGGCTTTTGCCCCACTAGTAGGGTAAAACCAGGTGGTTTTACTTTTTTCATAAAAGAATCATTGGTAAAACCAGCGGGAGTGGCCTCCCCTAAACTTTCTCGTATACTTCTCAAACATTTGTCACCCTGCGTAGATAAAAAATTCGAACATATTGTAACCCAGAATGCAATGACTATCAGAAGGTTTTTCATTGTAGATTATAGTGATAGTAAAATATTTAGGTGAAAAATCATATTCCAAGAGATGCGTATGTATTAAAACTTAGCAATATTTATTTTTTATCAAACTCTAGCAATGCAAGCTCGGCGTGCGGAGGACAAACGGAGTGTAAATGACCTCGCTCCATTACCGCAGAATAGCTTGCGCATGCGCAGAGATTGCTTCCACTACGCAAGTAAAACAAGGAAGTAACGTAATCCATCCACGTGCACAGAGATTGCTACGCATGCGTATGGAGAATCGGATTAGAAAAATTAATTATGGAATTTGAACGCCTTTTTCTTAACCAATGGAAACGAAATTTGGGCGCAGATCTATAATTAATGTCAACTACCATCATTCCAATTTTTATTCATCTAAGCCAAAGGGTTGAGGAGATATAATTTTTACAAGTATGCGATTATACAGGCCGACAGACAGACAACTCTTTGACGGATTTGGCTCAAAATTTTATACGAACCTAAATTCATGACGATAAAACTGTGTACCAAATTTTATCCATCTAGCTATTCAAGTTTTTGAGTTATAGTGTTCACATGACTTCGGACATACAGACAGACAGACTTCCCGTTGACGGATTTTGTCCAAAATTTGACAGAAACCTACAAATTATGTTTAAAGACCACATACCAAATTTCATCCCCGTAGCTCTAATAGTATTCGAGTTATCGTGTTCACAGACAGACAGACATAATTCCAAAATTGTGTTTTTCGGACTCAGGGAGGTCTAAAACGTGGAGATTCATCAAAATCTCGAGTTCGAATTTTTTGACGATTACAATACTTTCTCTTCGTATACGAGAAAGTAAAAAGTAATGAAACTATGACTTTTCAGAAATGATATATTGTACTCCGTTACACAATGAATATTTTAATAACATTTCACGTCTATGTCGAATAGTCTAGCTACAACAGGCCTTCGAGTCTTAGATACCCGGTTATGCCCCCCTTTACCCTACTTCTTTTAATATTAATAGTTTCAAATCACGCAATTCAACAAAAATGGAGTCAAGCTTCAACAACAGCCATACCAAGAAGAACTTGGTTGGATGTAGAATGTATGGTCTTCAGTGCTAAAAAGTTGAGGGCAGCTGCTTTGCGAAACCTGCTTCAGTATTGTAGGGTCATAGGTTCGAGACCATATTCTGAATATCAGCTGTGTGTGCGGTTAGTTGCACTATAAATCTGTCGTTGGGGGTCAAACAGGCTTGCGTTGGTGCGACGTGGAAATTTGAAGAATGGTCTGTGGTTGAGATTTCTTCTTCATTAAAATGGCGATGGTTATGGAATTTGTAGTCTTCCTACATCTTCAAAACAAGAAGTTACTTTAAGCAGAAGAATTTCGTAGCATTTCTGAAGTATTTCTGATTGAAATTAATGCTGTTGAAACTTTATCTTTTAATGAAATTAGGATTCGAATGACTCGTTTTATATTTTAAAATCACTTGTCTGTGATATAAAGTGAAACTGATTCAAAATGCAATTGGATAAAATATTCATATCAAAACATTATCGCATGATCATTACACGCCTACATTCCAAGTACTGCGTTCTACTTCTTCTTAGGAATAATATGAAAATATTCGAGTCTAGCAAATGAAAACAAAAATTCATCGCTATTTTCTCTCATGTGTTTTATGCATGAGTTCCAGGTTGGAAGTTGATAAACAGAAACAGAGGAAGAAATTCGAAGAAAAGAATGCAGAAAAAAGAAAAATGTTTCCAAAACAATTCCACACAAAAGAGCTTCTTAAAGCAGGGAACGCATTATACTGCCTCCTCACGACTAAACCCGGAATTTAAGTGAGCTTAGACACCGCAGTCTCAATGCAGGAGTCAGGTCACGTCACTGTGTCGCCTGGCAACATTTTAGTTGGCCGAAATGACAACAAATCACCCGGTGGCGATTCTGCTTTGTTTACCTCGGACTTCTGCGAGCTGAGAAAAGGAAACAAACAACTTTTATCACCACAAACTTCGGAAAACGAAAACATAAACCAAAACGTTCCGAAAAAACTTCCGGCTCTTATTAATCCGTATTATCTGTCACGAAGATTGGAATTAGGTTTATGTGTACCAATAATAGTATTCAATAAAGTTTGATAAAAGATTTTATTTCTCACTACCAGAGTTAACTTCTAAGAGTTTAAAAATGCATTTTTTAATACTTTTTTCTTCGTATTCATTTGTTAAATTCACACAGTGAGGAAATACATTAAGTTTTCTGGGTAAATCTAATTTTTATAATGTTGGAGATAATCGGTCGTGCCGTAAGGGAAATGAAATCTCTGAGTATTCCTGTGCCGCAAGGTGGACATTTCCATAACGTCATTTTCTGTATGATGGTGGCTCATATAAAAGGCCTGCGGATTCTCTGTGTATATAGGTGAATGGGCGGATCGAGAAGTGGGTCGGTGATGTGGATCGAGAAGTGGGTCGGTGATGTGGATCGAGAAGTGGGTCGGTGATGTGGATCGAGGTGCAATGGATATGCAGTCGATTCTACCATGTAATCACTTATGCTCATCATGTTGCTACTAGAACATAATGTTTTTGTATATAGTGATTTAGTTATGTTTCTTTTAATGTTTATCGAGATGATAAGACCAACTCAAATAAATGCATCTTATTATAGAAGAAAAATGGACTCTCTCGTCTTTATGCGTACTCTGTTGTTTCTCTGTTTTCCAACATATAATTATAATAAAAAGAACTGTCATCGCTCGGAGTAGCATTTTTAATTTTATAAGAAGCAGAAATAATAAACACTTAGGAATTAGGGCCTAGATAGGAGACAATCATTGCTTCTATGTAATAAACTCTTGTTTTCGTAGAAATTTACAGACTAAAGTAAGTAACTGGTAGACATATGTGTTGCACTTAGAGAGAAATTAACTAATTTGTTTCATTAATATACAACTTTAAATACAATTGACAGAAATTTTTTTAAGTAAATCTGATTTCTGTTTTATGTTATAGAACAAAGTCTTATGCTTTCATTATTTTAAAGTCTAAATATGTGTGTCTCTATGTCTAACAATAAAAATCAATGAAGTCACCGAAGTCTGCATCGTATAAAATAATATAAAAAGAGAAAGTTACTGTAGAACGAGAATTGAAACGAGAATAAAAATATTGTTAATTTTTTAATCTTTTTAAAAAAATGTATTTAAATTTTGAATTTATGGCTTAAATGCGTTATTTTAAAAGTTGACAAGAACATCTATTAAACTAAAGCATTTCACGATTTGAATTAGAAAAGAAAGAATGCGTAGAAGTTCACAGGAAATGTTTCTATAAGTTGCGCAAAAACATTTTATGGCAATTAATTCTTGAAAATTTCTATTGAAAATTTTGCTGACAATGGAACAATAATTAATGCTGTCTGTATTATATAAATATAATCGTTTAAAATTTTCAGCAGAAACGCATGAATTAAATCTAATATACATTTAAGCGACTAGATAAGGAAGGGAAAACAATAAAATAATTAATCAAAATCATTTTTACGAACTTTGAAAATAAAAAAATTACTCACAATGGAATCAATTTTTGGTACTTCAAATGTTATTAAGAAATGATCCTTTTATTGTTTAACCCTTAAATTTCCAGAACATATGTATCGCTTCAAATAAATTGAAATTAATGTTTTTTAATAATTTTTTAAAACATTTAACAGTGTTACGAAGTTACTAAGTTATTTCCTGAATTTAATTTCTGAAGTTTTTCATGCTAATTAAGAATAACTACGATATGAGTGTAGTTTCACATAAAATATCTAAAATAGTTTTTCAATAAATTTATTTAAGAATTTTTAAGAAAATTCATAGTCATATAATTTGCACACTTATAATTTTAAGTTCGAATTTCTCCAAAATCTAATCACAAAAGTGACATCTATTATGTCAAGTAAGCATAAGATAAAATTTATCTCACATTCGACGTGTCTTCTACATATAAGGAGTCAACATATAACTTTACCCATACATTCAATCTGCAACAACATCCTTATAATCTCACTTTTATTAGCTTTGAAAAAATGCTTCAAATTCATTGGATGAATGATGTTTGTTTGCCACAGATCCATCAAGTAAAATACATCATATTTCTAAGACACTCTAGAATTTACCAATTCTTTAAATAAATATGAAATTTATCGCAAAACTTTATTCGATATTTCTTTCAAATTTTATATATTTAAAGCTCAGCATCGAAGGCATAAATCATAAAATCCGTTTACACTGTGCTGTGCTTTAGGAAGCAAAATCTATCATCAATTCCACTTTGAACCACTCAGACTTTTGTTATTCAACATGGCGAACTTTATAATAAATGAACTCAACGATTCAGAACGTTTCGAAAATTATGACTCTGAGATATGCGCGTATTAATAACAAAAGTATTATTTAACTTTCAGACGAAGTCAGATAACTTTCAAAAACCTGCTGGAACCAGGTTGGCGTGAATCATTTGTTTTCCCAAATTTCTAATTTTCGTCGCAGGGATTGTATCTCTTAATGAATGCATGATTCAGAGCCACAGAATACTTGTCACCGAACAATTTACTTGTTCTTGGCGTGAAAGTGTTTAAGACAAGATTTTCTAATGAAACCGAGAGCAGTTTCTGCTTCTTTTCTTAACGCAATTAGTAGCGGAGCCATGTTGGAGTTTGGGTGGGAAAAGAGTTCTCCTGAATTACGACGAAGTGTGGAGCGCGGCTTTTAAAAGGGTAACAAAGAGTTAGCTCTTCAAGGTTTTGAATTTCTTATTTATTCTTCGAAAAGTCGGATGTTTTGGAAAGATTTATTAGATTATTAGGCTTCGCCTGATGAGCTAAGACGCCTTTCTGTGAAAATGTCTGAACTAATTTTGTTTAACTAGTTTCGTTTGTGAGTCAGGCTGTTTTGTTTATGATTATATATTCTTACGTGGGCCATTTGCTAAATTATATATACTTGATATACCTTTTACCTTAGTTAATAAAAAAGTATTTTATGTTGTTTATTATATATTTTATTTGAACATTTTTATATTTTAAGTAACAAGCCTGGCACCTTTTAAAAAAAGCATAAATTTCCTATAATTTTAAAATTTTATATTTTACATATTGCTTCAAAAGAAACATAATGAATTTTTCAAAAACTGTTAAAATCACGAAATTTGTATGCATGCTGCAGTATGTGAGTTGGTATTATAAAAAGTGACCATAATTTCTGAACTTCAAATAGAGTTACTCTAGGATCTGGGAGCGCAATCCAGTGCGCTAACAAAGGACAGAGATAGGGAATATTGGGCAAAATCGAAATAATTTTGACTAAGAACCTGTGTGTGTGGTTTCAAGTAAAACTAAAATAGTTAATTATTAAAAAATTTTAAACAGTGGAAAGAGCTGAAGAATTAATATGTTTTACTATTACTTTAACTATTTTTTTCTTCAAATTGATTCATTCACGATGGTGAAATTGGGGTCAGTTTATTCTATAACATGGATAATAAAAGTTCGGGAGGAGAATTCTTTAAAAGCTAAGAATTTATCTATATTTAAATCTATCATCTTCTATCTTAATATGAACTATCTACTGATAAGTAAAGAAAGGGACAAAAGGGGCATTTCATTTTAAATTCGGGACACTTTTTTCCAAGCATGGACAAAAAAAATCAACAATCGGGATTGTAACGGCTAATCCGGGATGTCTAATTATTTCAACGTAAGAGTTATATGTACTATATATATGAACTATATAATATGAACTATCTACTGATAAGTATAGAAATGGGCAAAAGGGGCATTTCATTTTAAATTCTGGACAGTTTTTTTTCCAAAAATTCAACAATCGGGATTGTAAAGGCTAATCCGGGATGTCTCATTATTTCAACGTAAGAGTTGGGAATGTGAATTCACTTTGGTTTTTATTTAAAATTACTAATTTTTTAATCAAAATTTCAATTTTTAAAAAAATTGAAATCTAGTAATTTTTTATTATTAGATGTTTATATGTTAGTAAAATTCGTGACTTTTCGGGACTCTTAAAACCCATTCAAGTTAAATCCTGAACAAAAACTAAAAATGTGGGCTGTGCCGGCATTCTGGCCACTTTATGTAATGCTAATACTATAAGAACGAAACTCAAAACAGCAAATAAAATACGTTTCGGGTTTCTTTAAACAAGATAATATTCTTATTAACAAAAGCTTTGAAGATCTCTTCATATGCGTTAAATTAGCTAAGCTACGTTGGCATGTCTAATTAACTTCACGTTATCATATTTCAGATCTATAACTTTTCAATAAAATTTGGACCTTCATCCATAATTTCCTTGTAAGCAACACATTTCAAATTCTACATTCATGAAAAAGAATATATTCTTCAATGAAATTATATCGTCTGTAAAAGTGTGATTTAAACTTTAACTGCGTCTTCCTCTATTACAAATCTATAACAAATGAGCTCAAGCTCGACGATTTAAAACACTTTGAAATTAGAATTTTGATATTTAAGTGCATTAACAAAGCTAGTTTTATTTAACTATATTCGGTATTCATATAAATTACTTTCAACACCTTCTGGAGCCAGGTTGTCGTGAATAATTTGTTTGCAAACATTTCTAATTTTCGTAGCACGGATTATATTTCTTAATGAATATATGACTAGGAGCAAAAAATACTCATCAATAAACAGTTTGCATACTCTTGTCTTGAAAGTGTTGAAGACATGAATGAAACCAAGAGTAGTTTTTGCTGCTTTTATTAACACAATTAGTTGCGAAGCTATTTTGGAGGTTTTCGCGGGAAAAAGAGATCTTCTGAAGTACGAAATTCTCACTTTACTAACAAAGGATTTAGCTGCTTATTTGTTCTCGAAAAAGGTGAATCTTTTGGAAATATTTATTACAATGCTAGGCGGTGCTTGATGAAATTAGATATTTCTGTGAAAATGATTAAATTTTCTTCGTATAAAACGATATCTTTCATTTTTGTCTGCTATATTTTGTTTCCTATTTTCGTTTACGCGAACAATTTTTCGCATTTAAAATTATTTGATTTTTAGATAAAATTGAAACTGCCGCTAATGTTCTATTTTCCATTGCGTCTGTTAATATAGAATTAAACTAAGAAGAATATTTAATGAGTTATTTTTTCAAAAAGAATATAATTTCTGCAAAATATCTGAAGTGTACTAAAAGCTGAGATTGTAAAACATATATTCATAAAGGATAAAATAAAAACTTTGCTTAAAATTATTAAAATTTGACGAAATTGAAGATAAGACGACTATTTAAAATGAATTGAATTTGATGAACTCCAACAAATATATAATAATGAAGCTCTTTGGAAATAATTTCCTGAATAATTTTAGATATTTTTTAAATAAAGCTGAGCTTAATTTTACATATCCTAAAATTACTTAGAAATATTTTGTAAGATAAATGAAAGATTTGTATCATCGATTAAAAATTAAAAAATACACATGTGCCAAGAACGAAAGTATTTGATCATATTCAAAGCAAAATCGCTAATAATAGCATTTAAGTATATAATAAAATTTTCACTCTTTTCACCCAGAAAAGAATCATTTTTATCGAATCTAACTGAAAATATTTCGAAAACATTGGTAAATAAAACATGCATGTTTTTCAGACCTATAAAATCAAACAGTGCAATATTTCAGATATTGTCAAAATTCAACCAATTCCATGAATAAAATATGAATATTTACTCTATAGTTTGCCCATGATTCTTTTTGATCACGCATATTTAAACGCTAAATTTTCAGCATAAGTCATTACTTTTAAGGAAATTTAATAATCACTCTTTGACCATTGTATAAACAAAAAAGTCGAGTAATGAATGAAATAAACCTCTTTGATCTACCATGTTTCAAAAATTTGGAACTCGATATATATACACATTAATAATGCAAGTTTTAATCAGACGATAATTTTCAAAACCGACTGAAACCAAACTGGTCCGAACTATTTGTTTACTTAAATTAACACTTTTCATCGCAACAATTGTATCCCTTAATGAACGCGTGGGAGCCACAACACACTTGTTACTGAGCAATATGACTTATTTTGGCCGTGAGAGCGGTTAAAGACAAGGTTTTCTAATGAAATAGAGAGGAGCTTCTGCTGCTTGTCTAAACACAATTACTTTCGAAACAATTTTGAAGGTTTACTCTGGAAAAAGAGTTCTTTTATATTAGGACAAGCCAAGACACATGCCTTTAAATAAGTAACAAAAGAACTAAATCATTAAAGGTTCTCATTTTTTATTGTATTTTTAAAAGTTGAATCTTTTGGAAAGATTTATTTGATTATTAGGTATTGCTTAATGAACAGAGACGCATTTCTGTGACAATGTTTACAATATCTTTGTTTAAACTAACATCAAGAAAACAAAGCAGACGATAATTACATAATTATAGTCCGCTTTGTTTTGGTTCAAACTGTTGATTCTCACGTACATTGTTTTCTGATTATAATTTGCATTTAGTTTGAAATAGACCTGACAGGTTTTCTTTGGTTTACATTTCATTTGCTTCATTTTATATTTTACATACAGAATATTTATTGCGTCTAGAGTATGAACGTCGTTTTGAAACAATTTCATATTCCATTTTTTATCTTCTTTCATTTGATAATGAATTTAAGTGCTTAACAATTAACCTACATGCTACTCTGATAGATAAGATTTTAGGCACTTAAATTATAACTAGTTTACTTTCAGATAAAATTCCTCTTGATCATAACACAATATTTCAACTTATATGCAACACTATAGTAAAAAAACGATCATGCATTCATCTCAGAATCTACATTTTTTAAAAAATTGTTTTCGTTATTTGCTCCATTCTGACACTATTTCTTGAGAGTTATTTACTTTCAGTGAGATTGCAGCGAAAACACTGTGTCGGTTTTATTTCTTAACAAATTTTTTAATATTAACAAGTAACTTTTGCATAGGATTATATATTTTTCTGGAGACATTTAAATGTTCGCAAAGAATTTGTTTCAGCATATTATTTATTATTATTTTTCATAATGTTCACCATCTTTGGGAATTTTAAGTAGCCTCTGGTGTGTCGCTGTGATATATTAGTATTAAAAAATTTAAATTCACATCATATAAAAAATTTTGAAAGATAGGATATGACTATTTTTGAACATACTATTTATTCTTCGTTTACCGTTATGATTGCTTAAAAGTAACAACGTTAGGAGGGTACAGCATTTCAGTTAATAACTTGAATAAAATAAAAATATATTGCCTGGATTAATCAGTTTATTTTATTAGTGAAAAAGCAATTATATAATTTGTTATTCATAGAATACAATTGGCAGTATAATGATTAGCATTTTGTATTTATTGTTTTTGAAATTCGGTATTTGCTCTCTTTCTATTATGTGACGCTTTTGCAATTGGTATTACTGTAAGTACTTGCTTGATTATTATTATTATTATTATTTTACATTCAATGTATTGAATAATATGAATAATATTTTTTTTTATTTAATGCAATGTTTCTTTTTCATTTTGGTTTCATGAATTGGGCAATGTTTCTTTTTCATTTTGGTTTCATGAATGGGGAAATGTTTCTTTTTAAGCCGGTATTGCATAAATAACACTAAGTTTCTAATCTTTCTTTTTTCTTCTTTTTTGTGCCACTTACAAGCCAAATTTTACTCTCTATAAAATTTTAATTCATAAATAGAGTGAAATGTATTTCAGTTGTCTTATTTCTGGACCTCACACTTAACACAAAGTTTTTTTTAAAAAAATGTATCGATATTTCAGATATCTGACAACGTTTTGTTTTATTTATGTGTTTCATGTATGTGGAATGTTCCTTTTTCATTGCTATATTTCATGTACCGTTTATACCTTTTGATTTATTTAGTGTCACATATATAGAAAAATTAATACATAATTGGTTGAGAAGTCATTCTGATAAAAAAAAAAAGATTGTTTTATCCCATTTTTAAATAATTTGTGGTTAAAAAATACCAATCACTGTAGCGCCATCTGCTGTTGCAATATGAAGATAGTGAATGCTTTGGAAACTGAAAATTTTAAGAATAAGGAGGCATTTAGAATGTGCAAGTCATTTTCAGAAAAAATTGACCTTTTTCAGAGCCCTTCATATAATAAAGAGGCTTTCTTTTTCCCATTAATTTTGTATTTCTTAAATGATCAATTGATTTCCTTGTATATTTAACACTTTCTATACAGCTCAATAATGTAGTTATTTTCTTTCTATATAAATGATGCAATGTTTTTCTTTGTGGTCTCAAAATTCACATATAATGCATTTTTTTATTATTATTATTCTACTTTATGTTTTAGCAGTTCATTCTCTGTCTCTCCACATACACCTCCACATAGTACCTCAAAACATCCTTACAAACTTTGCATGTCGATCCGTCATTTGTTGATAAAAACTTTTGTACAGGAAGTCTTGTCTGGAAACGCTATAGACGAGTGCCGAGGGCGTTGCCGCAGGTTTGTTGAGTGAGGTAGAATCATTTTAAACATAACATTTCAGGTAAACGATACAGCATTATAAGACGCGGTTGAATATGCATTACGTGGATGGCATCGGATAAACCACAGTACGTCTGTTCCGAGGGCATTTACCAAGGAGATACCTATGAGACCTCTTAAGCCCCGTGTTTGATTCTCCGATTGCTCCGAGGCTCAGATCTCTGTTCTGGTGGTCTGACCACAGTTTGAAAATCGAAGTCCACCCCACAATAGCCCTCATGTAGGTTCAAAATGGATTTTCATTTAAATAAAGCAAATCAAAATGCTTTTTAACTTTTCTTTGCAACACAATGCCGTATTAACATCTGATGCTACTCTATTTTACAAAAAATATCATTTTAGCGTCAAATTTGTTGAAAGTAACATAAATACCATAAAATTATCAATTCTGTGTTTAATTTCCATAATAAATTGCAAAATAATCCCATTTTAAATTTTTCTAATCAGATTATTTGCTTAAGAAAGGAGATAAAAATTAGTTTTCTGTAGTGCGATATCAGACCATTATCATCCCTGGCTTACTGAAACATAGTATTAGTTTTCTGAATTCTATAATTGATTATGAAAGATAATTACATAGCACTTATTACAGAAATAAATATTCATGAAAGGCAAAATACAAGCAATTAATTTAGTGATACGAATAACGATGCATGTTAAGTAGTGGATTGTAGCAATAAACAAATTAACACTGATGATGAAAATAAATTATTGTCATTTGCAAATCGCTCTCATAAATGAAAAAATGCACGTATTTCCAAAAAATAGGGGAAAGAATATTACATTGCAGTCAAAACACAAAACTGGCTTCGAAGCAAAAACCACAAACAGAAGTCGAAAATGAATTCTTTTTCTTGCACCATAATATCTAGATATATTAAATTAATCCTTTTTGAATGTGAAAGAAAGGGAAAGCAGATAAAATTTTGAGTATTTATTCAGTTTTGAATATAAAAAAAGGGAAGAATGGAACACATAATACTTTGCCGCAAACGCAATTATATTTTCAAAAAGACTTTGTGAAAGTTATATTCTTTTTTAATTCTCTCTTTAAAAATATGGGAAGTAATTTTATTTCTATTTTTTATGGGTTGGAAAAAAGGGATGCGGGTTTAAATAGTTTTATAAATATAAAATTCTGGTTTGGAGAAGCAATAAGCGTGAATTTTATAATGCGGATTTAGTCCGAAATTATTTTACGGCGTCTGAAGGATTATCTTAAAGAAGATTAGCATGTCTGCGGAAACTGTTTTAAGGAAAACAAAAAGTCAAAGATTTCGAAGAGATGTCTTAGAATATATTTTTATTTCTACAGTTAATGAATGCAAGGTTATTTCAACAATATTTTTTTTTTCATTTATAGTCCTTTTTTCAGAGAATAAAAATTTTATATGGTAATAAAATAGGTTATGTATTCACATTCTGGAAAATGATAATTATAATTATTTATAGTATATATAAATTTTAATAGTTTTAGGGATTTTCTAATATAATGAAGGTAATGTTAAGACATTCCTATCAGTGAGGCTTTATGTATTATTTTACTTATAATATGATAAGATTCTTGATCTTTCTTTTTTAAAAAATAGGTTTGAAGCTGCCATTCCGTCAAATATTACTTTTGGCACTTAAATCAGTTTGGCCTCATAATGAGCCATGGCTCTTGGAAAAACAGCCTGTAACATTCTATAATCCCGACTCCTTGTATACAATTCTATGTGAATTCTCAAAAGGAGTTTAAATTTTATGACTCAAGATCCATGACGTTGACTGTATTGCGCAAAAACAAAGATTTAAAGATGTATCAAAGAGAATGATATTGAATTCTTTTTAAAGAAAGAAATAAAATCCAATGGATTATTAAAATGGAAAAAGATGAGTACGAGGAATTTCACCAAGTAATGCAGATAATGATATTGAAGATGTAGAGAAAAATCTAAACGTTGGACATTCAAGTGTGGGCATTCTGTTTCAATATGTAGAATATTAAAGCTATAGTTACAACCTGGAAACTCATTGGTATTTGTTCTTCAAGGACAGGTGAAACTTGCATGTCGTCTGGGCTTCTGTGCTTGTTAGGGATGGCTAATATTTTACGATAGGTTTGACAGCGTGTAGTTTTCTGCTGACAAGCTCCATTGCACTTGTCATTATGAAAACAATCCCTTTTCGGCAAGCTTGAAGGCAAGGGTAGATTCCTTTACGTTAATGTTACAAAAGTAACGAAATATTACATATTGATCAATACAGGCATAGCCAATGACTTAATTGTTTCTACACATTGCAATAATTACCCTGTGATTCTGTTCACATGTCATTTAATTTTTTACTACATCAAGGTTTTATCATTCCATTTTTCACTCCAAACGGTTTTGCTAGATTTATCGGCCAGTACATTGGTCAATTTTTTTATATCCCAACACATAATCATTCAACACGTAGGAATTGTAAAGAAATAAATATCTCAGCAGCGCAAATATCCCCTAGATAATATTAAGCCAGCCTATCTGAAACAGTAGCAAGAAATTGACACTTGACACGAATGAAGAACGAATCTAAATTAGTTTATTTAATCTAGGTTACCATATAATTGTGCAAACATTACTTTGTCATATGGTAAAATCACATGACATGAAACATTACTAGAATGGGCTCATTTAGAGAACTCCCTGGTTACAGAGATAATAGTCACTAAATTCTTAACATATAAGAGAATAAAAATTATTAAACATTGTGAGTTGCAAATTTAATATGTGTATTTAAAGCATAGGATATGAATGATTTGAATTTTCTTTCTATTTTCAATTGTAAAAGAATTATGGGAAAATGAAAATGTCCACACCCCACCATTTCCACCCCCTTTGAGCGATAGCCCTTCTACGAACTCGACCGAGATTTTAACTATCTTTACAACATATCCCACGCTGGTTAAATTTAATATATATATATATATATATATATATATATATATATATATATATAAAAACTTAGAAACACAAGACAAAAACTCAAAAACAATCAAGACACAATGGCAAAAAATAGATAAAAACCAAAATAAAATTGAAAAATATTATAGCGAGCCGCTCGTCAGGAAGAGAAGCTCGCTCATGATATTAATTTGTGCTTTTTTCTGCTAACGACAAACGAAATCCGTTAAAAATTGCCGCCATCCCCTCTAAAAGAACAAGACAATTAAAATGGAAAAATTCTTGAATAAAAGATAAATACGTTTAAGAAGATTTAAAAAGAATCGAAAGCAAAAAATCCGAATACAAAAGACCTAGAATAAAATAAATAAAACAGCAGTTTACACAAAAAATAATAAAATAAAAGCGAAATACGCTTACCATGGCCAGGAAAAAACTAGCGAGTCCGTGAGGACCACGAGGAGAATTGACGCCAAACCAGTTATTGCTATTGCCAAACAGAGGAAGAGGAAGAGAAGGAGAAAAATTATTTGTCAGTAGCTCCGCAATCACTGCTTGAGATATCGTCGCACACAGTTTTCGGGAATACCATTATTTAAAAGTTGATCATACAAAAGCTTTAATTGTCTAGATTTTGAAATTTCGTTCCAACAAATAGATCTAATGCGAAAAAATTGAGAGAGAATAGTGTTTCTATAAATCTTAATAGAAATATTAGAAGACCAATATGAAAGTCGATTGACACAAAAATTAAAATCCATTATTTTGTCAAAAACATCGATACAAAAGTTATTATCAACAATCTTAATATCCAGTTCTAAAAAATTCCGCTTCAAACTGATTACAGTTTGTTTGTTTAAGAAGCAAGGCTGAAGGATAAATATTTTGACACGTAATATTAAATGATCCATGATTAAAAACAATAAGATCATCTACGAATCTGAAAGCCTGAGGATGAAGAAGTAAATAATTCTTCTCAAAATAATGAAGGAAGAAGTTAGCTGTAATAGAAGAAAATGAAGATCCTTGAGGAATGCCATGTGATTGGAGAAAAATACTTCTCCATTGTAAATAAAATTATTAAATATGCAAAAATTACATAATTTATCCCAATACTCAAAAGAAATATTGAGAATATTTTTGTAATCAAAAAAGTGTAGTTAAGCACCTCTCGAAGAGTGGCTAAAGGAATGCTTGTAAAAGATCTTAAGTCAAAATCTCAATAGAAGAAATACTGTTCTTATTATTGTGAATAAGATATATATATATATATATATATATATATATAAACTTTTTTAACAGAGTGGTTTTGGGTTCCAGGGGTCATGATCGGTGAAGATTTGCAGAAATTTTCTGAAAGTCGTGTCATGAGAACCATTGCAATAGGTAGACTTCCTATAAGGAATCTACATAATAAGAGTCTATCCTCTCAAAAAAAACTACTCCACATTTCTGTTGCAGTTACAGTGTATGATGATCAAAAAGAATTCTAGTGACTCATATTTGATATTCACCGTAACTAAGTCACAACTACTTCTGTTATATTTATTTTGGAACGAACTGTTCCTCAATTGGTCTGTATAATAAAATAAACGGAAACTTACAGAAACATTATACAATAGCACACATTCGAAAGAAAAGTGAAATATTGTATAACTTTAGTACATTTCCTTCGTTATCTGTAGCTTAGAAAATCTAACCTTATAAAATTCTGGATAGTAAGTTTTGTAACCAAATATGCACATAAAACCCGGATATCCCAACCTTTTAGCAGTGTATATATTTAATTTTTTGCATAATATTTTAATCCGCCAACAGTTTAATGAAATTTCCTTTTTAGTGCTTTCAGTTTTAAGTCAAAACGCAGGAAAAAAGTTATACCTATCTTTAGTAGACAGAAAAAAAATTCTGGAAGGACTGCATATTCATCCACTCTCGATTTCCTTCTGTTAAGTATGCGCAGTAATAACGACAGTTTTTTACATACACACGATTTGAAGGAAAGAATGGTCTGCTGAAAAGCGCAGAGACGTTACAAACGGTGTTTTAAACGTTTTCTACAATGGAAAACTTTTCTTTGAGCCCATTATTTGAAAATAAGAAGATGGCAAATAAATAAAAAAATAATTTTAAAAATTACACTTTAAAATTTTCTTGTAAATAAACACGAAAATAATTCCCCTATAGGTGCATTTATTATAACTTAACATTTCATGATTTCAATTGTATGAAACGCAGAAAAAAGATTGAGAAAATTTATTTATGCATAAATTTAAATTATACAGAAATGAATCACTAAGCATTGCGGTATTATAAATTGCAGAATCCCCCCAAGGATACAATACACGAACCGCCACTGTTCAAAAATAAAGGCGATAGCTTAACGGAATATTTAAATTCCTGTAGATATATTTAAAAAACTTGTCTCAGTAATGAAGGGAAATGTGAGCATAATTTTATATAACCCAAAAATAAAGGAATCATATTAAGCAATTTCTTATTTCACAAAAATTTGTACAATAATCGTTACTTGATATATTCTTAAAAATCCATCTAATAAGAAGGAACCATTTAATTATGAAAGATGCCGCAATAAATTTAATGCTCTAATAAAAAGTCAAATGCATGATTTGTAAACTTTTCCATTACTTAATACCACCTCTATCTTCATGTTTAGAGCCGTTTGACTCCTCTCCGGCTTGGATCAATAGAAGTGAATTTTATTTTCCATAAGAAAAATGCATATAACAGGAACAAGAAAGTACTCAATAAAAATGAACACAAGGCTAGAGGAAACGTTAAAAACTACACAGGAAACAATACATTAAAAAACAGTAAAAAATCCATCGAAATAAAAGTTTAGTTTAGTTTTATTAAACGTCCCATTTTAAAGCAACACCTCGGACCTCGTCATTTTGAATCGTGGTCAGATGGCGAGGACGACACCTGTTCTGGTAGCTTCCCCTCTCCAAACGTCGGCAACACAATAGCGGGAGGATGTTTTGTCCTCCTGTTTTTGATTTTAACGTGCAGCAGGCCCACATGCAGTGGAATCGGATTTCGATCCTGGAACCCTCCGGCCCCGAAGCTGAGGCCTTACCACTAGGCCACGACGGCCTCACTATCGAAAAAAATAAAGATAAAGATTAAAAAGAGAAGTCTTAAGTTGCCGGATTTGGGTGTCAGTTCAAGAAGAAAGGTGCTCAATGGAGATTCTCCACAAGGAGATTGTTCTCATCGCACATGAAGCGCATTAAAAGTTTGGTTCGAGACAAATTATACAGGCCTGCAAAAAAACACTTTTTGAAAATTGTTTTAGATTTGATGATGGATTTTTATATTATTTTCATCGCTGGTTTCAAAGATGAAATCCATTTTTTTTCTATCACGTAAGGTTCTTTCGCAAAACGATTTCATATTTTGGGAGAAATAGCTAAAATCAAAATATTGTGAAATTTTTATTTTATAACTTCATAAATATATATTTAACCTTATATATACTAGATCTATTATGATTTAAATGATAAATGAGTTTATAAAAAAGGCTATAATTTTTTATAGATGAGTTTTCTCTTTTTCTCAAAACTTCTTTTTCTGCTTTTCTTCTGGTGAATTTGTCGAGGATTGTCTCATTTCAGCATCCAGCAGAAGTCGCCTATCATGTTGATGGTCCACTTCCTTTTGATATCGCCTTTCCATTTCCTTCATGCTTTGATGAAATTTTTCCTGACTACATCTAAATTTCCATTTGCGAATGGAGGAATTGAACTTTTTAGCTCATATTATACCCTAATTTCTTGAAATTTGCTAACATTTTTTTAACTATAAATTTCTAGTTTGGATCTCATTGGTTTCCAACAAAGTTAGTCAATACTAGTTTCAAGGATTACCAGGCTTTTCTCTCGTTTGTTTTCATTTTGAACTCAAAATATTCATTCTTCATCAATTTTCTGCTATCAGGTTCTAAAAATACTCGTTCCTTCAACTTTGATTCCGGAAACCCCGGGAACTGTTCACTGAGGTATTTGAAACAATCCTTTGCTTTTAGTAATGCTTTAATTAATTGTTTCATAAGGTCTAATTTTATATCAAGCAGTTTCTGATATCTATATCTGCATATAGATATATCTGGAGGGAACGGACCAGTATACCGGGTCCATGAGGGACTGGATGTCTGACAGATGTGATGTTAGGATAAAATATCTGTTTTTTCTTCTTTAGACTGAAAGCGTTGCACACTGCATGTATAAAAATTGCAATCATCTGTATAATTTTTGGACTCTCTCGAAATTATTGCTATGCCAAAATGAGAAGGTTGTTTTTTACCTTGAAACCATTGCTTAAGTCTTTAACACAGATGGAACAAACTTTGTGTGCGACCCAAAGTCTTGCCTCTATCCCCCATTTTCATGCCAAAATAAGCAAAGTGCACACAAAATCTGATATGTTTCTTTGGTTTTTTTTCTGTGTACTGGAGCAGATTTCTGTACATAACCACAGATATTGTAGAAACAATCTAGTGATTTAACACATCCTCTGGAATCCATTTCTCTCATCTGGAATCCATTTCTCTCAACCGCAATACAAACTAAACATAAAAAGCTCTCCATTCAAAGTTCAGAATTACATACAAGTGTATTTAACTGATCTAAGAAGGACATTGATAGGAGAGTAGGCAAAATGGCGAGAAAGAGAATGATGGAGGGGGAAGGGGAGGACACATATGCACAAATAGGCTAGTGGTCCAGTTTTAACTTGTCTTCTCCGTTTAATAAACAGTTTACCAGTTTAGAAGAAAACTTGAAATAAATAATAGCTCATTCTTTCTTGGATACAATTTATATAGAGCAAATTATTATTTAAGATCTTTAAATATGTTTAATAAGTTCATTAAAATAATATTATATTACCCTTAAATATACAAAATTCGTACACATTAGAACTGTGGTTTGTCGTAAAACTGAATATGATGAAATTTCTTAATTAATTTTCCAGTAATACCAAAACTATAAAAACACACTAATTATTTTTAAGGCAATTTTTTCAATGCAGACTTGTGTTATTAGTGAAGATGTTTTCTAAGCGCAACCTCTATACCTAACCTCTATCCTAAATACGCTATTGTAAAATATCAATATTTAAGGGGTAATTATTAATATTTGGATGTAATTGGGTAAAGGGTAAATAAGTACAATTCTTTTAAATAACCTTTATTTAAAAAAAAGATTGGAAACAATGTAGATATAAAACACAAAAACAATATAAGATGACCGAAGGATTAGCTGAATGACGTGAAAATAAAATGATTTTAGATTTCAGATGAAATTGCCAATATTTCAGCTGAAATATTTATATCTGTGATATAAAACTGTACAGACAATATGGAAGTAAAAACAACTATTGAAATTTACATTTAAAGAAGCAAGCAGTCAGTTTCATAGTCATTTCATTGCAACGGTCTCGGGTATTTCCGAAATGCACATTGCAGATTCGCATAGACCTATAAACGCCTCGAATTCCAAACGATGACTAACAGTTTGTCGAAAGGAGCTGGAAGAATAGACAAGGTCATGCTTTCGTAGCAACCTCTGATAAAATGATATAAAACAAAATTGTTTTCTAGTGAATTTCTCGTATGCGCGAGCCCTCTGGAAGGCTAACTACTGTAGTATATTTTGTAGTGTAAAGAGTTTGGAAATGACAGGAGCATGATTTATTAACTAGAAGTCTTGAGGGTGTTTCGCCTTTAACAGCTCTAAATTTTGAGTGACCTTCAAAAGTCTTATTTACTTCTAATTATAATATGGCAGTAAGTATTATGCATTATTAATTGGAATCAATGCAAACAGGAATTAGTTCATTGTCTGAAGGTACAATCACCCACTTAAATTTTCATTTTTCTTTGTCCTAAAGCAATATGTATACAGAATTGTGATTGAACTCATTTCTAATTATATCTCTCCTATACACATTTTGTAGCGAATTTTTAAAACGCCATAATTATCAATGCTTTGCCTCAAGGCACAGTTCGTTGTCGTTTTACATTATACCAAATGCATTTTAAGATTGCTGAAATTTCCATTGTTCGTAGATTGGAAATAACAGCAATTTCCGGACATACTATTAACATTGTTTAGAGTTATGTTACCAGTTTTTAAATAGGAAAAAAACCTTTAAATCTGATCACGATTAGACGAATTCCGTACGTTTACTTGTTACAGTGGTGTAGTCGTAACTTAGCTGTGTCAGCGGTGATGTTGTTGGAGGGGGGGGGGGGGTAAGTTGTGGATCACTTCATCATAAAATATATATTTTTACATTTGAAAGTTATAATTATTTTATCTAGGTGGTGAAATAATGAAACAGCAATACTAAAGCAATGCATATTTTTATTTTAACTCTTCATCAAACATTAACATAATGCGTACTAAGGATGAATACACTGAAGATGTTAAATAATAATTTAAAAAATTATATGATTTCAAGTTATACTAAAATTGATTAATGTCAAAGTAAGATCATGACATTGATAAATCATATAGAAAATATCATGAGTTTTCAGAACCAAAACATAAAATATATTTAAATGTTTACAACTTTCATTTTTAAACTCTTCCCGCCACCACTTTTCAGTGGCTTAATACTTTTATTAATTTGAAATATCCATCATATTTTTCAGGGTAAGGATTAGACAATGATTTATCTGCTTTTAAGAGATTTTTTACATTTTTTCATTATTATTCATTTCTCTTTTTAAGAAAAGCAGCACCGGAACAACGTTCCGGCTCCACTACAACCATGACTTGGTATATGAAATGATTAAGTAGTACTGGCTGAATTTGTGGTCATAAGCTAATTTCAAATTCAATTGAGTAATACATTTTGCCATACAGATTCATCTGCAGTTTTAAAATAATTTTATATATTTATCTTGATATGATGGTTATTAGTTTTAATAATTTGTTTGGTGACTCATATGCTTGTAAGAAATTCATCAATGTTGTCTAGAAATTATAAAGTTATCCGACATCTTCAAGAAAGTTTTGACAAACGATGTTAAGCTTCCGTTGCTGCCTTGCGATTAAAGATAGTTTGCATCCATAATACATTTTTCTGCTATCTATTATTTTAAAGACAAAATAGACAAATGTGGAAAGCCACAATAAGGGTTTTTTCTGAAAATGTCAAGTTTTTCTCTCATGCTATAAAATTTATCAAGGAAACTCTAGAATCACAACGCGGGGATATGTTTCTCCATCTATCGTATGCACCAGATGTTTCTCCTTTCGATTACTATGTGTTTCTATCCATAAAACGCTCCTTTCTAGAGAACAGTTGAGTTCTTATGAGGATATCTGATTTCCTTTTGATTAATGATTTGAATAATAAAAATTTTTCATAATTTAACCTATCAAGTTAATCCTTTACTCAGGCACTTTATCTTCTAAGAGATTCGAATAGCCCCCGCTCTATTATTCTTAGTCATACAACTATAATTATAATACATAATAGATAGATAATTAAAAATAATCTTACAATTAATGAAATTCCACCTCAAATCTTCATTCTACCTATCCTTACACCCTGAATAAATTCATCATAAACCTCACCCTTATATATTAAAACAAATCCAAAAATTAATAATACTAATCTTGAAATTTCAAATCTTTCATTTGGAAGAACTCTTATTATGTAAGTAAATACCACTAATACCCCTCTCATTAGAACCAATACTATTATATAACTAAATCAAAATTCTCTTAAATTTCAATATAAGTAAAAAGAATAAATTAAAACAACTATAATTATTCTACTAATAATTATTATAGGTTGAATACTTAAAACAAATATTATCCCAAGCATCAATACCAATTTCAAAAATTCTTTTAGTTTATTTAAATCACCTACTTTGGATGTAGGAAATACTTATATTAACATTATTAAAATAATAATTTTAATTAGAATTACAAGATTATATTGATGACGAAAAAATGTAATTATTTTATTATTAAGATTAGAACTTATACTTATATCCATCTTTATCTTAATAATTATAAAGATATTTTTAATTTCATCCACTGCTCTATTAATTATATTAACAATTATAGTAGCAGTATCCTCTTTAGGTTTAATTCTCATAGTCTCATTATGCCGATTTTTTGAAACAACCGGATTTCTTTCTTCACGGAATCGATTTGTTGGTTGACATATGGATGAATGTTGTAATTAGTTTTTTATGGGGAAATCGAAAGAAAGGCATTTTCATTTTTATAACAAACAAACGTTTTTCATTTAATCAGAAAAGAACAAAATTATATTTACTCATTCAATATGGTTTTAAATCCTGACTTAGCTTAAGGTTTAAAATAAAGTCCAGGAACTTATTATTTTTAATAATGCTGCTTTATGTAATCACATGAATATACAAAATTTGCATTATATGCAGACAGAACTGTCAATCCTCAATTAGTAGACAGACATTTCAAATCATTGTAAATTCAAGGAATTTTCAAATTCCCAGAATTAAAAATTTGGGTGTATTTTTAAATGCTATTTATGCTTGAATTCGTTAAATCCAGTATCTTTGAAGTATTATATCAACGATAATAAAACTGTTCTGTGACTATGGTTGATAGATAGAAACATACAATTAGGTATTAATTTTTTTTCTGATTCAAATTTTGTTTCTAAAATGACGTATCGAAATATAGGAATAATCATTGATTCCAAAATTCCTTTTGAACAAAAGGCTTTATGGAATTGATGATTTGAAAAATATTTATCTTCGATATAGTTAAAGGCCATATTAAAAAGGGGTGATGATACAACTTTAAAATGAGATAAAAGAAAAGACACAAATTAGCATAACTGTTCGTGATATATAACCTCACAATGAACATACGTAAGTAAGTATAATGTCTAAATAATAAAAAAAACATCACAAAACTGCAGCTCAGAGCAAATGTTATAGATTTATATTCCGGTATATAATCACGAATTACTTCTGATATTAAAATTTCCGTCTGTCAACTCTTAGTCTCGGTAAATAATTACATTTTACTCATAAATTTTTGAAAATTGAAACCCAGAAGCTTTAGAATAACTCAACAGAAATAAAACAATATTTAAAATTTTGAGAAATTTCTTTCGTAACCAAATTTGGTATGAAATAGGAAGAAGACAACAGTTCTTTAATGCGTCTCCAATCTTCATTTGGTGTTAGGTTTTAATTCATAAACATTCTTAGAACCGTGCATAGAGTTACAGAAGAAAAAATAGGATGAATCAAGAACTTTTGGGTTAATGTTATCCTATTAAAGTAGTGAAAACTTTTGAATATTTATCCGCAAGATTTTAATATGAATTCTCATAAAACGAATTTATATCAACTTAAGAGAAACTTTCAGTTCTGTTCATTTATTTCTTTTCTCTTTATGGAACAGTATTTTCTATTTCATTGGCCTACAAATTGTCACACGAAATTTCTTATCAAAATAGGGCAATTTAATGTACGTTTCTGAGCATTCAAAATTTTAAAAATGAATTAAAACAACATGTTAAATCAAAATTGTTAAAGGTAAAAGATAATGGGTTTATTCAGCTAAAAACTTCAATGAATTAGATTTTATAACACTTAAAATTTTTATTTTAAAATTAATTTATTTATCTTTGTTCACAAACTAATTGTAATCAATAGTCAACGATTAAAAGGCACAGAATTGTGAATTCAGACAAACTACCTAAAAGAAAAGAATTTTATCGCAATAATTTTAAATGCACTTTCCATGGTATATAAAACTTAATTATATTTTAAGATCTTCTAAAATAGCCCATCTATAAAAGCTTCGAAAAATACATCTTTAAGTTCCTTATAAAATTAAGTTCCCAAATCTATTCTCTCACTAACAAGATATTTTTACTTTAAAATATATGCACAAACGGGGCAAGCAATAAACGTCATGAAAAATAGTTGCATAATTTTGCTATTTCTCTCATTCTTAATTTGCTGTATATCATAGCATATATAGTTTTACTTTGGATACTTAAGAAATCCTTTTATCTCAAGGGACTTAAAAGTTAATATTTCAATTCATTAGAGACTCATTCAAACATGTCTTGGAAAATTAGTGCACCAGGATTAAAAGAACAATATATTCATGCTCCTTGTTCTC
The DNA here is from genome assembly GCA_013235015.1 of Araneus ventricosus. NCBI lineage: Eukaryota > Metazoa > Arthropoda > Arachnida > Araneae > Araneidae > Araneus > Araneus ventricosus. The sequence continues at coordinate 843,820 of BGPR01000113.1, forward strand.
ATATCTACTTTATTTTAAGCTGTCACAAATTTCCTCTGAATCTACTTGCCTTAAACTTAATATTCCAGAATCATAATTAATGGAAGCGCAGCAAAATTCAAAGAGAATTATGCGAAGACAAGTTTTAAGCTGAACAAACTTCATTTTTACAGTATTTATAGCCAGTAGACTGTTATTTAAGATAACATTTTTAATTATACTGAGGAAGCGATGCAATATGCTGATTCAGCTCGCTCAGTATATTAAAATTAATTTGCATAATGAAACAATAACTTCGCTTTGAATATTAGTGATACAAGTATATAAATTTCCAACCTGTCTCTTTGTACCTTGAATAGTGTAATAAATTTTGGTTAATCACTATAAATTGTTGCAGTAATTTAATAGTGGGTATGCAGGAAACGCTCTGAGTGATTATATCATTTGAAAACGTTATATTGCTATATAGTTATCATAATTGATACATGCTGAATAATTTACGCCCTACATTTTCTATATTACGTACAATTTCTACAGATATAATTATTTATAAATAAGTACATTAAAGCAAATTCTTTACCAGAAATCAATGCTTCTTTCACGCTTTCTTTTGAACTTTTCATGTTTGTAAACGTGGGATTTTGCAATCGATTTTATGTAGTTTTCATAATTGATACATGCTGAATAATTTACGCCAAACATTTTCTATATTACGTACGATTTCTACAGATATAATTATTTATAAATAAGTACATTACAGCAAATTTTTTACCAGAAATTAATGTTTCTTTCACGCTTTCATTGATTTTTTTCTTGTTTGTAAGGATGGGATTTTGCAATCTATTTTTGTTCATTTCTTCATGTGCTGCAGTTCCTAAATTCTGTTCGATCATAATGTTCTCACTCAAAATACAATTTATAGTATCTTCAGAGCTTAATTATCAGTTAATGGCTTAATTTTATTTAGCTTTGATTAAATTTGAGAGGCGCCATCTGGTAGTGAATTTGAGAAAAATTAATTGCAAAATTCGTAATAATTACGATGATGAATTATGAAAGATATGACGCAAAGACCAAAAAGTAAAAGATAATAAAAACAAGAAAGTTTTTTTTAACACTTTTATTAGTGTGCTAAAATGCAGAAAATAAACTTTTTTCTCAAAAACCTGGAGGTCGAAGCTTAAGTCATAAAAGCATATGGCCTGAAAACAACACCATTTGGAAATTAAGCCACGATTAATATGAAAAGAAACACAATTCTCACACATTCATTAAAAATGAAAATACACCATGAATGAAGTTCAAATTCCAATTTTCACGGAGAAATTAAATCAGCACCTTCCGCTTTTAAAATTTTTGATTTAACCTTCAGATTTTTAATAATTATTTTTCCACGTTTTAGTATACTAGTGAAAGCATGCCTTCATTTTTTTTAATTTTATTATTTATGAATTTCTTTGGTTAACAGCGATGCAAAACATATCACATATTAAATGAATAAGAAGTTCAATGAAATAAATTACCATAGAATGTTAAAATTCAAGATTCTTTTTCAAGTAATCTTCACCATCTCGAAACATCGTAAAATTTTTAATAAGTTATTATCACTAGAACACGGTATTTTACCTAATTCAGATTTCACATCAAAATATTCTTTAAACGCAATGTGCTGAAAACTAAGACAATCGTACCTTTGACAGCTAGGATAGACAAATTCAATTGTTGTAACAATTTATGTTTCCGAAAAGAAAGAACTAAATGATTTTTTCAGTTATTTTGTTCTTTTTTTCCTTAGGGTCTTTCCACTATGAATCATTCCTTGAAAAATAATGAACTCAATTTTACGATTAATTGAAGAATCATCTCTTCAGAAGTCGCACTCTTGTTACCAAGAGATGCGCGTTTTTATATAACAGAAGTGTTGTTATTCCATCAAAAGACTGTAGCTTGAGGCGATTTACATTAAAAATAAATAGAATGCTGCGAAAGACTGCTGACGTCATTCATGTTTCATTCCTATTAATCAGAATATCAATAACTTCTGCTAAAAACTGAATTCTGTTCGAACAATCACCAATTGCTTAAAAATTTAATAATTTTTAATAAATTTAATAATTTAATAATAATTTTTTTTTAAATTATTTAACTGGCATGATGAAAAACTACATATTTTCCCACGTAATGTTTGTTTGATTTGTCAATGATAATAATCTTCGACACCTCACAGATAATACCGAGGTTTTATTCCAACATTGTGGGATTATTACTTAGCACACGCAAGTTTACTGACAATTTTTATCATTTGATATGAAAATACCTTCAATAAATGTTTAAAACAATTTCTTGTATGGTTAAAAGAGTGAGAAAATTAATTCTAGGAGAGCTTTTCTGGAATTCAGATTGAATGCAAATTGTTTAGAGGCTTCTCAAATTTATGCTTGAAACAGACATGCTAGACTTCATACAATATTTTGCATGAATAATAGGCAGAGTCGTAGGACAGTATTTTAAGGTTGTATAAGACAATTATCTAGGACTTATGCCTTTAGACATTAAAAAAAATGTGAGATTGTTTGTATCCTAGATACATCCATATACATTTGTTTCTCTGGTTACTACTACTGCTAGTTCTACGAAAAAAAAACCTCACGTCCAAAAAAAATTTAAGATCTGATCTTTGTTATTTTTACTGAAATGTGGTTCCTAATAATAAAAACTATTGTTTTTATGAGTATTAATATAATTATAATTAAATATATGCTTTTATCAGTATTAGCAAAATTACAATTATACGTCGTTTGCTATTATTGGTATATGGCTCCTTTTATATGGTTATGTGGTTCCGTTTGGCTATAATCGTTGAAAAAACGAAATTTTACATGAGACTTAACCACTGAATTGACCACCATCTTGAAACGGAATCAAAAACTAAAAATCCTCACACGCACATTGTTTCAATGACTTCCAGGAACATCGATACATAATTCTAAGAAAATCGAACAACGCGTTTGGTCATGACTGTGTAATAAACAAGTTTGCAAACAAACAGAAGAAATGCCAAAAGGTCGAGTTGAAATAGGTCCTCTCTTTGCTCGGTCTATTACGCTATGTTACATCCCTTTCCTAGAGGGTAGATCACTCCTGATCAGTTGGGATGACTTGAAAAAGTCTAAAGCGTTTCTTTTCTAAAAAAATATTTTTATTGAATCCATGAGTCGAAAATAGGGAGTAGAAATGCTTAAAATGATTTGAGATAAAAATTTGAAAGGGTGCAGTTTTTTTTTCAATATACAAATCCTGAAAATTGCAACAACCGAATACTGAACTAACATCTCACATAATTATTTTCCTTTGAATGATTGGTACATTCATGTATGGAAGAGAGCGAACATAAAGCTATCAGCTGAGATAAAATTACATACAAAGTATTGAGTAACTAAATTTAGCAAAAGAGAAAGAAATTTCAAATATACTTAAAATATAAAAATGCAAGAATTAAAAGACACTCTGCTTAAATATGTTTTTCCGAATCCCGGGAAATGTAAAATTGGAAAATCAGATTCGAAAATCAAATAAAAAAAACAAGAAAATAAAAAAATAAAATAAAAAGAAGAGTAAACATACTTTAACACGTAACTCTTTTATATCAAGATAATTGGGTTCAAGCAATATCAGTTTTAAAAATCGAACACATTCTCTTATAAAAGATACTTAAAAGTGGATAGATATTTATAAAAATAAGCAAAGTTCTGTAGCAAAGAATAGCAGTAAAAGTTATACATATTCGCATGTACTAAATGCTTTAAGAAAGCACAGCCTAACTATATAATCAGGAACCTACTTAAAATACGCTTACAGAATTCTGAGAAATTATTAATGACAAAATGAGATTTAAATATAATGAATGCTATCTCTTGATGCTCAATATCCTTTCAAATAAGTGTAGGTGTGTTCATTTAATTTTTTCGCCGACTAACGGATGTTTCTCCTCTGTTCTGCGTAATTCATTTAACAAGAGTCATAGAACCAAACAAACAATTAGCGTGTCCTATTATTTCTCGTGTATTCCATTCACATATTACAGATGTTTTCTCTCTCTGTGAGAAGAAATTTTGTATGCATTTTTGTTTAAATGCGTATCATACAATAACAATTAAAAGAATTAACGATTCGAGCCTATAAAGAACGATATTCACGCCGCAAGCACAAGTAGAAAATTTCACAAGATGGAAATATTGAATCATACAAATCATTGTCATATAAAATGCGAAATAAAATAATAATCAATTGCAACATCTAACATCTATTTTTGTTTAGTCACACAAGATTTATTAAAGTATCTACACTAAATATAAAATTTTTTGTTTTAACAAACAATATTGTTTGTACGTATATAAGAATAAGAAATTTAAATAATTTTTTTAACGCGCATGCGCTAAATCCATCTCAGAGCTACATATAAACATTATTAATCTCAAATGCATATAAGAGAAAAAATTTCATAAGCATGCAAGGACGACTTGTTTATACACTGAAATATCCACATTCGTATTCTATTCTTCAAAATCTTTTCTGACAGTTTATTGGAAAACTGTCCAACGTCTGATTATATCGGTCTCTTTGATGTAATTAGATTTAGTATGACGGTTTTATTCAAATGCTAAATTCCACTGAAATAAATTCTCTTTTTCCATTTCAGATTTGAATTATTGGACAGCAAAATGTCAATCCGATTTTATTATTCGATTAAATCATGCAATAATTTAGTTTGCCATCAGGATATTATCAATAAATTTAAATCTTCATTGCTTACATAACAATGGTATAGTTAAATTTATACTACTACTTTCAAAAATCTCAGGAATCTTTTAAATATTTCCCATATATAAATGAATCATGCCATTTTCCGTAGAGCAAGTGAAGACTATCATGTGACCGACTATTCAGAACAGGTTTCATCCAGTTCAAATGCGTACAGAGCATGCGCGTAGCTCGTGATTACAGACATTCAAAACTTCTCATCTAGGTGAAAGTCAAGACGTGGATGCTACAACACTATAAGACCCGGTTCATAGGTCCCTTCTGCTGAAAAATTACTTGTCAAAATATCACGTCCCAGTACTTCAACACCCAGTTTATCCTCTGATGTCGCCCTAAGTGACTTTTTTTCCTCTGATGAAGAATTCGCTTAAGAGAGAACGAAGCGCAAGTTTCCAAGAAGTGCAGAGACCAAGGCACTTGAGGAGTTTGCAAAGGGAGGATTGTAAACCACATTTAAATCTTTATATAAATGATGGCCAAATTGCGTAACTACACAGAGTAGTTGTTTCGAAGGACGAACAAAATAAACAGGCTATATCTATATACATTTTTCCCTAATAAAATTTCCAGACCTTTTTGAACGTAGTAGTATTAAAAATGATCGTGGGAAATTCTGAGCTCGAAGCTAGTCTAAGCTAATAAAGAAGGAAAACAAACAGGTTCTGTATGTTCTATAGTAAAAAAATAAACTCTGGACCATTTAGAAAGCAATAGTATTAAAGACAATCCTGTGGAATTCTAAGCTCTAAGCTAATAAGGAAGCAAAAACAAACAGGTTCTATCTGTATCCATTCTTCCGTAATAAAATAAGTTCCAGACCGTTTGGTAAGTAGTAGTATTAAAAATGGTCGTGTAGAATTCTAAGCTATACTTGTTATTTCCCATTTATTCAGTCTCTCCACTCACAAATTAGCATCAAAAAGCCCATTCAAATTATAGCGATCAAAGATTCACTTTAGTATCTAATAGTTTGAAAATGAATTAGTGGATGTGACAGACTTAAGATCCGATAATGAATTAATGCATCCCCCGATCTGGAATTCAACATCAAGCGATGCAGCTAAATCCACCGTGAAATGACTCTGGATTTACGGAATCCTAGAGTTTCAAAACAGAGTGGATCATCTAATGAGACATTTATAAATTAGCGCATAAATGAGTTAAACACTGGACTGAATAATTCTAAGTTTGTTTAAAGAGATGCCTATAAAATGTACCGAAATTCCAAAAAATATTCATTTCTTTTACTATCTTGTAAAAGTTAAAAATTTAAGAAATTTTTATACATATAAGCGGCTACAACATTATTTAAACATCGGTCGGCAATGAGCCGACAGATGAATGAATGAATTTCGAAACTAACCTTCAGTTTAAAATTTGTTAAAACAAGAAAAAAATTCCGGAATTATTAAATATTTGTTGGTTGAAAGAAAAAAAAATTACAAATATTTTGAATTAAATTGTACATAACCATGCAAATAAATTTGTCAAACAAAACAAATACCTTTTAAGTGAATATTTTGAACTGCAATGCAGATGCCATTCTTACCTGAAAAGAAAGAATGGAATATTTAGTAAAAAAGGAAATAAACCGGCATAGTTTAAAAACAAGAAGCAATATTAGTAATTAATACATCGATTCACAGAAAGTTTATATCAATAGAAATGATGACAGCATTAAAATTAGATTTTTCGATTTCTATTTCTCAAAATCATTTTTCATAGATATATAATTTTTCTAGTATTTTTTCCTAAATTAAAAAAAGAAACTTTTATAAAGACATTGAATGATTTTTCAAAGAAAGTTAGAAAGATTATCTAAGAAAGCTGGCTACATGTTTTACATGATTTTTTTAAAATTCTAATATTAATTTATATTCATAATTGTGAAATATCTTAATTAAAACACATTTACTTTTGATTGAGAGAAAGCATGCCTTATATTCCTAAAATAAAATGATTATCGTTTTATTAATAATTTGGAAATATCTCGTTCACTCACTCGTTTTCATTATTTCCGAAACATTTGAACGACGCAAGACTCATTTTTCTAGTCTTAAGGGCATAAATTTATACTAGGTACAGCAGAATAAGATATTAACATTTATAAAATTTGCTTAAGATAGGAACAATAGATGCGCGTAAAAAATGAATGAATATAGAAAACTAATTGTAGCTTTTAGCTACGTTATTACTGAATATACAGGGTATCCACTCTAAACATGGACCAATGGCTAATTTTTAAACCTTAGAGGTAGGTATATACTTCTCATTCGATAAATGCTTTAAATGGCCTAAAGAATTATATTTTATGATTTTTTGAGTATATATATATGTATTGGGAAAAAATTATGAAATCTAAATTTTCATGCAGACCCCCTGTCCTGTTAGTAATATACAGGGTGTCCACACTTATCGTGAACGATAGCTAATTTCTAAACTGTTAAGTATAGACATATAGTTACAATTGAAAAAATGCTTTAAATGAAGGGGAGAATTATAATATATGTGTTTTGAGTGAATAAATATATTCCTGAAAAAGTTACGAATTCTAACTTTTTATACGGTGCCCCGGTCCTATCAGTCATATTTAGTAAAATTGTTTTGACACTCTAATATTTTAAACAAACAAAGTCCCACTTTTCTGCGACTAAAACTGACCGAGTTATGGAGCTTTGAATATCGCTGGCTTAGACCACTTTATACCATTTCAGTAGCCGTCTTGAAGACGATCCACCAATCAATACACAGCACTTGCTCGATGAGGCCGCTAATTGGTTAAAAATCATGAAATTCGAAGCTCCAAAACTCGCTCAGTTTTAGTCGCGGAAGAGTGGGATTTTTTTTCTTTAAAATGTTAGAATGTCAAGAATAATTTACTAAATATGACTGATAGGACCGGAGGACCGTATAAAAAGTTAGAATTCGTATTTTTTTAGAAATATATTTAGTGACTCAAAAAACATATATTATAATTTTTCCCTTCATTTAAAGCATTTTTCCAATTGGAACTATATGTCTATCTGTAATGGTTTAGAAATTAGCTATTGATCACGATAAGTGTGGACACCCTGTATAGCAAAATATTCTTAACATAAAAACAGAAAAAATTCCAATCTTCTGTGTCTAAAACTCACCTAGTTAAGAAGCTTTGAATATCGTTGTTTTTACACGATTTTAGATCATTTCAATGGTCGTCTCAAGAGAGATCCTCCAATCAACGAGCATTGCGTCCTCGACGCAGCAGCTGATTGGTTTAAAATTATCAAACTCAAAGCTCGATAACTCGATTTAGTCGCAGAACAGTGGTCTTTTTTTGGTTTAAAATTTGTGTCCAGAATATTTTACTAAATATGATTAATAGGACCGAGAAACTATATAAACATTTAGACTTCGTAATGTTTTCAGTGTTTTATTTATTGACTCAAACAACCTAAAATTTAATTCTTTACACCACTTAAAATCTGATAGTACTTCCATCTGATAGTATATGCCTATATCTATTGGTTTAGAAATTAGCTTTCGGGCCCCGATTAGAGTGGACATTCTGTATATTCACGTTTTAAAATGCATCTACATTTATTCATGCATAAACGGGGACAAAACATGTGGGTGTTTCTAGAACATAGCTATTTTTACATTGCATTTCTTAACGCAGCCTCTTCAAAAATAAATAAATAAAAACTAATTATAATGATGCTTATGAAATAAATTTCCTTTTCCTTTACTTTACTTTTAACGTAGGACTACGTTCCTCCCATTGGGGTCTCAGGAAGGAATTTGATTCACACGCCAAAACGCCACAAAAAACGATGTATGGGAGATACTCTATATCTCGGCAACTACATATGTTAATAACATAACTAATGTCTTATTTTAGAGATAAAGGATAAGAACAGAAGTTCCAAAAAAAAATTTAAAAATCGGAATTGTAGTTCAGCGACTACTGAGTCGAAAAGTTGGTCAAAAATAAGCTTAAATTGGTGACGCGATCCTCTATATCTCAGTAACTCTAACAATGATTCATACAGGAAAAGAGAGTTTTGAGATACAAAAACTTTGAAATAGACGATACACTCAGTTACACCAGAGAGTTGGTCACACTATTCCACCCATTTCAATCAGTGAAAGTATAATGGCAGAGAATGTAGATAATATATATAGAATAAAATATAGATAATGATAGAATCTAGATAAAGATGTACGAATTATTGTTATGGGTGACTTTAATGTAGATGTCAAAAGGAATGAGAAAGCGCTCCGTTTCATGAAGAAGCATCTCGATTTGAACATGGTGCCAACAAATTATCCTAGTACTCTGGAGAATTCATATATTGATTCAACTTTCACAACAAACATCAATCCCAAATTATTAAATTATGTATGTTACTTTTTCATATCATCGACCGATCCTACACAGAATTGTAACATATTCACGCACGATTTAAGAATTCAAAACAAAAGAATTGACGTCGTAATATATTTTATTAAGAAATAAAACAATTTTCATTGTAACTTTAGTTTGTTTTCGACAATTTTCTATACAGTATTAGTATTTTAGAGAAACAAAATTATTACTACAGTATTAGTATTTTAGAGAAACAAAAGAGAATTGAGAGTAACTTCGAAACACAAAAGAGAATCACGAGTAACTTCGAGAAACAAGAGTATCGCGAGTAACAAAGCGAATCCGAGAAACTTAGAGAAACAAAAGAGTCACGCGAGTAAAGTAGTCCTACGCCTTTAACATAAGCGTCTGTTTGAAAAAGACAGCCTCCCGTCATTTTTTTATTATTATCACTGCAATTTCGAAGTTATTCATAGGTGAAATGTTTCTTGACAATTATCACACAAAATTGAACGTCTAAATTTGGTCAGAAGGTAATGGATCTTATGCTATACGGGGTTCCTACTCTAATCGTGTCCCAATGGCTAATTTCTAAATTGTTAGAGATAGGTACATATTTCCAGTTGAAAAAATGCTTTAAATAGTGTAAGGAATTGTATTTTAGGCTGTTTGAGTCAATAAATGTAATGCTGAAAAAAATTACGAAATTATTACTGTCAGATTGACATTTAAAACAAAAAAAAGTCCCACTCTTCAAAACTGGTCGAATTATAAAGATTTTAATTTCATGATTTTAAACCAATCATCGTGCATGATTTTAAACGAAGCAAGTGCTAAGTATTAATTGGTGGGTGATTTCCAAAACTTTGTAACTCGGTCAGTTTTAGTCATAGAAGAGTTCAATGTTTGCTTTAAATGTTAATTTGCCAAGAATATTTTATTAAATAGGACTGGGAAACTGTATGAAAAATCAAACTACGTAATTTTTTCTGCAGTTCGTTTATTGACTTAAACGACAAAAATATAATTATTTACGCCATATAAAGCATTTTCTTCTAATTGGAAGTACGAGGATGGATCCTAAAATTATTTAGATGTTATAATTCGACATAAGAGTTACGTGGAATACATAAAGATTTCACTTGTTCATTGTCTCTTAATTGAATGAATACGTCGACATTTCAGTCGACGTACTCATTCACATACAGATTATTTCTTTCTCTTTAACCACATTTACTTCAATTCTAATAAATTTATCATATTAATAGTTTTAAATCGTGCAAATGGCGACCATACGCATGTTCCCAAGGTGGCCCGACACCCTGGGCACCTGACCCTGCCAGGGGGGCGGGCCACCTTAGGAAACAAATATTAAAATCAATGTAGTAAGGGTAATTTTTAAAATTTCTACTTAAATATATGAAAAAATTTATTACCATGCATTGTTAAATTTATAACAATAAGTTATATTTTTTATTTGATTACTGAATTGTGTATATAGTTTTATTTGCATATCAGAAAAATCTCACGAAATCTAAAAGAAACTTTTGTTAATTCTCGGCCCAGTTAATGTTATAAGTATAAACATAAAGTACTGAACAGTTTAATACTCTTCTAGAAGTAAAAACAGTTTTCCGAGTATTTTTTTCACATTTTAAAAGTGATTTCACTATATTGATCACCTATGGAACACTATGCGCCAGCGGTGGTCCACCAGCTACGATTTTGAAATTTTATTATCAAAATAATTAAATTTTTTTTAACAAAGAAAAGTATACTTGATATGTGTTAGATATAAGCGTAAAATTTTACAAAAACATTTCAGCCACACACACCTTACCAGAAATTTATGAAAAATCCTCAATGCTTAACTACTTTATTTATCTAAAAGGACAATTCTGGCTGAGAAACACCAAACTGCCTCTCCTCTCCAATTCAAGTTGTTAGAAGATCTACGATCTTTTTGACCGCAGGTTACTAGATTACCTATTTTCCATTAGCAGGAATAAATCTTGCAAACACACTTGGAGTGATTCAATAGAGGAACATAATAAGACACTAATTAATTCCACAATAGGAGTAGTTGCCGTAATTATCTCACTTGATCTATCATATCTAGGCAAGTCCATGAGTCAATGTATCGTGATAAAGGGGAAGTCTGGCACCTTCCATTGGACGAAGAGATTTTGGGGTATCTAGGAAACAAATGAGGTAGATGTTTGACAAAAAGTGAAGGTAGGTTGCGTTACTTGAGAACTTGCAGGAGACACTGGCCCACATTTGTATTTCTCGCGAAGAAAAACCAGGGATAACTCCAGCAGCCACTCCAACCACATAGGGCAATTTTTTGCTAAAACGCGCAGCGCTCTACCAACTTTTGAACAATGGTGGTTAAGAGCACAATCAAAGGATGGAACCCATATCCCTCTTATCCCGATTCATGTTCCTCAGCCAATCCCCCATTTGACCACCGGTAGAAACGATAAGAGTAAAGTTCTAATGGCTTAAATGTGTATCTGTACCTCAAAGCCAATAGAGACCCAAATGCAGAGTTAAAATTCTACCGTTCAGCACATGTACCGTTCGAGAGAAAAAGTTTATCTCAGATAGTACGATTATAAGTAAAACAGTAAACTTCATGACAAGATGGTTCCTGAATAAATGAATCATTGTGGTTGGTACATATATGTGATTACAACAATAAAACTGAAACCTGAAGTTTCTTCCAACCACTATATAATACATTCTAGGAGAAAATAAACAACAAAAATTCATCAGACTACTAGAAATTTCAAACATCATCAGTCTTTTTATTGCTAACAAGAACTAAAACTGCAAGTAACAGTCATAAGAAAAAACACTTCAAACCATAAAAGAACCTGATAAAAAATAATATTCGAATAAAACTGTTTTGTTGATACACATATGACGACCATTGAAGGAACTTGGGAAGTTGAAAAGCATTCTAGAAAAAAAGCCCTGAGGCCTTCAAATTCTGCACAAGTCTCTTCAAGGAGTATTATTCTCAGAGTACTGGCTTTCAAAAGGTTTGGTCCTCAAAGAACTGCTTCTGTGATCGGAAGAAAACATAAACACCGAATAAAAATGGCGATTTCTTTTTCAATGTTTGAGAAGAAATGTAATTCTTCTGTTAGTTCTGTTGAAGTAGCATTATTCTGAATATTTTAAATCTTTTTTCGTAAAA
>BGPR01000113.1:856182-921429 GCA_013235015.1 Araneus ventricosus
ACTCAACACAGATAAAGGTGACCGAAATAGATAATTTTGGATATTTTCAGAAGAATTTGATTGACCCCAGTGAGCACATTCAGTTGCTTAACATCGGTGAAGAATCCCTTTGACAACACAAATATCATTCGTACGGGAAAATATCGAGAAAGTGGACAGAATACTTTCTTATTCGTATTAATTTAAGAATCAGGCACGCGAATAGAGAACAAAGTAAATAACTGTTTTTGAGGAGAAATAGTCCCGAGTTCTGGTAATATTTCAATATTTCCATATCTGACTTATATTAAGAAAATAGTCTAATATCATTATAATACTGTGTTTCGTTACTGTTGACGTTACTGTTAAAATATTGTTTGCAGATGTATGCGATTCATAACTAACGGCGACAGCTAAATGTTGCATGCAGTTTCTCGCTAGTGTTTAGTAGCATATGAAACTTTTCATCAAACTCTAAATTCGAATACTTATATTTGCAAAAGACTTATTTTCCATTGGGAGATAATTTGCGCGAAGTTTGATAATTTTTCATTAATAGAAAAAAAATACGACAAATATCAGTTCTTTGTTCTAACTTTTGATTTTTTTTAAAATTTTGATACTGTCATATTTCAATTCAGGTTAATAAAAGTTTTGGACAAACCGCGTTGAAACAAAAGCGAAATTTAGATAAATGAACAATTGAAAATTGAAATTTTTTTGTCTTAACAAAAACAGATAATTACAGTATTTACTTAACATAATGGTCGTTTCCCCTACAATAAACCTTCCAATCAACTGAGTCTAATTAGAAATACAGGGTGTTGAAAAAGAGTTTAGACAAAATTAGAGGGGTTATTATCAAGGCGAACAAAAAATACAATGGAATATGATATCGCAAATACGTTCACTTGGTGAAAATAGCGAAAATGTGTCTTCTAATTGTAACGTAGCTAAGAGTCTCGCCAGACCTTCACCCCTTGGTCTCCTTATGGGGGCACCTGAAATTACTCGTTTATCAGACACCAGTGGAGACACTGGGAGATCTGATAACGGGGATCATTCCCGCTGCAGAAGAATTCCTGGAAACACCGGAATCTTCGAGTGTGTGCCCCCTCTCCAGTCATTTCTGAGGTATTTGCTGTGTTCTACACAATGACTTCAGAGGTTTCTAATTTGAAAAACTATTGCAATAATTTTGTTTCTACTGCATATTTAGTATAAGTTGTGTTGTACCTATTCCTTCCGATTAATGTTTTTTATACTGATTTCTTTGTATCTTCCCTTCAGACTTTGAGACGTATTTTCGCTATTTTCACCCTTTCAGAGTAATTTGGGACCCTAAGCTCCGCTGCGTTTTTTTTTTTTTTTGTTCGTCTTGATGTTTACGTTACTGTTAAAATATTGTTTGCAGATGTATGCGATTCATAACTAACGGCGACAGCTAAATGTTGCATGCAGTTTCTCGCTAGTGTTTAGTAGCATATGAAACTAAGAGGTGATAACTATCACTTCTCTAATTTTATCAAGAAATTTTAGGAAAACCCTGCATATCTAGCCGTGACCGTGGGCTGTTTACAGGACGTTTGAAACTTTGATTTATATCTAGTAATGAAAGAAAATATCTCTTTGGCTCTAGGGCATTAAAATAACAGAATCTTCATGAATCGTTACCATTTAAGATTATATCAGATCATCAAGATCATACTGATGACGACAGATTAGAAAATGCACTATTACTTCTAAACGGTTCCATCTTTCCTTTTTCACTTTTTTTTATCTTTATTTATTTATTTTTGTAACATTAAACCAAAAAAGATGTATTTTTAATCAATAATTTATTTATATCTCATCGTCATGACATTTTGTTATTAAAAGTACAATGCAGTGAGTATAAGCTAGCTTATATCAAATACCCCAGTTGCAGTAAATTTTATTAGTCAACATACTCATTTCCAGAAAGTGGACCTTGCATGAAGACTAAGTTTATCTGTCTATACTACTGACGTAAACTATTTACGAGAGTTCTCCAGAGGAGATTTAACATTCAGTCTCAAGGTGCGTGAATTATAGCCACATAATCTGTTAAAGTAGAGATGACAGTTTACTGATAATCAATATTCAGCTTTCAAACGTCAGATGCTAACAGAATTGTCACGATGTTATTTAATTAGAGTTCCTTAAGCAATTATCGGTAGTTTATTGATCAGTCCCATGAAATCTTTAAAATAGATGTCTAGAAATTTAAATAAAGCAAACAGGGTATTTTCGCTGTTAAAAATGCTGATTTATTTATAATTTGAAACATTATGTTCCTTTTAATTGCATATAATTGTTCATTATAAACTTCACACAAAAATCTATAATACTCTACGTTTTTTACTGTTAAAGAGTTGCACATACTGAAATAGTCTTGAAATTTGTAACTTCCATCGAGATCACAGAGATATAAATCTAAGAATCTATCGCATCGCTCTGCATAATAGAAAGGTTAGTTTAGTTTAATCATATTAACGTCCCGTTTTGAAACAACACGAGAGCTATTGTGGGACGGACCTCGTAATTTTGAACCTCGAACAGATAACGAGGACGACGCCTAAGCTGGCACCCCCTCTCCAAACTTCCGCCCCACGCCAACGGGAGGGCGTTTGGCTCTCTACGTATGATTTAGCGTGCAGCAAACCCAATACACGACGGAACTTCAGTGGAATCGGGTTTCGAAACTGAAACCCTTCGACCCCAAGGCCACCGCGACCCATAATAGAAAGATAACAATTATAGATACAACATCATTCAACGAATTTAGAGGTATTGATAACAGACTGATGGATATTGGCGATATATCGTCAAATCTCAACATGAAAAATTAGAGAATCAAATCAGAAACTTTGTGGAATTAAGGAGCTTTTTCTTCTGGAATTTTAATGGTACTTATAATTTACCAGTAAATAATTTTTTTGAGAATTTCCGAGTTATTCTGGAAGTAAATATGGTGAAAATATAACAATAGACAGAACAGTGTGAAAAATTAATTCTTTCTTATAACTTTTTTAATAAGGATGAACTAGACTTGAACTGCTTCAATAGTAAGAGAAGCATATACATTAAGCTCCTTCTAATTTTTCTTTCAAACAGCATAAGTCTCTTTGAACAGCCATTGTAAATTGTACTTCCTACTAATTTCATAATTTAGTGAACATCCATGGTAGGTTGTTTTATCACCTTTGGCGTTAGTTGTCCACCTTTAACCACTTTTTACCATCTTCAAAAATTCACTTTTTGTTAACTACAAAAGCAGCAAAAATTTATTGTAAAGGTCTTGACCCATATTACGACCTTAACATTACCTTGGATTAAAACAAGAACAAACACTAGAAGACGTCTTTTTGATTGTGAATAAATTCCCGAATTATACTTCAGATTTTTAGTGTTTTACATTCACAGCTAAGAGTTAAAACTATTTCCAGCTCAAACGTGTTTTGGCGTAGTTACAGCAGAAATGACTGAAAAATGAAAGGCGTAAGAAAATGAGGAACCTGTTGAATTATTTTTTACTCTCACAAATGGGCCTGGGAAGCTAAATAGGGGTTCCATATAATGAAACAAGTTAAGAGTGGTCAATGGAGGAGCAAGTTATTTTTTTGCGTTTTATCCATACGTCATTTTTGATTGCAGGGTGATTCTAAAATCATGGGACAAATTTTAAGGGTAGGTCGAGCATAGAGAAACAAGTCATTCTTACAATATAACATGGTGTCAGAAACGCAAAGGGAAACCACTACAGCTGGCCTTTTGCCAGTGAATTAAATGAAAGAAATATATGCACCAGTTAAAGCAAACAGCACAAGTTTTTATGGAATATAAATTCACAACAATTCAACAAAATTGCATAAATAACAAGTCGTATGCAGCATGACAGATGCAATGGTAAGTAGGACTCAGTATAAATAACAAACCTGGAATAATTAAAGCAAGTGTTCAAAGGATTTGCTGTCCGAAGCTATACAAGTTTCTTGTGTATTTTTGCTATTGTATATTTTCATTCCATTAATCACATTTAACCTGGCATATCCGTTTCCTTACTTTATTCATTGGCAAACAACCCCCTGTAGAGATTGCTGTTTGCATTTGAGACACACAAGTTCAATTGTAAAAATGTCTTGTTTCTGTATGCCTAACCTACTGCAAAGTTTGTCCCATCTAACAACTCTACAGAAGTAAGCATATTTCTCACTAGAATAAAACTGTATTAATTAAATAATTATATCTATTAAATTTTAATAAATGTCTTTTCTTAAACCTCTCCTCTCACTATTCTGCTAAATCCACATTGGAAAACTAGCCCTTAGCCTTTTGTTTACGCTCTGTACAAATGTTATACTTGTCGCATTTTTCTTCTATGCACAGAGAGGTACAGTTTCTGCATCATTTCTAAACACCTCCACCATCCTTTTCTTCCGCGAATCTTAATTGTCTCCCCACTAATCATGTTATAGGAGGTCACATGTTAATCCCCCTGTCCATTGTTGAAGATGTTACTGCAGCCAATTGTCTTCCACAGGAGCCATCATCGACATTTTCTGCAGTAATTAGGTTTTTAGCTGTTACGGTGTATCCATGTAATAAATTATTGTGCTATGAAAGTTAAAAGTTTTTGATTGCAGGTACAAGAAAAAGTATATTTTATGTTATTTAATATAGAAACAATTTTGGGGTAATAGTAAGGGATATTAAAAAATGGAGGATTCATAGGAGCACTTCATATTTAAAAAAAGATTTAAATATGAAGTGAACAAAGTCAATTAAAACAAGAAGAAGGCTTGGAATTATCTATGTATTAAAATTTAAGAATCTAGTCAAAATATTTTACAAGTAAGAATGGTGAGGCTGGGGAATGAAAAAGTCAACAAGGGTCGAAACCAGGGCAATCATTTGGTAGGAGCATGACAAATCAACCAAGTTTGGGGATCACAGTGACATAGGTTACAAGTGACTGAAATTGTATTCTCAGGTATCAACTCGTGTGTAAAGGTTATGTTTACTTCTAATGAATGAAGACAAGAATAGGCAACCCCTAGGCTACCTAAAGAAACCAAATATCCTATCTTCCAATAAAAAGGCAGAAAATACTGTTTTAAATCTTCTTTTTTTCAAACGGTATTTTGGGATTTAAAACCAGGCTTTGCCTAATCGTTTTGAAGTTAAGCAGCTCAGTACTGACTGTCTTTAAGGAAAGTCAAACGTCAATCCTTAAGAACATCTTCGTCACTTAAATAACTCACTTTATCCTTACATGACTACAAAAATAGTCATTTCACGTTTTGCAGTATAAAATGCAGGAAAACTCGTCAATATGTGAAATTAAGGCATGCTTACACTAATTCAAATTAATCGTCGTTATATATAACTTCAAGATTATTAAGAGAAGTTTAAAGCTCGGACAAACAAGCATATTCATTAAGGAAATACTTTACCAGACCAAAATTCTCCCAGCATATGTAAGAATGTCGATTCAAATTTCGAATGCTCTTCTCATTAACTGGCAGATCTGAATAAATTTTCAAATGCAAATTTCCCTGTATATTTGGCGGATTTTAATGTACAGTGATATTGCAAAGAGGTAAATAGTGTCTCTTAGAGACATTTAAAGACATCCGTTTAAATTTAAATTAAAGACGGTGACCATTAGGAGTAGTCCATTAGGCAAATTATTTAAAAGCAATACGGAAAGCAGATTAGAATTTTAATTACTAAATTTTATACATTTCAAGAGAGATATTCCAATACAGTAGAAGTGATAAATTATGAGTATTTGGAATAAAGCAAGCTATTTCATGAACCATGAAGTCTGTAAATATTCAGAATAGAAATTTTGATTTTTAATTCAGGTGAAAGAAAGCTTCTTCACTAAAATATGTGATCTTCGGTATTTGTTTTCTAAGAATTCTACTATAAAAAACTGAAGACATCGTGTAATGTTCTGCGTTTTATGTATGCTTTATGGAGGAGTTTTCTGGTTTGTTTACTACATTAAAAATCTTGACTTTATCTGCTTCTATGTTGGACTTTCGCTTCGAAGATTCCATTGATTTAGCATTACACCGAAATTACGTAGTACAGACACTTAAATGTAAACAAACAAAGCAGAAAACTCGTCCATAATCAAGCTCCACTGCGTAAGCATTAGCCAATATTCGAAATAACTATTTGAAAGAAAATTTTAAATTGAGGTAAACAGATAATGGGAATTTTTTCAGAAATAATTGGGCATGAAGTACGACATTCTTATATGCCTTTCTAGATACATTTGAGCAACAACGGAATTATATGTAATGTAATTAATAAAGATAAATAGGCAATGACACAATTTTTTATTGTTTCTTGCTTAAATCAAAAGTCATTCTCTCGTAACAATACAATCATTCGCAAATCATCGATATAATATAATCTGATATCGAATTTAATTGTATCCTAATGTTCTCATTGCTTATAAAATGCAGTGGAACCTCGCTTTACGAGCATAATTCTTTCCAGAAGGTAACTCGTAATGCGAAACGCTCGTTAAGCGAAACAATTTTTCCCACATAATTTAATATAAAATACGATAATGCCTTCCATGCCGAAAAAAATACTCAACAAATTTTATATATAGAGTTTATTCAAAGATAATTATAGATAATATTAAGAGATAAGTTAAGGAGAGTGAATCACCTTCATCTTTTCTTTTATAGCAGAATCAACTAACATGCAAAGCGGATACGATTTGCAGAATATAAAACAAAAAAAAATCAAAATAAGAAGTTTATTATATATTATACATACAATAATTTGCAGGATTGAAATCAATGCTTCATTTAGAAATTTTACTAATTTCTCTAAGTGTTTTAATAGGGTTGTAGAATTTTTATATGAATTTTGATACATATCTAATTCTTTTTTAGTAGAAAGATGTCTAGAGACATTTATTTTTGCCCACGCTTTAAATTTGACCAAAATACGCCACAGCATTATCATAAAATAAATTTGTAGCGCGCATATAGCCACTCCCTTATTACGGTGATGCTTCTCAACGTACGATGCTTTCAGAATTTCTCTCTTTGTGCAAGAATATTGTTAATTTGCTGTTACCTCCTCCTCCTCTGACAAACTCTACTCCATAACTTCTTGCTGTGAAACACAATGCATCTCCATAAGCTCTTCGGTTGTGCTCATCGATATCATTACTATCTGTAGTCTCAGACTCCTCAATGTCACATTCGACAGAATTCTCCGACCAAAGCTTCCTTCAAACAGAAATTAGGGTTCTCTTGGTAACCCCCTTCCCACACATTTTTATCATTTCCGGACAGGAAACGATGTGGAAGTGATATTTGTAATATTCTCTGAGAGTAAGGTTGGTTTTTAGACACCATGTTTGATAAGATTCAAAGCAAAGTAAAAGCTCCATGGATATGACCGATAGGAGGCGCAAAATCTATGACTTCTTCTCTTTGTTACTCGTTATGTGAAACGCCGCTCGTTAAACTAGAATTTTTTTAAAGTTTATTTTGCTCGTTATGCGAATTGCTTATTATGCGAAGTGCTCGTTAAGTAAGGTTCCACTGTATTCGCGAATTCAGAATAATCATCACAAAAGCCATTCAATCATGCATCAGTGCATCAGTGCATTCAATACAAATGTCAAGACAATCATTCTGTCCAGTTAAATTCCAACTTTTAAGTCAATGCAATAATTTTTGGAAAACTTCGGATAGAATCACAATGGTCACTGGCAGTTTCTCAGGTCGCTACACAATGAAAGGTTTGGAAGCGGGCTGGCGTGTAAGCATTTTAAAGACATCGAACAAAATGCAGTCAAATTTAGATCAGAATCTCGAAAACTTTTTTCGTGAGATTCAGTTCCTGGAAAAAACAGTGCTTTTAATGTGTTGTATTGCGTCACACATATATTTAATAGTGCAAGTCATTTTTATGGTCTTGATTTATAGCTAATTGTGGACTTTTATCTCAAGCGGAATTTTACTGTTATTAATGTTTAAAGAAATTCTTCATTATCAAATTTCAAAATATATATGTAATGTATCAGCCCGAATAAAATCAGTCCATGCTTTCCAGCCAGAAAATTATCAAATTAATTTTTGACTTTGGATAACCGACTGCAATGTATCATTCTTTGGATGATATTTTACCACCAACCTCAACTCCAAATGACACCTCTTTTCAGCAGGTAGACAGAATGTTTTTCAATTAAATGTTTTTTCATCTCAAAATAATGGCCATGCCATATACATTTATACATCCCTATATTT
This sequence comes from Araneus ventricosus, assembly GCA_013235015.1. Taxonomy (NCBI): domain Eukaryota; kingdom Metazoa; phylum Arthropoda; class Arachnida; order Araneae; family Araneidae; genus Araneus; species Araneus ventricosus. The sequence continues at coordinate 864,471 of BGPR01000113.1, forward strand.
ACTATCAACAGACGTTGAGCGAGTTGAGGGCCAGGCTCTGGCCGATTAGGTTCTGCCGTCTCCGATTCATCAGGTAATTTTCCGAACCTTATAAGACAAATTAATTGCATGTATGAGTCAGATTGAACACCAGGAAGAGGGTCAGCGTCTAACGGGTCATCAGCATTAGTTTCATAGATTTGGTTGAAATATTAAAGACATGAAATAGATATCCAATGTCACACTTAACAGCTGGTTCACATCCACTCTTCATGTTGCAACTTGCGAAATGTTTGTTATTTGTAACTATTATTCATATAATTAATTAACTATAATATTTATTAATTAAATTTAAAAAAACTTTTATGGACGAGTTTCCTGGCTTGCTTACTTACATTACAAATCTTGACTTTATCTGCTTGTATGTTGGATTAACCGATTATAGAGAGTCACAATGACTCTAGGCACGGGGACGTGTTAGTGGTGCAATGTATGTTGGATTTCCGCTTTGATTATCCATTGGCTTAGCATTGCACCGGAAATACGTAGTACAGGCATGTAAACAAGCCAAAAAACTCGTCCATAGGAAGTATTTTAATAAAAAAAAATCATTCGTGTTTGGTTTCTATGTGTATAAGATACATCAACACTTACAACATGAAGTTAAATAAGGTGGTGGGTGAAGGAAAATAAGGTGACTGCGTGATCCGGTATCTATCCGGTATCCGGTATAATGCTAAGTCAATGGAAACTTCAAAGCGGAAGTCCAAAAGCCATGCAAATATAGTCAAGGTTTTTAATGTAAGTAAATAAAACAGAAAACTCGTCCATACTAACTCCATGTTTTCATTGCAAGATCAAAACAGTGACGTTTCCAATCCAAGCTTAAGATGCATAAAATGTTAAAAGGCTGAGAGGAGGTTTTCAAAACTTGAAAATTCCCGAAAATTCTCGTTTAAATTAGTGTGATAAACACTAGTGACAAATAATTTAATTTTGGCCTGCGACAAATTCAGTCAAAACAAATCAAATACGATGCATAAATTCCTAAAATCAATAAAATTACTAAAGAGTCACACTGACACCGCTTGTTCGTTGACGTTTGAATTCTAGGGTTCAGAGAACTTAGGATAAATTGCTTCACCGAAACAAAATATTTAAGATCATCAACGCTAAGTTTAGGATCCAAAAATTTCCCCAAAACTAACAACAATGACTTTTATCGGAAATCTTTCCGAAGACATCTAATCTTACTCTCTTCAAGCAAAGAAATATCTAAAAGTAAATATTCAGGAGCCATTTATTCACGCCAACTGGAGCAACATTTTCAGTATTTATTTAACGCAAACGTCGATTTCGTTAGCGTGACGCATAGACAAGCTGTCTTTACTTATGCTCCCAAGTTTGCAAGAGGTCGCAAACTCAATATTTCGTTGGTTGGTGTGTGTAAACAAATCCGATGCCACTCAGTTGTAACCTGTTTTGACTCGACAGTTGGTAGCGCGCTTGCGCTGTTTGTATGCAAAAGTAGAAGATATCGATTCGACGCTTGCTGAATTCTTTATCCCAGCGTTACGGTAGGACGAACGTTGAATGACACGTGCCCCGATGCAATATTAGCATTTCGTTTCAGCTCTACATGTCAAAAGCAGGCTTTCTCTCTTCTCAAGTAGGATCGGAAAAAGGTTTTATGTCGCAGCGGGGAAAAATATATAAATTTGCAGGAGAACTTTCACCAGGATAAGATGGGTGTCTTTGTGTGTGTGATTGCACTATTCAGATGAAAATTGTTTATGGGAAATGTCGTGTTTTATTTGTATTTTTTAGAACGTGAACGCGTTTCTTTTCCTTTCTTTTTTTTCGCGAAGTCGAAATGCGATAGAAGTTATTAACTGTTCTGGAAATGGCTAATTCAAAGCTTAAGGAACCACCATAAGAAATAGGTTTATCCAAAAATATAAATTAAGAAAAAATAAATGGGTACAGCAACATAAAACAAACAGAAGAATTTTTAAGCTAAATATGGCAGTAAATATTTATTTTCAGTAATATAGAGTTTCTATAAATAATACATAATAATTAAGCAGTAAGTAATTTAAATTAATAAGAAAATAATTAATTGAATTACGACGCATTATTAATTACAGTTTTAGAAAAAATATTTTTTAAAAAATTAGTTTATAAAAATAAATAATTGTAATAATTACATAATATCCATCACTTTGGATAAAACAATTGTACAAGAAAACTTCATAACAAGCATCACAATTCCAACCTGACGTTATCAAAAGTTTTTTAAAAAGTGAGAACATTTTATTGGGTTTTTTATTAAATTCATGGCCGCATGAAACAAAATAAACTCGGTAGACACAAGCCACATAAGTTTTTAACTTTAAAAAACATTCGGAAATAAAAAAAAAGAAATTGCAATTTTTATTGAATTCGAAATGCGAAAAATAAATTCGAATTATTGACGATATTTTGCCATTTTATTATTGATAATAGATTCAAGGGACCAGAAAAATTTGAATTATCAACAAATAGGAATTAAAAACACTCCAATTATTCATGTTCAACTTAATAAAATAATGAATTTCAGTGTTATGCTCTCTACTAAAGTAGTCTAAATGAGAAATCGTTAGCGTATTGAAATGAATCTAAAAAAGAAGCTACATTATTCTCTTTTATGTACTTGAATAAAAACATTTTGATTAGCAATCTACATAAATAAATATGCGTAAAAAACGCTGACTCATCTCAAACTCAGTATTGTAATATGAACAGGACGGTAAGCATCTCCGTTCAGTGTGCTATGGAATAAAACAAAAGCAAAAACAAGGTCATAAGAGCAACAAATCTCAGTTGCATGCAATTCAGAACAAGGGAAAAGAAATGCCTACCAGTTGCCTAATGGGTTAAGGCATGGTAGGAAGGAGTTTATAGATTATATCCTCAGGATATGACTTAACCAGAAATATTATTGAAATGGTAGACATATGTGTGGTCTCTGCTGTCCATGTGGCTACTGGAGACTTTGTCCAAGGGAAAGAGAAATGTGGGCCCTTTCTCCAGAAATCCTCCAAGAAGGCAACCTATTCCCACATATTGGAGCTGAGCCAGGCTTTTAACACGCTTCTTTATAACCGAGCCCTTGACTCATGGATTTGGCTAGATATGCTGGACCAAGTGAGATTAGAACCACTACATATGATTGAAAAACGAAAAGGAAAGAAAAACTTAAAAGAAAGGAAATAATTATTCATTAAACAAGGGCCATTATTTTCTATTCTTACTTTATAGCTTTTTGTCTGACATGTGTTAAGTGAAATTTAGGTGTTTATACGATTTTTAGCTTCTATTATGCTCCTATACCACTCATAGGAGCATAATAGAAGATAGCAAAGAAAGCTTGTCAAAAAGGTTTTGGATTATTATATACATATGTACAATTACATTTTTAAAATGATTTAATGACATTAACTTTCTGAAATATAAATCCGTAATATATTACGTGATAACTTACAATTATTAACAATGTAATAGGAAAAAAGAGAATCGATCTAAACAACTTTCTCATTTTTCTTTGAGTGCGAAGTGTTTGGCGCATACGGAGTAAAAAAAAATCTGGTTGTTGGCGAATTCTAATAGAAAGTAAACCCAAGACACGTTGAAACACAAGCTATTCCGTCATTCATAGACGCAGCGACGGAAGTATAGCGTATTCTATGTTAATTTCGTAGTATTGTTACAACCCTACGTAACGTGAGGTTACCACCTTCCAAACTTTATCGCCCAAATATAGGGCTAAAATTTTAATATCATTTTGGTAGGTTTAACCTTCGAGCGGGCGCGCTTACGTAAATTTTACGACATGTCGTGCATCGTATTACATATATTTATCGTGTTGTTTTATAAAAATAAATGCAACCTTTATTTATGTTATCTGTATTTATTATCCTAATAGTAAACAAAGATTTTATGAATAAAATTCACTTAAATATATAAAATAACGATATAACTATGTAATACGATGCACAATTTAAGTATCTCTTGTAAACCCGCGCCCGCTGGAAGGTTGGAATAGGTATAGATTGCAAAAATTTTTGCATAATATTGTATTGTCATCGGAAACCTATCACTGTGCTAAATTCCAAAGCTGTAGATCGATTGGAAGTGGGTAAGAAATCGATCTCAAGATTTGAGGACACGACAGTCAAGTTGAATAAAAGCTTATAAAAAATGGAAAGAATTTTTAAAGAAATCGAACCCTTCAACTGGTTTCTCTCTCTAACTGAAATCCCCGTCGCATCCTTCTACCATTGCGTAGATTGATCGAAAGAAATGAAAAATATATTACTTTTATCTGCTTAAAGTAGGTCACAATTTCTCGAATCTCCGTGATTACGGCGTATTGCACGAAACCAATGATATCCTAACCACGATACATCTCTGTAGATGATTGAATGAACAGTGAACCAGAATACTTTGCGTTCATTTTTGTAATATTCTTCAATACAGGTAATCTGCTTCTCCAAAATGTCATATTTGAAACTTAAGCAGCTGGTTTCTAATACAGGTGGCTTTGATCTAGCGAGAGAGAGCCAATTTAAATGTTAGAAAGAAAATAATGTATCCATTCCAAAGAATTAAATAGATTTTTTTTCTAGATTTACAAATTAATTTCGAATGAATTCTGAAGCATAACTTTTATTATTAGATCTAAATGGACTAACTGTAAATAGAAGCCAAAGATTTTAAGAAGTAAAGGGTGTACATAAACGAATATCTCAACTTTGCAGGGTTATTAAAAGAAAATAAAACAAATTACAGACTTGTTCATCGGAAATCAAAAATAACAGTTCAAAGTTTAAATTCATCACAATTATAAGTGTTCAATGTGATCCCCCTCCAGAAACACTGAACTGTTATTTTAAACTTTGAACAGTTATTTTTGATTTCCGATGAACAAGTCTGTAATTTGTTTTATTTTCTTTTAATAACCCTGCAAAGTTGAGATATTCGTTTATGTAACCCTGTATAATGAAATCCTCATTTTTTCAGGAACGCATTATCAGAAGCAACCATTCGTGTGGAATCAAAATTTAATTAATATCACTGTTAATTAAATTCTTAAAATATTGCGGAATTGTACTATAATCGAGAATAAATAACTGTACAAATTTCTGAACTTTAGTTAGAGAAGTTATGGAACAATCGATTACAAAATTACATTTTTACAATCATTATAGAAGTTCAAGTTAAAGAAAAGCGCGTAATAATTCACATTCATTTTAAATATATATAAAAAATGTTTCTTTGATCTGTACTATCTTATTTTCCTTCTAATTCAAGCAATGTCTAATTTCTTCAGATAAAAGTTGAGAAAGCAAATGCAGATGGAATTGAAATAGGCTACAAGCATTTTAATCAAAATAAGTTTTTTCGCAAGCTTATTTTTCCTTCCTTTTAAAAATTTCACTAAACATCTGAAAAAAAAAATTTTTTTCTCGTTCGTTTAATCAAACGAATGCACACATTCCTAAATGAAACTGTTATTTCCATGCTTTTTCGTATTAAATTACATTTTACTTCATTAAGTGCATCAATTCTTGATTTTAAGATTAAATAAACTGTTTGGCTATGATTGGATTCGAATAAAAAATATTCATTTTATTCGTTCCACACAGTCAAGTAGTGTAAATAGAATATAAAGACTGAACAAAACTAGCATATATCAAGATATATTAACTGAAAGTGAATATTGAAGTGAAATGTTCACCAATTTAAATTTATTTAAAAATTTAATTTTAAAATTTAATTTAAAATTTTTTTCCTCTTTATTATATCTTCGGTGAAATTCTAGTTATTCAGTAAATACTTCTAAGAAAATTAATATTAATTTAAAAGCATTATATAAGATTTGAAGACAAATATTTAATGGAATTGAAATTTACATATTCTGAACATTTTTCGTAGAATTCAAAATTACTTAGACATTTTTTTCAGTATAGGTCAACTTTTCAAGATAAAAATATAAGGTGTGTTTTTATTTGGTGGTATATATTATTTATAAGGTGTGTGTTATTTATTAGATTTAATATGAAAAGAAAATAATGGTGTTGCGTGTGATTTATTAAATATCACATTTATTTGTTTATTTTTTTTATTTTTCATGATAATATTTTTAATAGATAGATATCCTGTCTGTTAAAAATAATATAAAAATAAAACACAAATTTCTAGAATATATGATTTGGTCGTAAATATTCGATGAAAACGAAATAAAACACCAAAAAATAATTTTTTTAACACAATCATCTCACGCATGTGTGGGTTTCAGTGGCCAGCCAGACTCTCAGTTTCGTATCTACATGTAGATCGGATCTTGGGTTCCAAACCCGATTCTGCCGAAATTCTGCCGTGTTCATGTGCCCGGTAAACATAGAATTCTTTGAGGTGAAATGATCTACCACTGATGTGGTGTGTAAGTGTAAAGGGGGTTACTAACTGAAGTGTGGTTCTCTGCATCTGACCGCAATTTGAAAAGTTGAAGCACATATAAAGCCTTGTACATACATGCGATTTGTGTCGACAGAGACATTTGCGATAGAAACAATAAAAGGCTTGAAATGCATTGAGAATAGGAAGGCGGTCCACATGAAACTCCCGCAGGGAGAATCGCTTTTTATTTATTTATTTACCCACGCCGGCACAGCCTACCCAGAGAGTGTAAGGCCCCGGACGGCAGGGAGTACAAAATAACAATAAAACAGAAAGAAAAAACATTACATCAAATTACAAAACATCACAACAAAACTGAATTACACTGCATGCAAAAAAACAACAACAAAAGCAAAAGTTCTGAACAACTAAACAGAAGACAAAGGAAGTGACATAAAACTTCATGAAACAACATCAAATAGTAAAACAGGAAACAAAAGACAAATAAAAAATTAAACAAAAACTTAGGATGTTAAACACACTGCAGCATGTGCGACAATTCAATAGAACACATTTAAATTTTTAGAAAAACACAAATGTTAAAGAAACATTGATATATTTTTTCACAACGTTTCATCAGTCAGAAAGCTTACTGCAAATGCAACTGGAAATCCTAAAGATTTCTTTCAGTTTCACAAATTCAAATTTATTATTAACTAAAATTTTAAACCATGTGTTTTTGTTTACGTTAGCAGGTCTTTTTAAATGAAACTTTTAAATAAAAGTACAGCCAAAACCATAGTGGTCTACATCACCTTGTAAACCACGTTTGCAATTTGGTGTGCTGGGCCATGACCTGTTAAGGTACTACGTCTACAAGCGGGTTTTGGGTCGAAATTCGCAAATTTATTTTATGGCTTTACTTTAAAGCCCATTTATTTGGCTTTCTAAATCTGGGTTTATTTTATTTTTACGATCAATAGAAACGGAGATATAGAATTTTTTATAAAACACAATGGCTAAAAACGAAACCGGAAGTTGGCTGTTTTCCCTCGTTATACCAAATACACCGTACTTCGAAGTATAAATTAATTTGCTTTTTATTTATTTCAATTAATTATATACTCTATCTACAAGCCATGTCAATTTGGATAAGATTTTGAGTTTTGACAAGCTACTATGGACATTTTTGCCAAAATGCACATTTGTGGAGTTACAAACTTCACGTTTTGGGATATCGATAGTTGAATTGTTGTTTAATGATTGATTTTATGGCCTTAGAAGAGTTTTACATGAACTGGTAATAGTTTCTGGTCAATGTATACATTTATATAATATCTTAACCTCGATAACTATAGAATCGTCACTTCTAACAGAGAGTCTTTGGCTGGAACAAAAAATGTTAGAAAAAAATACGAGCTCGCAGAAAGAAAAATTTTGATAAGATTCTGAATAAAGAAGGTATATCTTACAAATGTGGGAAATTTCAAAAGAAGTTAAATAAATATATTTTTAATGAAAATAAAATTAAAACTTTAAATGCGTTTTTTGAAAAAGTTATATTTTGTCAAAAGTTACATACGCAAAACACGATATCTCAAAACATTATCTATATATTTCCTTGAGATTTTGTATAGATGTTGTCTTAAGTGTAGTAAAGGCAATGAAGTAAAGATATAGTTCTGAGATCAATAGTTTTTGATTTAGAGCTGCTTAATGTTGATTTTACCTATTCATTTTGTGAAATTTTGAATAAGAGAATACTCGACTGGCCATAACTTTTTTCTAAATGCAAATATTTCTTAGATCCTAGTTCATTACCTTCACCATAGCTGTAAATGTGCTGTGTAGAGAAATAATTTGAATATATAGATTAGAATTTCTGCTAGAGTGTTTTGCTTTTTACTCTAAATTTCCCCATTTTTTATCTTAATTATCCCATTTTACTGAATCTCAAGTGATATAAATTTTCCTGACTGATATTAATCACTGTTTTGAATCATATTGAGTCAGAAAATGAACTGAAATTGCACATTAAAGCGCTTTTCCAAAAATTCGTTCCCGCACGTAGTCAGATACCAGTTATATCACATATTTGTTAGTGATAACTAAGTTAAGGTCAACAGACCCAATGAAGCCCTTTACTCGGGTTCATGTTTCAGATTCCATCCAATAGTTTTGCCAGTCGCTTAATATAGACTCTTTAATTTATATTTTAGGAAAAACTAAGGTTTAGGGACATTAATTAGAGAGTCGCTTGCCTGGCCCGGCCAGTTTTCCGCTGGAGGGGAAAGTTTGTCGTAGAAGTAATTGCGACACTCTCTCTCAGCGGAATCTCTGTGTGGACCGCCAAGCTGATGTCACTGCACTTCAAGTCGTTTAATGCTTCTCCGACATTTTTGCCGCAAATGACTTGTCCGGGACAAAACGCACGCATGTTTTAACGTGCCCCAAACCGATTGTTTATCTTATCTAATTATACAACCCCGCCTGTTAGGGCCACTTCGAGTACGAGGATGAAAAGATTCCATATAATTAGCAGGTTCTATGTTCCCTTGGCGGCACAATAAGGCTGTTTGTGGATGATTCTCCGCCGATGTCCTGCCGTATCTGCTTCTGAGTCCTCAATGCATGAAACGATCACAATTGGGCTCATTTAGCATGGCTCTTAGATCCATGGTATCTCTTTCGATTGACAATCAGAAGTCCGATAAGTCGTGGCGATTTTTTATGGTTATCTAATTAATATAAAACCGAAGATCATATCAAGGCACTGGTGTACTACACCCCTTGAGCGCAGAGGAACTGGTTAAACACATTGTAGTAGCTGCCAGAAAAGTCAAAGTCACACTCGAAATCTTCCAGAATATTCGGATTAATATGAACCTGCTATTTGAGGATTGTATTACAGCTCGAAGACAACAGAACCAGACTTCAACCGATGCTACTTATGTTAACGTTAGGGTTCCCATAATTGCCAAGAATTGATAAGGGACGTTTAAGAGCTAAATAAATAAAACATGATAAAAGTGGGTAGGTAATGGCTTATTTTACTCTGATAAAAATCAATAAAGATTAAGCAATCTAATAAAATGAATACGTAGAATAATTAAATAGATCAAAGGCTAATACTTTTTAGCCCATTCATATTTTGAAGTTCATTTTACTTTCTTAATTATATCATTTTCTTCTTTCGCCTAGTTATAAGATTGGATGCAAGTCATTTTTAAGTTAAAATGGCAAATAAAAATTGCTTCAATTGTCTCCAATAACAATCTGTTTCTTTCGTCCAACCGTTGAGTTGACTTTAGGGAAAATATTCTCTCCACGTAAGCATCGTTGGCAGGAATGGCGAAAACGTATTCGCATAAAGTTATTAGACATGACTTCTGATCAATATACTTTGTATTTGCAAAAACTCAGCCATTTCACTGTCATACTCAATTTAATAGTTGCTTCGCAATTTTGGTTGGTATTATTTTTCTCTAAATAATCTTAGGGAGGAAACGGGACAGAAACGGGACAAATAGTAATATGGGACTGAGCAGTGAAATACGGTGACAGTTCCGTATACACGTGACGTATGGTAACCTTAGTTAACGTACATTTATTATTAATCCTTTGAGACATAACTCCGGGGAATCTCCAAATAAATTTTCGAGGGGTTATAATATGATACACTGGTGCTGTAAATAGAAAAAAAAACATTTTGCTGGTTTACCAATTAATCTAAGAAATAATAGGTGGTAAACATACTTACCAGAGATCATTCAGAGGAAACTGAAAGTGGTAGCAAGCATACTTACCACTGAGGGTTAAAATGTCTTAGAATGTTCACTGGTAATAGTATACTTAACACTTAATTTTAAGGAATTTAAAACAATTTGATAAATGTTTCTTAGAACAAAGCCATAGAAGTTCTTCAAATTGAAGTTAATTGTTTAATTAAATTAAGTTTGGAAGTTCATTTTGTAATTGAAAGGACAGCTAGGCGGAGCGCTACATTGTATAAAAATAAAGATGTTGCAACCTAATATAATTTTACTAATGGCATCTTAACCACTTTTTGTGTTGAGAAACAAACTAAAAAATTATAAACCACAGAATTTAAATATTTAATACATCAAAAAGAAAGTTGAAATATGCGTCAGATCATTAACAGGAAGATTTTCAAATTTGAAGAAATGCTTACTGTATGAACAGTTCTTGTCGAGTTCCAAAAATTCAAATCGAATCGAAATTAAATAAATTCAGTAAAAAATATTGATAATTAAATATAAGAAAATTTTAGACATAAGGAGCATAATGCGAACTTGTGTTTTATTTCTGAGAATTTCTCGTGAGCTGAAATTTAATGACAAATGCTGGAACTCGATGTCGTTACGAAAACACTCACGCCGTGAATGGAAAGTGGTAAGTATACTTACCACTTTTGAATTTAATTACGATTAAGCTATAAAATTAATGTTTTTCTGGGTTATTATGGTAGCTCAATTGAATACCAGGCATCTAATGAGCCTATTTATCATTTTACAATAGTTTTCGCGACATCAGAAAAAATCTTTTGTAGATGGTAAGTATATATACCAGAGATCTGTAAAGGGTTAAAGCTAGGTTTCCTATCCGTCACGTATGTACGGGACTGTCACCATATTTCCCTACTCAGTCCCGTATTACAATTTGTCCCGTTTCTGTCGCGTATTGGCAACACTGAGAGTCTATTCAACTAGTTTGTATATCTAAAAGATTATTTAGAGAAAAATAATACCAACCAAAACTGCGGATCAGCTATGAAATTGAGTATGGCTGAAGTGTTTTGCATATACAAAGTATATTGATCAGAAGTCATGTCTAATAAAGTTATACAAATATGTATTTGCCATTCCAGTTCACAATGCTATTTTGGAGAGAATATTTTCCCTGATGTTAACTCAATGTTCGGATGGAAGAAACAGTTGTCATTGAAGACAAATGAAGCAATTTTGATTTGTCTTCATAATTTTAAAATGTATTGCGCCCAATTTTATAATTATGTTAAAGAAGAAAATGACATAATTAGGAAAGCAAAATCAATTTTAGAATAGGACTAGGCTAAAAAGGATTAGCCTCGCATTTTTTTTTTTTTGTAAATCTACGTGTTCATTTTATTAATTACTTAAACTTTATTAAATGTTTTATCGGAGTAAAACGAACCATCACGTCCCCGCTCTTTTCATGTTATATTTATTTAACACTTAAACGTCCAGTATCAGTGCTTGGGAATTATGGCAAACCTAGTTAAAGCACTACGTTGTGTACTTTTGGTTCTTGATGTTATCTCTGCACGATAGCATATGTACATGTTATTTCCTGATTGATCACTGCTCTATGTGTGTACCCAATTTTTTATTGAAGTTTGTAAATCCGGTGTTGAAACACTCTGTAAAGTGCGTTTTCGTATACTGCAAATGGTCAATTTTCCCTGTAACAAAATTATCAACACACCAAATGTTACTCATTCATCCAGAACTATTCACAACATATAAAGACTTAGTAACGTATATAAAAATCATTGAACATTTTTTATCCAGTTACTCATTACTGAGTAACCTCAAATATCATGAAGTAAAGCTTACTTATTCATTATAATGAATGAATAAATCCAGTTATGTCTTGCGAAAAATTCCTGTTGATCAAAATGTCTTTTTTTTCACCCAAGTACTTCAAGGCTCAGTGCATAATGAGGTTTTGATAGAAAATCAATAACTGCGACAATGCGGAAAAACTCAGTCGCACAGCAGCATACATGCATATCTAGCTTTTCTTAAACCTTTTATTAATTCCATATGGTCGATAACAGTAGCTATAGGAATAAACTATATTTCAAAAGAATTTTTTATTCTTGAAAAATCTACTTTTTGGTGCCTTTATTAAATAAAATAGAAGGCCTGTATTTTATTAACATTTTTTGATCATTCAAACAAAAATTTTACTCCGTTTTACATACGTTGAGATTTTAAAATTCTATGGATTGTGAAAAACAAAATAGTATTTAAGAATGAAAATTTTATGAATTATTTTACTTGGCAAACATTTTTAATAAATAAGTTATTTTATGTTTAAGCAACTCAACACAAACTCGCTTACAAATAAATGCATGATTTCATGTAAAGAAATTTTTTTTAAACACGCTTTTAATAGCGTACTGAAAATCTGGCTGAAATATTCTAAGTAAATTCAAATTTTTATCGCGTTTATAGTCTCATCTCTTAACAAGCTACACCACCTATCTGACTTTTCCAAATTTTACAAGAGAAAACTGTATTTTTCGTAACCAATAACGAAAATTTCTGATTTTTTTCATATTTGGTATGAACATGAGACAGCATGTTCATTCCAGATGTGAAAAAAATAAGAAATATTGGTTACTGTTCAGAAAAATTCAGTTTTTTCTTCCTTTTGTAAAACTCCGAAAATTGAGATAGGTGGTGTTGTTGCTTGTTAAACGACGATTTAGTTTAATTTTTACTGAATATTTAGAAATTTTCTGTCTTTGATATTAACAGTAGTTTAATTACTTTATCGTATTTGTTCAGCTGCGCTCGCTTTTAACGTTTTTGAATTGAACTTCAAAAGTTTGATAAAAAAAAATGACTTTCCAATTTTGAGACTACTAAAAACATGCTTTTAAAAACTTCATTTTTATTATTTTTCACTTTTTGTCATTAATTTATAATTTATCATATGTTCATATTTTGTCATTAATTTATAATTTATCATATGATCATATTTTGCCATTAATTTATAATTTATCATATGATCATATTTTGTCATTAATTTTTAATATATCAATTCATCAATTCAGCAAAAACACATCATACTAAAATTATTTCTATTCATTAACTGAATCTTTTCTTGTGCTGATATTAATCACAGTACATTCATCTCAGGGAGTTTGCGAGCCAAAATAAAACAATACACTTCTTATCTATTTTTCATTCCCCACTAATGATAAGAATATCAACCAATAAATAAGAAAATAGAGAAACACCAATAAATAGTAAATTATTACCGACTCTTACTTGCCCCACCTATCCGTTTAGCATCCCGTGTCCAATCACCTGCATCCGAGACACAAATTTCCTGTTCGGCGAAACGCAAATCGCCCTTAAGGTCAAACAAAGATTGACTGGGCCCTCACCTCGGAGCGCACTAAATCAGTGCTTCGTTCTCTGAATATCAAATCCTGAATCCATAAATTCAAAGAACAGTTTCTCTGTTCGACCTCTGGTGCAAGATGAAGGAAAAGTTCAAGGCCTGTGCCTTCGTCTTGAAAAGGAGACTTTCAAGACTTTTTTCGAGACTTTTTTTTAGGATATCTTTTGTCGTTTGCTTTTTATCCTAAACTGTGCATTTTGGATTTATAGAGGAGTTGACTTATTATATTGTATAATATTTTGGAGTTCAGAGAATAAAAGATGTCCGGTTTGTTAACCTGGTTCTTTCAGAAAAGTATATAAGTGAGAGACTATGTATGGATGGTTCAGAGTTCATATGAATCAAGTCCATGTCTTCCACATTTTGCACTAATACTGTCATGGTAGTGTAGGGAAGAGTGGGGTGGAATCGGGTACCCTTGACTCTGGAGCTATTATTTTTCCTATCTAGCAGACAGATACTGAATATACTAGTCAAGAATAAGTAACAGTCATGGTGGCTGTGTTGTTGCTGCTGAATTAACTCTGTAAAGGTTTATTTGCTTTCAGACGTCACGCTAATGCTCATTTGTTTTTAAATTATCCTTACTTAATAACCTTTGCAGTTATGAGAACTATGTTTAGTTCACCTTATTATATTTTTACTAAGGTTTTATACTCTATCAAACAATAAAAATTTAGTCAAATAATTGAGTGGTTCTATATCGTTTTTTATAACCTCTGCACTTAGGGTCAAACCGGGTACTCCAAGTGGAGTAAGACCGGAGCAGACAGTATTGATGATTCCTCCGATTAAGATAATAAAAACACATCAGACATTGATTGTTTATATTTTAATGATGGATTTTCTAATTTGAATAAAGAAGGGCTTATCCAATGTGAAAGCAGTCATACGAAAGTTGCAGTGGCACAGAGGAAAAAGACAACTGCTTTTCACGTGAATTTTGTAACTAATATTCTTAAATTGTCATATAAAATAAAAATGATTGCAACTTTTCCGCTGAAAATCGAGTTTTCCTAATTTCCCATAACTTTAACCGGGTAGTTTGACAATTTTTATAAAAAAAAACATTGATAAAAGAAGTAATGAAACTGTGAGTTTTCTGGACAGATATATAGTACTCCGGTAAACAATGAATATTTAATAAAATTTGACAAGCTCTACGTCAAATATTTTAGTTCCTACAAGCCTTCCAACCTTAGCTACCCGGTTTTACCCCACTTTCCTTTACATATTTTATATTTTCTGTGTAAAAATGTTTCAAGTCCAAAGTTCAATTTGTATCCACCAGGAAGCAAAAACAATTAGAAGTCCACTGATATTTGAAACAGAGCTAATCAATTTTCAGGTCTGTTTTCTTGGAAATGAATCTCATGGCCTTGGTCCACTTTAACTTTCAATCCTCGAAATATACAGGGTGTTTGAGATTTGTGGGCACATTTTAAAAATTAATAAGAAAAAACCCTAATAATGTTACAACTACGTTTTTGTTTAATAAGAGAGTAAAAAAAAATTCAGATAAGTAACGCGGCGTTACGGCGTTCTAAATTTGCTACAGCGAGAAAATTCAGTACGCAATGGCTACCGAACGGCGTGATGCGTGTTTTCTGGTTGCCTTTTTCAGTTTTCTTGAATATCTCAAAAAATATTCAGTTTTCACACTACTTGCGAATTAATAAATTAGAGAGCGTAAAATTCCCTACAAATACATGATTTTGTTTTTCTTCTAGCTTTACTATTTTCTCAGATAAGGGCTCTCAAAAATAGGAGTTTTCAATAATTTACGGCCACCTAGACAACCGTAACGGCGCGTTTGCTATCTGGAAAAAACTTCTTGAGATACGCTGTCATTTCTAAAAAAACCGTAGTTGTAACTTTATTGGGATTTTTTTATTAATTTTTGAAATGTGTCCCTGAATTCTCGGACACTCTGTATATATGCAGCGAAAATAGCAAAGATACATAGAAGAAAGGTAGATAGACATGTTATTTTTCACGAGTTGTTTGTGTGAAAAATTGTTTTAATAAGGTCATTTTAGAGAAACAAATGCTTAATTTCCTGTTATATAATATTTAATTTCCTTTACATGCAAGCCCTCTGATTGAGGAAGAAGAGAAATCTCAAAATCATATCGAAATTTAGAGTTCTTATGTCTTTTTTTGTTTTTCTTATTTATATATTTCTAATTTATAGAAGCCGAGTTGCAAAAGCACTTTTTACTTTCTCGTATACGAAGTATATAAAGAGAAAGTATTGTAATAGTCGAAAAAATTCTAACTCGAGAGTTTGATGAATCTCCACGTTTTAGACCTCCCTGACTCCGAAAAACACCATTTTGTAATTATGTCTGTTTGTCTGTGAACACCATAACTCGTTTTTTCTCAAATCCAGGTCAAAATGATGCGGATCTGGCTTTGTTAGAGGCGTATATAATATGCAATTGTATGATTGTGAAAGTTTGCTATTATAGAAACGGTTATCTAAAAAGGGAAATTTCCAGAATTTTTGCTCTTTTGTAGAGAAGTGAATTAAAAATAAATTTAAAGATACATTACTGGAACTCCTTTAATCTCCATAAAAGCCTGACAGTTTATAACGTCGTAATTGTAACGACATTATGTCAAAAAATTTTGACAGAACATTTGACAACAAGAATTTTATGACTTCATAGCGTCCTAAAGATTGTAAATAAAAATTTACGAAATATTTCTACCGAAGTAACAAAATCTATTTTTTCAGAAATCATATTGCCCAATTTAAAACAATGTCAACTTTTATTCATAGATTGAATCTCTCGGAACATTGAATTTATTCATATTCGACGTCTTCAAAACACAATTCAAATTTTAAGACATTTTTAAGTCAAAGGCAAACATTTTTACCTACTTTTATATGCATGTTTTGTTTACGTTTACAAATAAAATCTAGAAAAATAAAGGCAGCAATTCTGTACATGCATACATAGTTATCCCCGACCTAGCCGAAGCCGTGCAGTCCTAATGACAGGTCGCGCGAAGCAACCCCACACAAACAATTCAAATTTCTAGCTACAAAGGGACGAGTAAAAACAGAAACAGAAAATTAAATATTCAAAGTGAAAAAAGCAAGGTTAAAAACAATTCGTTGACAATATCAGAAAAGGCCCGCCTAAAAAATTAAATTTTTAGTCAGTCTTTGACTTACCAAATTAATTTAGTAATTGTGTACGTCAGAGGAAAACTATATTAACCCCTTAATAGTCTCATTTTCTTTGCTATCTAATAAGATGACCCCTTCTGCTTGGAAGGGGGCTGCCGATTTCATTCATCTAAGCAGGCATAGAATACTTGAGTTTATGGATTCTACGTAGTTTTTGTGTCAAATTATAAAGCTAATTAATGTGGGGACGCATTCACCACTCGGTTAAAGTCCAACTAAATTTAATTTCTGAAAGTTACGTATGACTGTGTACAAATGAATAAGTACATGGAGGTTGGTATCTAGGTACAACAGAATTACAGCAAGTCAGACGTCCGTCTGACATCTAATGAACAGTTAAAATATCAGGAGCCCGTCTCTCGCCATTATAACTCAACGTGAAGAGCTAGTCAGCGCCCCCACTCGCCAACAAAGAAAATAGTCACTTCGATACCCGCGCCGTTTGAAACGGAACACCAAGGTCACCGCCATGCTTCTGGTGTTCGATGTCGATCTTCATAAGAACAGGTAAGTTTAATGCACGTTTCCTAACTTATATCAAAGGAGATTTAAGTTAATCAAAAATTTGTAACATTTAGTTTCACTTTTATAATCAAAATAAGGAAGTTTAGTTTTTTTTTTCACGCTGGCGTATTCTGGTTAATTCCTTTGTTGGACACAGATGGCGTACTGTCTATGTGAAGTTCAATGTTAAAAAAGTTGCCATTAGGTCTATGGGAATGAGACCTTTTCTACTTCTTCTCTGTGGTAGGCTCTTGCTACCATTTACCATCCAAATCAGCTCTCGTCTGGTGTTCACAGAACAGATCTAAATGGTAGAGGGCGCCATTCTCACATAGTATTGGCGCGTGGCGTTTCTATATTAACGATTAAATTTTAGTTTATAAGACTAAAACTGCGAAGATTCGATGCACGCTTGGCATACGGGTACAACTTTTAAGGGTTTAGGCGACAATTTTAACATTTTATAGGAGCGCCAAAAGAAGCTCCAAAACGCAAATGTGTCACTGTGCGCAATTTATGTTTTAAGAGGCTCATCTTTTGTTCATTTCAAAGTAAGCTAAGACACTTTGCTCATCCGAAAATGTGGTCGGGATAAGGCAAATCCGACAAAAACATCAAAATCAGCCAAATTGGACTTGAGATAGTTTACCTCTCAAGTACAGATATAAAAATAAAGAACACCACAGTAAATTTTTACTCTTTCTATATTTCACCTTTCCGGGAAGCATCTAGAGTCCAATTACATACGTCTGAAAAACAATTTCTGTTCTCAAGGGTTGCAAACCCACCTTGAGGTTACACAAAGATTGATTGAACCCTCATCTTGGTATACAGTAAATCAATGCTTCACTCACTGAATATCATATTCTGAATCCATAAATTTCAAGAATTTCTTCCCTTGGCATCCTCTGGTGCAAGAAGAAAGAAAAGGTTTATGATCTGTGCCGTCGTCTCGAAATGGAGAGTTCTTCTGTCTTTGCTGTTTGTTTTCCCGCGCTGTATATTTCGGATTTATAGCAGAGTTGAGTTGTAAGAGTACATAATACTTGGAAGTTGAAGACATAAAAGATGCTGAGTTTGTTAACCTGGCTCTTTCAGAGAGTATATATAAGCCAGTGTATAGATGTGATGGAACGCTGTTATTGGAGAATTGTTGTAAAAGTGAGTTTGTTGAAGAATTTGTTTCTGAAGGGTTGACGTCATTTTCTTTTATGACTTTTTTTATAACTTACGAAGAGTGTGAGAAGTTGCTTGGTTTTACAGAGTTATTTTAGTCGAGTAAAATCCTGGATTTCCTATTTCTTATACTTTGTAAGAGATATTTATAGTTTGTATGGAAACAGAAAACAGTTGAAGAATAATATATAAAATGTCTTTATGAATTAAACTAGAATTATAGAAGGTATCTTGCATCAATAAGTTAAAAATTCCAAAATAACAATTCAAACCGTATGCAGCATTCTTCGAGTAGGACGCAAAATCAACAACAAACCTTTTGAGAATTTAAATTAAGTGCTCTACATGTAAAGTATGTAAACAAACCTATATATATATTGGGGCACCCTGTACAAAGGCTGTCTTCGAATCCATATTAACATGTGAAAGTTTATATTGGCATGGATGGAATAAAGGGAGATTCACCAATGAATATCTGAAGGAGGATGATAACCGAAAATTTACATATGCTTGATTTCAATTTTATTATCTAATGAATTATGGTTTGATTGCGCTACATTTTTAAGTATAGTAATATTGATGTTAATGAAATAAATTTAAAGCAACTTGTATTAAATTTGCTTGTACAGGGTGATTATAAATTATTGGGCCTATTTCAAAAATCTCTATATATAAAACGCTAAGGCGGAAAAAGGGGGTTAATTTCTCTTCTGTCGATGGCAACGTCTCTTACCAAACAAAACCGGAAGCCTCCGCCATGTTAGACATAACTTCATAGGAATAGCCTGTTACTATATTCGTTGTGGTGTAAAATAACTTTTTCTCTAAAAAAATGAGTTGAAGACGTTGAGTTCACAATATTTCTTACATTATAATTAAACATTGGATGAAATGATTCAAAAGAGATCAGTTAGAAATGAAGGAGATGGCTTATGAGAGCCAGAGAACGTTCAGGTCAAAATCAAGATAGTTTAAGTCAGCGACTTCGGTTTTTCTAAAAAAAAGTTTGAATCAAAAAATTGCAAATAAATTTTATCAAACCTTCCGCTCAATCTAAAATTCAGTAACCTTTAAAATTCAAAACTACGATATAAATGACAATTGGAATAAGAAAAACCCCTGTTTCACCTTTCAGCCGTGCGTTCCGATAGTACAGTTGTCAAGGCATTGCGTTTGCAATTCAATGTTCCAGGGTTCGGTCCTGGATTACAAACTATTTCTCTGAGTGTTTTCACTCGCCATTATTACCGTTTTCTGCCTCCCATAATTATCTCATCATTTTAGTATCACCTTAAACTATTTACTTTTAATCCTTGAAAATTAAAAACTCCCAAAAAATATTTACACATTTTTCTTACCTATTCCTAAGCACTTTTTTCCTCCATCCTCTTTGCCGCATGACTAATATTTTGGATAGTTTAAGTTACAGATAATATTTTCCTAAAACTTATGGGAAAATAAATTTTTACTAGGTTTTATTCCTTTTTAACAATTTCTTTTTAAATTCATAAGCAGATGGCGCCACTGGTTTAACTGAATGGAAAATACCTGTAAATATAGCATTGTATCCGTTACTACTGTACCTGCAATTAACGTTTCTTCTACCCATGCAGTACATACAAATACCGTTTTATTCAAACGCACAATACCTATAAATAACGTTCTATTCGATCGTACAATGCCTACAAATAATGTTCTATTCGAACGCATTGTACCTGCAAACAAGGTAGGCTAAGGTTCAGGGCCAAAAATTTTTATTCCTTCTTTATTAAGGTGAAACCATTAAAAGGAAATCAGCTTAAGATTTTTATTTATTTATGATATTGTCTTTTGTTATGTTCATAGTTCTAATATGTCAAGATGTCACACCACAATCTCTTTATTAATAATATTAAATCTAATTTATTTTTAGAATTAATTTTTTAGAATAATTATATTTGTTTTAATTTTGCAACTCTTATGTATTTGTTTATTTATGCACTTTCATAATTTTCTTTTAAAGTTTTATTTGATGAAAAATAACTTTTTTGAGGCAAAAAAATTTTATTCTGTGCTACTTTAAGTTAAAGTATCAGAAGCAAAATAAAGATGATTCATATATATATATGTAAAGATTTTACAATAATTGTGCTAGGACACGCAGTGTCTTCACTGTAGCGAGCGAAGCGAGCAGGGTTTGCGTAGCAAACCTGGGAGGATTGTAACGCAATCCTCCTAGGGCAGGGGTGGCGAACCTTTATGTATCAATGTGCCATTTTTTTCTAAAAAAATGTTTAATGAGGTCATAGACGTGCCGTCAAATAGTACCGTCAATGCTTCATAGCGAACTTTGTGATCGGTGGCGTGCCCAAAATATTGTGTCGCGTGCCATCAATGGCACGCGTGCCATTGGTTCGCCATCCCTGTCCTAGGGGTTGGCGAGCTTTAGAGAGCAGGGGGAAGAGCCCCCTAGTTAATAAAAAACCCTATAATGTAGTGATTTCAATTTTTTTTAAATGAGATAATAGCTCATTTTTTTTCAGATAGGTACCGCGCCGTTTTGATGCACTTAATCTAACGCAAGTGTCAAAATGGCTACCTTGCAGCAGAATGGACGTCTCAGGTTCCACGGAAGCAAATCATTTGTAAAGCTCAAAGAATTATTCGGTTCCAGTATCGAAATTGTCACTATCCAAGTAAGAACTCCATTAAGCATTGGTATGAGCAATTAAGGAGTAAAAGACTCCCTCACTGATGCACTTTTCCTGTTCCCTTTAATTTTTCATACCAACGCTTGATGAAATTCTTACTTAGAGACTAACAGCTTCGATATCTAACCGAATAATTCTTTAAACTGTTACAATTCATTTGTTTTCGTGGAACCAGAGACGTGCCAGACGTGTCTTTTGCTGCAGGATAGCCATTTTGAAAATTGCGTTGGAATGCGCAGATTTAGTGCGTCGTAACGGCGCGTTACCTATCTGAAAATACCCTTTTGAACTACGCTCTCATTTTTTTAAAAAAGTTGCTACATTATAGGGTTTTTTATTAATTTTTGAAATGGGTCCAATAATTTATGACACCCTGCATGTTGAAATCAATCATGAAACTGTTTTCAGATAATTCCTTTTCTGAAACAAAGGGAAATCCTGTTCAACGCTTTTGAATAACCTATAACAATAGCATCAATGTGTCTTATGGACTAATTAATGAATTATTCGTCTTACGAGTACACGGTGATATGTAGGTTGATCTCAGATTCAACGTACAAACTGAGAGAGGAAATAGGAAACACAACAACAAACCAAAATTAAGCAGAAAATCATAATTGTGAAAAGAAACAACTTTTAGCATTGAGCAGTTGTTGTGAAACTGGACGTGTGCACGTATTGTCTTAATATAAAGTATCACTAAATAAAGAGATTTCAGTCGTTATTGCAAGGGTCGCTTCGATCTCAAGGCCGGAGGGTTTCAGGTTCGAAACCCGCTGCCACTGAAGAACCGCCATGTACATGGGCCTGCTGCAAGCTAAATCAGACGTAGTGGGTCAACGTCCTCCCGCTGGTGTGGTCCGGAAGTTTGGAGAGGGGTGTGAGAGCTCATTTGGGCGACCTCGTCTTGTGACAGCGATTTATAATTACTAGATCCGTCCTAAAATATCTCTCAAGTTGCTCCAAAACGGGCGTTAATATAACTAAGCAAAACTTAACCGTTAATGGCTTGTCATTTTTGCAATTTTGTGTACCCTCTAGCTCATTTGTGTGGCGTTTACAGTCATACATTCCAGTGTTATTATGGTTTATGTGTATGTTTTCTACCTCTCCTAAAAGTTTGTACTCTCAATTTATAATACCCGTATTGTGAGCCACCAGCCGAGTACCTATAGATGGCACTGTCATCGCCAGTGACGACAGAGCATCAAGCTGCCGAGAACAGAAGACGAGATAGACGACGTTTTTTTTTTTTTTTTTTCCCCCGACCCTTTTTTTTTTTTTTTTCGCAAAAGACGAGATGAAACGACGGTTTGAACGACGATATACGATGCTAATGAGTGCCATCCTTATCATATGACGAACTAGAACTACTTTAATTGTACATAGCTGTAAATATTGCTCAGTATAATAATGTAACTTCCTAATGACAACATAATACTTTAGTTTAAAGAACTGTGTATTCATTTATGGAACCAATCGCTAAGCCTAATTAGAATCGCCCATAGTATATTGATAAGCAAAAGCTATTGATCGAGATTATTCTATGAAGAACAACTAAATATCCGTACTAGAACAAATTAATATCAATTCTATTGGTACCAACTTTTCTGCTTTTTATTGTCTCAAATTACTTCGAACTCAGTAAAAAATTACCTGTTTAAGGAGTTAGAAATCCTCTTTCAGGTCACAAAGATTGACTGAGCTGTCTCCTCGAAACACAAAAAATTATTGCTTTACTCACGGATTAAAAATCCTGAATCCATAAATTTAAAATATCGCTTCGCTCTACAAACTCTGGTGCGAGTAGAGTGTTCAAGGAGGGTTTACAATAGTTCTGCTGTTTGTTGTACCTTTCTGTATACTCCAGATTTAGGGCTGGTGTAGGTTGTAAGAGTACATAATATTTTGAAGTTCAGAACATAAAAAGAGGGCCGATTTTGTCAGCCTGGTTCCTTATAGAGAAGTTTACAACAAGCGAATATAGAAATATGATGAAGCGGAACAGTTGTTGTAAAATGGAAATTTTAGAAAAATTGTTTTTCGAAAGATGGAGTTTTGTTTTTCGATTTTTTTATATTTTCCAAGCGGGTGTGAAGCTATTTACTTTCTAAGGTAATTTTTGTGCAGTAGATTTCTGAGCTTAGTAATTAATGCTCGACGTGTTCTTCAAATATCTGTTACTTGCAACGACAGAGATTAATAATATTTTAATCATCTTAAGTAGCAATTAATTTACTTGTATTATTAAGCAATTGATTTAATTTATTACAATTAATAGATTGAAGAATAATGCAGGAAGTTCCTGCATGATTGTTACTAGAAATGTTTAAGTAGTCTTAAACATTCGATAGGTTTGTGAAAATCATCATATATTGTCTAAACTGTTGTTTAAAATTATATGGCTGTAAGAACAGCAATAGTAAATACTTAAGCTATGCTAAGAAATATAAGCATTATGCATTTGGCGAGACATTTATGTATAGGTCGCGCATTAAGGCTTCAAAATTGATTTTTGAAAACATTTGTACATTTAGATATGCAAAATTTTATTGTTTTCGCGTGTGCATACAAAATAATTTCAAATACATATTTTATCAAATTAATACATCAGTGAAACAAACATTGTATTAAAAACATGTGTGACTGAGGGATTTTTCTAAATTTTATCAAAAATTTAATTTACAGAAAGGCAAAACGTGTGTTGGTTTATAATCGGATAATCTTGCATTTCAATTCATAAAAATACCAACTCGTACAATACTGAATTTCATTAACTAACTAAATGGCTAAATATTGCATTTTTTGACAGCATAATTCTTGTCCGTATGGATTTGCAAGTTAGAAACAAACATTTATATCATTGTTTCTATCTTTCATTTATATTTACGGAGAAAATCAATCTATAAACAACATCGTGAAAGAGAACTACTCTACAGTAAATTGCCCCAAATACTCATATAAAATGTATTTGTCCCACCTTTCCTTGAAGCTGTCTGCTTCCAAGCACCTCTATCTGAGACACAAATTTCCTGTTCTGCGAGTCGGAAATAACCTTCAGGTCACACAAAGATTGACTAAGCCCTCACCTCGGAACACACTGAATCAGTGCTTCCTACCCTGAATATCAAATCTTGCATCCATAAATTTCAGGAATCATTTCGCCCTGCGTCCTTGGGTTCAAGAAGGAAAAGTTTAAGGGCTCGGTCGAGTTTCGAAATGGAGAATCGTGATGTCTTTGTTGTTTGTTTTCCCTGACTGTATATTCCGGATTTATGGCGGAGCTGGATTGTGAGAGTCCATAATATTTTGGAGTTCATGGCATAAAATATGCTGAGTTTGTCAACCTGGTTCTTTTATAGAAATGTAGCGACACGAGTATAAACGCGGTGGAACATTGTTTGCAGAGTAATTTAAAATAGGAATTTCATGACGAATATTTGTTTCTTTCGACGAGATTTTATTATCTTTCATGTCTTTTTTTATAAATTTACAGCACTGTGAGAAGTGTATTATGTTAATGAAACATCTTTCACATCTTTATGATAATGAAATAAAGTACCTGATTATGTACGGCCTAATTTTTTGCCAAAAAATATCTGGCGATTGCCATGGTATTTTGTTTTTGTTTTCTTTGTTCTTGTTTAACGATACAAAAGCCACATTTGACCATATTGCGCCAAATTGTCCCGACTGAGGCCGTATGGCAAATAGTACAGAAACAATTTTATGGATTACACAAAATTGCCTAAGACACTTCATATCATTGATTTTAATATTGATAGACTGCATTTTCAGATTACATTGAACAGTAAGCAGTAAATATTATTTTCCTAAAATTTGCAAGCGAGCAATAAAAATGTTAAAACTTGCTTAAGCACTTATTACTAAAAAATTAAAAATTTTAAATGTTTTTTAACCAAAATTTATAGTTTTTAATGTTGGTGCTTGTACATGCTTTAAGAATCATAGTTTGGAACTCATCTAACCATCAGAAAATATCTGCGTTTAATAAAGCAGAAATCAAAAGCGTTATCTTGAAATCCGTGTGATTCAACAGTTTTACAACTTTTATCAGGATCTTATTGTAGTGAAAAGCATATCAAATAGATCATAATATTTTTTATATAAATCAAATACACGTTTTTTTTTTTTATAAAAACATCCAATTTGAAAAACGACATCTTTTATTTCCTAACGAATCTCTTGAAACCCCGAAACATCTAACATTTTATTCTCGCCTTCGAAACATATTTAAACTCTGACGAGGTTTGTAATCCAAGATAATTTATTAACTGAGACTTAGTATTAGCTAGAGTGAAAATCAATAAATATCAAACAATATAAAAAAATTAAAAAAGCACGCTTTTATTAGTGTAATAAAATGCATTAGATATTTTTTATCAAAAATCTGGATGTCAAAGGATAAATATTAACCCTTTAATGCCCAGTGTTACCTTTAAGCAACAGACCCAATCTTGTGTTGTAAAATCCTGAGAATAAGACTGAATCTCCAATGCATGATGTTCACAAAATCTTGAGAATAAGACTGAATCTCCAATGCATGATGTTGCAAATAGGATATATATTGAAAATTTTATTAAAACTATTTACAATATATAGATGGCAGCCTGAGTGCTTATAAAAAAAATTGATGTTTTTCACTTGAGGCTGCATCTTTTTTTACTTTGTTTGTACTCTTGAGAATACCATAATTTATTCTACAAAGTTGAAAGAAATTCCTTATTCGTATTATTAGTTATTAAATTTCATCTTTGTTTAATATTATAGAATTTCTTCAAGGGAATTTTTTCTGAAATAAAGTCCAGTGTTGTCAGTTGGTAACAAACTGTTTTATAGCCATAAACCATACTTGAAACAAAATAAGATTTTTAAAAGTATTTTTCCGATGTTTTATTCAAGAAATGAAAGTCAAAAAACATTTTAAAATCAATTTTTAAAAAATCGGGCTTTTAAGGGTTAAGCGTGAGTAACTGATATAAACACTCAAAGCAAATTGGAATATTAATCGCATTCATAACATATTTTAACTGTTATTCAGTATTTAAAGATTTTCTTTCTTTTGATAGCCATAGCTACTTAATTTTGTAACGCTTTTACGAATTTTGCTTTGACCCCCTAGATTTTTGATTAAAAAAATAGTTTCTACATTATAAAAAACTAACAAAAGAGTGCTTTTTAAAAGCTTTATTATTATTTTCTACTTCTTAGCCTTTAATATATTTCATACTTCATTATTATAATTTTAGTGAAACATATAATAATTGATTTTTCTCAAATTCACTATCAGATGGTGTCTCTCTAATCGAATCAACACTAAAGAAACTTAAGCGATTAATTAATAATTAAGTTCTGATAATATTAATATAGTAATCGGGAATGAAATCGTCTGAAAACCAATTCTACAGTGAGTTAATATAAGTATTCTTCTCCCTCCTTTCTCCAATTACAGTTATCTGAGACACAAATATCCTGTTCTGCGGACCGGAAATCCCCCTTCAGGTCACACAAAGATTTACCCAGCTCTCACCTCGGAAAACATTAAATCAGTGTTCCGCTGGCTGAATATCAAGTCCAGAGTCTATAAATTCCAAGAACCGCCCCGCCCGGTAACCTCTGGAACTAGAAGAAGAAAAAGTTTAATAGTTCCAACGCGTCTCGAAATGGAGTGTTCTTCTGTCTTTGCTATTTGTTCTCCTGGTCTGTATATTCTGGATTTATAGCCGAGCTAAGTTGTAAGAGTTCATAATATTTTGGAGCTCAAGACACAAAAGATGCCGAGTTTGTCAATCTTGTCGTTTTAGAGGTGTCTAAATCGAGCAAGTGTATAAATGTGATGGAAGGATGTTATGGAATGATTGTTGAAGGAAATTTACAGCAGCATTTCTTTTTGGAGAGGTGTGTGATGTAATTTTCTATAACTAGGGTTGCCATAATTGCCAAGCATTGATACGGGACGTTTAAGTGCTAAATAAATAAAACATGAAAAATGGGTAGGTAATGGTTTATCAATGGTTCTTTCTGATAAAATGAACACGTAGAATAAGAAAAAAGGATGCCTTGTTATCCCAGTCATATTTTAAAGTTAACTATGTTTTCTTAATTACATCAATTTCTTTTTTCACATACTTATAAAATTGGGCAAATTTATTAAAAAATTATAATGAAGCGGAGTTTAGGGAGGAAACGGGACGAAAACGGGACAAATAGTAATACGGGACTGAGCAGTGAAATACGGTGACAGTCCCGTATATACGGGACGTATAGCAACCCTATCTATAACTCTTTCTTTATAATTTCCATAAGTTATTGTGAGAAGTTATTTGTTTTTGTAGTGACCGTTTATTGATAGACACTGGAAAAATGATCTTATATGGCCTAATTTTAACAAAATAATGTTTTAGGCTGCAATACATTAAATTAATTATAGCGTAGCGCGCAGAATGCAACGCTATAGAGACCGTTGGACCTAGAGCGACCAAATTTGGCTCGTAGTTACTTCTTGAGTAGTAAGTGATGACTAAGGAACAAAATTTCAAAATTTTAAATATATTTTTAATTAATTAAAAATTGATCGAAATTTTAATTTGTTTCCTCAATAAGTCCGGAGAATGTTATTGCGAAAAACTATTTTTACACCATCTTAAAATTCAAAAAATTAGCTTCTCAGTTACACTAATTTCATTTCCGTACAATTTTTTTCTACAAATTCTAACACATTTTCCGAAATAAATTTTAAACAGAATTTTAATAATAATTTTTATTGCTGTAATGAAACTCAAATAAATTTTATCAAATCATTCACTTGCGTGCTTCTAACAATGTAAAAGTTATGATAAAAGATTGATTTCTTTGCACTTCAACACCAAAGCAAAATTTTCACTTTCGTTTTCATTCATTTCAGTCTTTATGTATATTTGCATACTGTAAAAAACGTTACACACAGAATGCAACGGCTGATGCAATCAAGCAGACAACATGGCAGCCATGACTAGACAAACGATTTAAAATTAAATCATCAGCATGCTACGATCCTTTTTTTTCCCTTTTTTTTCTTAAAGATATCTTTTACTTGTATTGATGATAATTGAGACAGTTTGTAGAATAATACAGAGAAAACTTTCATGAATTTAACTAGCACTGTACAAGCCGCCTTTTATCATGGATTGATACGTTAAGATGGGACAGAGAATACTTAAATTATGCAGAGAGGGCTCTTATAATTTTAAAAAGATTTTGACCTAACGTATATCAGGGTTTTACATAAATTCGTGTACTTCAATTGTTCTGCTTGATTGCTCTTGTTCTTAACCATCATGCCGCATTTAAATTGGCATGGTAGTAATGATATTTGTAAAACTAATCTTGGTAGTTTTCCCACTCTTCTTCCACACTCTAGTAACATGTTTAGATCTATGATTGTTCAATGCTCTTTCAACAGTCCCAAAACCGTAGAAATCCATGGGTGATACATCTGGTGCAATGATGCCAATTTTTTTATTCATTTTTCTAAGATTTTAATAATGGATTTAGAATTACAATTACCTGATTTGTCTTGATGGAGTTTTATTACATAGTGGGTGTGTAGGTGAAGAGATTATTCTTCCTTAAATAATGGCAAAATATTGTTTTGATAATACGAGGAATTAATTTTTAACTATTTTCGTTTCTCCTTATTTTTGTTTTCCATCATATGCAAAGCTGGCAACAACCTGAATCCTTTACTTAAAGAGTTTTTAAAAAAGGTTTTCTCCTCCTTTAAGTTTATAATAGATTAAGCAAATACCTATACCAATAACCTATAATGTATCTAAAGACATTATAGGCTGTATGTCTATAATGTACGTCAAGACAATATAGATAAAATACCTAAATGATGTTTCAAGTATTTCACATTTTAGTATTCCAGACGACTGACATTCATCTATGATACTCATAGAAATGGATACTTATAAAAGTACTTTATCTGTGTAATGACTTCGGTTAGTTAAGATTATAAAACAAACTTACCAAGCTATGCTGAAAATTCACTTAAAGGCATTTATTCGTGACTCATTAAAGGGTCTTCAGTTATAGAGCCTGAATATTTAATTGTGCTATCTCGCATCTATCTTTAGATAGACTGCACTTGACATTTCAGAAGTGATCTTAACTGCTGCAAGGGAACAGCGAACTCGGCGCAGTTAACTAATGAGTATTTCTAAAGTTTCTGTGCGTGTATGCGAATCAAAGTTCGCAAAGAGGGAGTGGCGTTAATTGCGAACACTTCGCAACAATTCACAAGTGCCCGAGACTAGTAGTTCAGTTTATTCACGATTAAAGGGTAAGTATTTCTCACTCGAAGCAGTATGTGAATAAATCGTTTTTGGACAGCTATGCTTTGTGGAATGGTTTCGTCGTGAATTAGCCAGTAGAGAGCTGAGTTAATAGATAAGATGAAACAGGGGACTTTAAAAATTATCACGCAATGTGTAAAGAAATATGAACATTGTTTTATTTACACTAAAGGAATTATAATCCAACATTAGGAAGAGGAGAATGATTATGTTTGAATGATTAGTTTAGTTTTATTAACGTCCCGTTTTGTAGCAACACTAGGGATATTTTCTGACAGATCTCCTAAATTTTAACCGCGGTCAACTGACCAGGACGACACCTGAGCTGACACCTTCCTCTTCAAAGTTCCGCATCACACCAGTGGGAGGACGCTTGATCCATTCCCTACGTATGTTTCAACGTGTAACAGGCCCACATGCACCGCGGTTCTTCAGTGGAATTGGCTTTCGACTGGAACCCTCCGGACCCAAACCCGGGCCTTAGCACTAAGCCAGCGGGGCCCTTGGTTTTCATGATTAGTTACAAGAGGTCTGTCTTGGAACGAACCTGAAAACTTAGCAGCGCACAGATCATGCGGAAATAGATAAACCAGTGTCACTCTTTCCAAACTTCCAGGTTATACAAATGTTTCACCCTCGATGGCAGGTTAAAGGAACACCAAGTTCAAGCATACAGTGGGTCTTCAGTGGAATAAGGTCGCGAATCCTTGATCCGCCGATTCCGAAATCAAGTCCCTACCATTAGTCCAAAGAGGTCATAAATGATAGAGAGAAGCCATGCACAAAGCGATAATATATAAGAGTGGGTTGCTGATAAGTTTCAACATAAAATTTGATTTAAGAGAAAATAAATCCAATAAGATTTTATGACTTTAATAAGATAAAAAACAATAGATTCGAAAGGATAAGAAATAAAGGATTGGATTGTTGCGCTCAGTTTAGCAATAATAAATTAAAAGGTTTAATGGAGCTTGAGAGACTATTTACAAACGCGGTCAACTCCTAAGAATTGTTGCTATTTTCTACAGTAAACATGGGCAACAATTAATATAATTTTGAGTTGCAGCAAATTCAGAAAACGAATCTAATACAAACTTTTGAAATAAATAAACACCTCATGCTGTTCCAAAAAGTTATTTTTATAGCAAAAAAGAAACAATTTTTTTCCAAAATTATGCATATTATATGCATAATAATATTATATGTAGAACAGAAAGAGCATGAAAGAGGTAAAATCATTTCGTTTTGTAAAAGTTTGTTTTAAATCTGATAAAATTTCACGAATAACTATAACGTGTACTTTGAATTATTATATCTTTAAATAAACTTCGTAATGCATTTTAAATAGTCTTACATTATTATATCTTTCATAATATTATCTATTGCAAAGCTTATATATTATTAGCTTATTATTATTCAAAGCTTATATATTATTAGCTTATTATTATTCAAAGCTTATATATTGCTTATTTATTATTAGCCCCTCATACATTATATATTTAATAATTTAAATATATAATGTATGAGGTAAATATATAATGTAAGCAAATTTATACTAAAGTATTCATTTAAACAAATTTATATTCAAGTATTAATTTGCTTTAATTCAGAAACACTGCGAATGCAAACCAGGCAAACCAGCTGTTGATAAGTTGGCAGCAAATGTAATTATTTATAAACATCAAAGATAAATAAAAAGAACTCGTAATAGAATTCGTAATGGAATAATTTTTTTGGCTAATGACATTCATCTCAAAGATTACCGAAACTCATTACGCAAAAATAGCAGCGACGAATAATTAAATTATTCTCTTGCAGCATGTGAGCTACGTTTCTATCTTTAGTTTATATTTGTGCTGCAAAGCTTTCATTAGGCTTTCAACTTGCTCTTATTTAGTTTTCGCTTTCGTAAATAGAAATAGGCGAGCATCTACCGGGATTTAGATTCATTCGTATTGGCCTGGTAGCTTGTTTTGTCTTGATTTGCATTTGTAATATGCTTCTAGTAAGAATGCAGCTGTAATAATGCTTACAAGTCTGGCTTAAACTTGTAAGTATTATTGCAGCTGCAGGGGTCTGGTTTAAGAGGCCATTCACATTTCATACAAACTGGAATTTTTGGAACACGAGAAGACAAAAGCTATAATCAGTCTTAAAAACCGATAGAAATTGGCATAGTAGCTGAATTTCTGGAAGCTGGAATTCCAACGAACTCACAATCCAACACTTCATGCACCGATTCCAATTTGGGGTCTCGAGCGAGGGTAGCGGTAAGATCAAAGGGTCTGCCTACATTGAGACCTCGCTTCGAGTGTTGAAATGAAACTCGAAATCTCCTGCGTGGGGGGAACAGGAGGGTGGGTGTAACAAGTGTAAAGATTTGCATTACATAGTTGCTGTTGCCTGCGGTAGATGGCGCGGCACAAGACTGTATCTTATAATAGTTTAGTTGACAGTCGGACATTGGTGAGAGTGGTTGTTTGTGTTTGAGAATGAAGAGGCTGGTTTTTTTTGTGTGGCCATGATTCAAAATAATGAGATTTGTAAAGTATATTTTCTTTTCTTTATGTTAAATGTTTTGTGTGTTTGTATATTTATGTTGTGCGAGTCCTGTGTGTGTCATTAATAAACTAAATTAAAAAGAAATATTGCTTAATTTCTCGGCTACATTTTATAGGACACTACAGGCTAGTTATTATGGTGGCAGGTATGGGACGAATTAAAAATCGGTTCCTAAATTGGATTTAATGGCCAATCCTATCTATAAATAGTGACTCTGAATGAATATAAATTTTAATTCATATTCTGTATCGAATGTTGGATTATAATATTTAGTTAAGGCATTTTTTTCTGTGTTTTGACTAAAACGAAAGTATTTTAAATCTACTCTTGATTCATATTCCGTATCGAATGTTGGGTGGGAGAGATTTATGTTATTGTGTTATTGAAAAGGAGTTCTAATATTTTGATTTATTTTTGAACGAAAGTACTTTAAATCTACTCTTTATTCATGTTCCGTATCGAATGTTGGGTGAGAGAGATTTATGTTGTTGTGATATTGTAAAGAAAGTTCTAATATTTGATTAATTTTTGTTCTAATTGAAATTATTCCGATACATATTTTGTACTAAATTTTGCATTGGATTATTTCGTTTTAGAATTTGTGCTTTTTTTTTGAAAACGAGTATATTACGAAGCGGAAGTTAACCGTTATTTTCATTGATTGATGCTAGAATTTAATCTTCATTTGAAGTAGTAAAAAAGAAGCGGAAAAAGTGTGTTTTGTTTTGAATCGATTTGCTTTTTAGCACTTTTTTTTTCTCTCTTTGAGTTAACGAAATATTGTTTTGGAATTGGTGTTATTGATGTGAATTTTGATATTCTTTATTTATGTTCTGTTTAAAAGAAATGCTGAATAACTGATGTTACTCAAACACTCAAATATAATATTTGAATGATTATTCTTAAGTTTTGTTTTGATTTCAAATTGAATAGTAAAACTTGCTAGAAAATTATACTATGTGAAAAGCAAGAAAACAGTGATAAAAAAATTGATATTTATACATTTTCGTATTGTTACTGTGTTCTTTGAATATGAAAAATATGCCTACGGTATAATTTGAAAGTGTTTATCGAATTTTTTTATGTTATTATTGTTGTTTTAATTCAGTTTCGTTTTTGAAAGCAGCTATGTATTTCATTTAGTTTCGCTTTGGAAAAGTAGCTGTATATTTAATTTAGTTTCGTTTTAAGAAAGCAACTGTATTGAATAATTTGAATTGAATTTTTTGATGATTCTTCATATACAATATCGCATTTTGTTTGTTATTTAATTTCAGTTTCTTTTTCAGGAAGCAACTATAAATTCAAATTAGTTTCGTTTTATATTTCATTTTGAAGTTATTGATTTTTATATAGCATAAAGTGTTAATTTACAAAGTATTTAAGGTATTGCTATGTTTTTTAATGCAAATTTGAGGAATGTTATAGTGTGTATAATTATTCAAAAAAAAGTTGATAATTTGAATTTGTAAGTATTTCGATCTTCTTTCCCGAAATCATGGTATATTTGGCGAAAGCTAATAAGCCTGACCTTTTAGAAATATGTGAGGAAATAGGGATAGAGGTAGATCCTTCCACTAAAGTAGTTGATATAAAAAAATTAATTACTAAAAGTGCGTTGTATAATGAAGAATAAGTTAAAATGATTCTTGACAGAATCCTTACTAATAGAAAGGAACAGCGTGAATTAGAAATGAAGAAATTAGAAGTAGCACAAAGTAGTCAATGCATAAATGATGAGTCCAGAGATAGAGCCGAACTCGGACCAAAAATTCAACTTGCCCAAATCTTACCCAAGTTTGATGAAAAACATGACTAAATGGGTTATATTTGACTAATTTTGAAAGAAGAGCAGAAATGGCTCAAGTACTGAAGAAGGATTGGGTAGCCTATTTGTTGGCGGTTTTGCCAGCAGAACTCTTAAATATGTTAGCCCGAGAGTCAGCGAGTGAAGCTAGTAATTATGATTTTGCAATCATAAAGCATCATAAAGCATCATATTAAAGAGATATAAGCTAAATAGTGAAAAGCTGAAACAATAATTTTATCGACACCAAAAATCAGCAGAGAAAACTTGGAGAAATTACACACATGAACTAAATAGTTACTTTACAGAGTGGATCTCCGATTTAGGAGTAAAAACTTTTGAACTGAAGGATCTGATGATTACCGAGCAGCTGAAGTACCGTGTTCCTGCGGAAGTAAGAGAGCATTTTCTCGATGAGTGGATTGAGATGAAAACTCCATATGATCTGGCAGAAAAACTAGATGAATATGAAAGCATTAAACAAAGCTTCAGAAGAGAGTTTCCGAAGAAAAATGGTCATAAATTTCAAGCTGGACCTTATGGTAGAAGTAAAGTCAAGGAAGCTTTAAAAGAGTTCAGACCCAAATTTCACATAAAAAAAGAATCTGTCAATGAGAAGGGTCATGAGAAAGAATTTGAGAAGAGAAGACAGCTTCGTTGTTACAAATGTGGATCTTATTTACATCTTCGACCACAGTGTGATAAACTTAAGAAGAATTTTGAGACCGTTGCATTTAATGAAACTGTTAGAAATGGTTCCTATGACGTATTAGCTCCATATACAAGTATGGGTAAAGTAAACGGAATTGAAATGCCGATATTGAGAGACACTGGTGCAACTCTCGATTAATTTGCAAGAAATACGTTCCACTTTCTATGTGCACGAATGAAACTGTGTGGATTCGAACACCTCTTGAAGAAAGAGCAGTGTGTCTGCCGATAACTGAAGTGGTGCTGGATTGTGACTTCGGTCGTATAATAACAAAGGCCATTGTTTTGAGGGACTCTTTAGATCAAGGAAGATACATTTTGGGAAACAAGACAGTCGCATTGTTTGAAGAAGCGAAGAAGAATAAAGAAATACAGGTCTATATGGTGAATGCTGTTGAAACTCGTGCCCTGAGAAGATTGATCGAAAAGAAGGATCCGAATCCTGAAACTTCCGATGAAAGTATTCCTGAAATCAACGACAATAATGAAGAGTCTTCAAATGAACTAGACAATATTTTGCCTTTAGATGGACCTGACATTTTGAAATCAAATATTGTAAAATTATCCCGTAAAAAGTTTGTACAAGAACAGAAGAAAAGTGCTGAGTTGGAAAAATTGTTTGAAGAAGCTAAAAATGAATCTTCTAAGAAAACTAATTAAATTGTCGAAGATAATTTACTGTTTTTCAAAAAAGAAGACAAAAATGGCACCAAACGTAAATTATTGGTTGTTCCAGAAAAATATAGAGAAAATTTTCTGACGATAGGTCATGAAGGGACAGCAGCGCATCTGGGTATAACTAAAACCAAAGATGCATTATTCAAGACATTTTACTGGCCAAATTGCTTCAGTGATATAGAGAATTTTGTCAAGACCTGTGACAAATGTCAAAGAGTGGGAAAGCCTCAGGACAAAAAGAAGGCTCCACTTAAAATCGTTCTCGTCATAACTGAAATATTCACGAAGATAAACATCGATGCAAGTGGACCTTTGCCAAAAACACCATCAGGAAATAGGTATATAATTACTGCATTATGCACGTCTTCTAAATACCCAGATGCTATTCCTGTGGCAAATCTTTGCTCAACGACTATTGTGAATACGTTGTTACAGATCTTCAGCAGAATGGGGTTCCCGAGAGAACTACAAACAGACCAGGGAACGTCGTTCATGAGTGCACTTACAACAGAATTTTTGGAAACATTTGGAGTAAAAGTAGTAAGAAGTTCGGTTTACCATCCGCAAAGCAATCCGGTAGAGAGGATGCATAGGACTTTGAAGACTATTCTTAGAGTCCTGTGTCTTGAAGCACTTCCAGATTGGGATAAAATTCTACCTAAAGCTCTTTTCGCCCTACGAAATGTTATACAGGACAGCACAGGTTTTTCTCCAGCGGAATTAGTCCATGGAAAGAACCTGAGGACTCCTGTGATGTTGTTATACGAGAAACTAACTGAAGAAGACCCAGTGGAAAACAGTGTTGTGGAATATATTTTCGAACTTATTAACAGAATGAAAAATGTCAAGAACTGGCTGTCAAGAATATGGAAGATGCCAAACAAAAACAAAAGTTATGGTGCGATCGCAAGACCGTGAAGCGCCAATTTAGATCAGGTGAATTGGTTTTGGTTGTGGCTCCGTCCAGGCCTACTAAGTTATCTGTCCAATGGATAGATCCTGGAGAAATAGTTCAACAACTTTCTGAGACAAATTATGTTGTCAAATTTCCAGAGAAAGATAAAACATGTGTCTATCATGTAAATATGCTTAAACCATATCATCAAAGAGCGGAAAATATAAATTTATTGTACTTGGAAGATAATTTAAAACTTGAAGACGAAGAGGACATGCCTAATTTAGAACTTGATCACGATGCCTCTGAATGGTCAAAATTCATTAGTGACATTAAGCAAAATTCAAAACTATCACAACTTCAACGAGTAAAACTTGAAGAACTTTTATGTAAATATAGTAACA
Source organism: Araneus ventricosus (assembly GCA_013235015.1). Lineage (NCBI taxonomy): Eukaryota > Metazoa > Arthropoda > Arachnida > Araneae > Araneidae > Araneus > Araneus ventricosus. Next base: position 901,071 of record BGPR01000113.1, read on the forward strand.
CTTTTTCAAATAATCCTGGACGTACTGATTTGGCTGAACACGATATAGAACTGGAATCTGATAGACCAATTGTTGCAAAGCCTTATCGTATGTCTCCTCGACAAACTGGTATTCTGAAAACGGAAGTAAAAAAGATGATAGAACTAAAAATAGTAGAACCAGGAGAATCTGATTTTACTTCTCCATTAATACTTGTTGAAGTTCCGGGAAAGGATGCAAGGCCCTGTATCGATTACAGAAGGTTAAACAAAGTGACTAGGGCGCAATATTTCCCTTTGCCCAACATAGAAGAACTTATAGAGAAAGTGTCAGCAGCTAAATATATCTCTGTCTTGGATCTTACAAGAGGATATTGGCAAATCCCATTGAGTCCACGAGTGCAAAGATATGCTGCTTTTGTTACAACTTTTGGTACTTTTAGGCCCTTGAGGTTACCTTTTGGTTTGAAAAATGCGCCCTATTACTTCAGTCGACTTATGGCTAACTTATAAGAAACTGTGAAGATTATGTAGTTCCTTACTTGGATGATGTCGCTATATTTTCACAAAGCTGGGGAGATTATCTAAGACACCTAGAAGACATTCTTGATCGTCTAAACTCAGCTAAATTACATATTAAACTGTCGAAATATCAGTTCGCTCAAGCATATGTAAAATATCTTGGACATTTAGTGGGACAAGGACTTAGACAACCGGCAGAATTGAAGGTTCAAGCCATAAAAGATTTCCATACACCTACCACGAACACTCAAGTCAGAACCTTCCTAGGTTTAGCGGGATACTATCGTAGATATATTCCAGAGTTTTCGGTAATTACAGCTCCTCTTACCGATTTATTAAAAGGCAAAATTCGCAAATCGACTGTTGACTGGAATGAAACATGTCAAAAAGCATTTGACGAACTCAAGGAAATTAACCGAAAATCCAGTGTTATACAGTTCTGATTTCACAAAACCTTTTATTGTCCAATGTGAATGACGTGCCTGATTTTTCGGCCTGAAAGGGTGGGGAAAAACCAGTCTTAGGACAAATGGATTGGAATGGAGTACAGATGAATTGCCGGCTTTAGACTTGTAAAAATGAGTGCCTCTGTAACGAATTTAATTAGTAATTTTAAAACATTAGGGATTTCCTTTGTTAACAAGTCTTCATAATCGAAAATAACGTATGGACTTACGAATAGCTGAATATTAGCTTATTTACTTAACACCTTTCCATTGTCTTTCCAGAAAATCAGAAGGTATCTAAGAAAGTCTAGACAAAATAAAAATTTAGAACACCATACCTTGGAGTAACAATTAGAAACCTTATCAAGAAACACTTTCTCATTTCAAAGAATTATTTTTGACTGTAAAGGAAACTGTATTATTAGATACAATCAGGCACCGAAACTAAGGATAATTTTTTTTTACTTATAACCGCATCCAACCATATCCAGTGTTTTGAGTAATTTCTGTTGAAAAATTAATTTAACATGCAACTCTGAAGTGAAATTATTTTCTCTTAAAGCAAGAATGATGTATCATAAGTGTTGCCATACGTCCCGTATGTACGGGAATATCAACGTATTTCACTACTCAGTCCCATATTACTATTTGCCCGTTATTGTCCCATTTTATCCCTAAACTCAACTAGGTTCCCGAATGGGAGGTAATGGAACGTACTGTTGCATATTTACAAATAAGAAGCATAGATAGTGGTGACACTGAGATTCTATTCAACCAGTCTGTATTCCTAAAAGTTTATTTAGATAAAAAAAATATTAGCCAAAACTGCTCAATAACTATGAAATTGAGTATGGAAGAGAAATGGCTGAAGTGTTTTGCAGATACGAAGTATATTGATCAGAGGTCATGTTTAATGAAACGACGCGAATATGTGTATGCCATTCCAAACCAAAATGCAAATGTAGGAAGAACATTTTCCCTAATCTCAACTCAAAGGTAGGAGTGAAGAAAACAGGTTGTCCGTGGAGACAACTGAAGCAATTTTGATTTGTCATTATAATTTTGATATGATTTGCGTCCAGTCTTATAATTCAGTGAGAGAAGAAAATGACATAATTAAGAAAGTAAAATCAACTTTAAAATATGAATGGGCTAAAAAGTATTAGCATTGCATCTTTTTTCATTATTCTACATATTCATTTTATTAGATTGCTTAATCTTTATTGATTTTTATAAGAGTGAAATCAGCCATTATCTGCACGCTTTTTTTCACGTTTTATTTATTTAGCACTTAAACATACCGTATCAGTGTTTGGCAATTATGACAACCCTATGTATAGTATCATTTCGATTTTTTTTTCTTTTTCGCATGGATATAGTTAGGCATGCGACAACAATTTTTTCTCCTGAATTTTATGGCGATAGCATGAAGTTACAGGAATAGTGTTTGCGTACATTTGAAAGCTTGTATTATAGGCTTTTGAATGCCGTTCTTATTAAAGCCGTCTAAATCAAAGAAACTATTAAAAAACATAACATTAATATGTAATTTTTTTTTTATTTCAAATTCATCGAAACAGTTTTTTTAGGTATATAATATTTCACTTGTGCCTTCGAAATAAACAAAATGTTTTAAGACAACTGGAAAGTTTTGTGCCATCAAAAAATCCATTTTTCAATTTTAGCCTCATAAAATAAGGGACATTTCATTTTTTTCCGAAAATATATAATATGCGCAGTTTTGTAATACCGAAGACTCATAAATCAAGATGTAAAAACATAAAAAGGAAGTCAATATGAGAAATATATATTGTTTTACATTTTGTAAAACAATTATACTAAAAACTCTAGGTACTCATATATATGATATCATTATGATATAGACTTAAAACATTCCCTTCGAATCTTCTCAGTCCACGCTGTGATGCATTTCAGCATAGCATGACGAATCGTGGAGCCTTCTTTATCAAAAATAATATGTTTATTGGACGTTTTCCACAGCACAAACATGTAAAACAAACACATACACTTACATCACAAACGATACATCACTGACTTACATGGAATTCATTGTTGAATCCTCTTATCATTTTTCGTTGCTAGGCAACGTTAGCAAAAAGACAAATATATCGTTGCCACACTATTTTTATAACCTTTAGAAAAGAATTAATACCAAACTATTTTTTAATTAATTTCTTTTACAGCCAAGCAATATTTTTAAATTAATTTCTTTTATGACCAAACTATTTTTTTATCTAATTAATTTATTTTCTTTGAATATTTTAATAATTCTACAAATATATATATATTTATTCGTTACGAATATTACAACGCTTTTAATGACGTTAATTTTCGTATGATAACTGATTTTCTCTTTTGTGTTAAAACAACCACAAAATAAACAATGACACATTTTCCCATTCAAAAAGTTTCCACAAATGTAAATCATAGTTTATATACGCAATTTGCCGGATGATTGAGACGTCACGTGACTTGTCTCCATTCTGCAATTATTCTGTAGATTTTAACTTTGTATGAATTTTTCAAATAATAAAAAACTGGCAAATTACCTTCCAAGCCTGACAAAAATCTAAAACAAATGTAAACACGGTCATATAGCATTCTAAGTATACATTAAAAAAATTCTAAGCATTCTGCTCCTCAAATTACACGTAACGACAGCAAACATCTCAGAAGAGCTTTACATTTCTAAGAACAATTAAACTAGAAGAGAGGCTGAAAAGAAAAACAACAGAATCCTTTTATCCATCAAAAAGTACTTAGGAAAAAAAGATGGTTTTAAAACTTCATAAATAAAGAGTAAGAAACGTAAATGGCACCCTGAGGACTAGAAGGAGAAAATCTGCTCGATTAAGACTTGAGGGAAAGAGGAATATTTACTTTCTTCATCAAGTTTAGGATTTTTGAGAAAAATAAACGTGTGTTTTGTTTACACTCAAGGAAATGATTATGGTGTAAAGTGCATCTTTTTTTTGTGTTCCGGAAGATTTTTTAGTTGTAATGATATAGAAATGAGAAAAATATAAAATAAATTCTACTATGGCACATATAAAATTTAATTTAAATCCTTCAGATGTCGATATAAACTGCTCTGATTAAACATTATTGGAAAATTTTAAATTTTCGAGAAAAAAGCTATTTTTTTCCTTGAAATGTAAATCAAAACTGAATCACGTGTTTACTTTGCTGGAGAAAAAAAACGAATTACGCGATTACGTGAAAAAATATAGTATGCTTATAGGATAAATCATCAGTCCTTTTTTTCTTTTTATGTACTTGATGTGTTTGCGAAAAAAGAAGTATCATAAGTATAATCCTTTGTTTTCGTTTTCATGTATTTAATTGTGATCTTCACTGAAACTTCAACAAAAAAAAGAACTTTAATTCCGTTTAATTACATTTGTCTCGTTTTCAAGCTGCGTTAGAGCTATTTTGATACAGACCTCGATATTTTGAGCCTTGGTAAAGTGATAAAGATGACCCTGACCTTTCAATACCCTCTACAAACCACACACCACATCAGTGGGACGACGTTTGACCCTCGAAGGATTTAATATGCACCAGACCAGATTCCACCGTGGTTCATCCGGGTTTCGAACCCGCAAACTTCGATTACAAAGCCGAGACAAAGACATGAGACCTATAAGAGAGGAAAAGCTTGAATGGACAGCAGAGATGTTTTAGTTGGATTCCGTCTCAAAATTTGTGAAATACGAGGATAAATCATTAAGTAAGTCACAAAAGATAAGAAAAAACTAATTTACCATAATAATAACTTGGAAACAATTTTAGTTTTCAACATAATCTCCACCAATGTTGATGCACATATCTCAACTTTTAAACAGCTCCCCAACTCTAGCTGCATAAAATTCTTTGGGTTGCTGTCTCATCCACAGTAGGACTTCGTCATCATCTGCAAGGTGTTTGCCTCTAAGATGTTTTAGTGGACCAAACAGATGAAAATCGCTTGGGGATAAGTTTGGGCTGTAAGGTGGATGCTGTAGCACTGACCAACCAGACTTTTCATCTGTTTGGTCCACTAAAACAACATCTCGGAGGCAAACACTTTGCAGATGATGGCGACGTTCAACACGAAGTCCTACTGTGGATGTGACAGCAACCCAAAGAATTTTATACAGCTAGAGTTGGGGCGCTGTTTAAAAGATGAGATAATTGCATCAAATTGGTGGAGATTATGTTGAAAAATAAAATTGTTTCCAAGTGATTATCATGGTAAATTATTTTTTTTATCTTTTGGGACTTACTTAATGACTTACTCTCGTATAATAATTGCCAACGTTGAAATGTACCCTATAGTTGGGGGAGGGGGTGGAGATGCTCTAAATGACGGAAAAGAATCCTCGGAGGCTTTGTGACGTACCGAAGTCAAGCTTGAACTTCATAAATACTCACAACTAATCTTAAAAGTAAAAAGTGTACTACAAATATAATATCTGAATTAATGTTGAACGTACAGTTTAAACCTTTGGATTACATTAAAGACTTTTGAAAAAAGCTCAGATGGGGTTGCCGTATTCGACATTCATTATTACTTGAAGCAAGTTTCGCTCGAATCGTCCAGTTCGGACTCCATCTTGACAGAACAGCTTGAAAACCCAGAGCGCCCCAATCACATCAGGTGATTTGACCGCTAGTGACTCTCTTAAAAGGCGACCGATGTCTGGGAACGTAATTAAAATACCATTCCCACCTGTTAAGGGCCGCAGTCAGTCGTGCGTGTGGCCGAAAGGTCAAACCTAGGAAATCAAAATTGATCAAGATAAGAAAATACGTTTTATTAACGAAAAAAATAAATTCCGTCTTTACAAGTGGCTAAAAATATTGATGTTCGGCAGCCAGATGGCACGAGAAGTGTAGGAGAGGAGTCGGAATGAAATAACAAGCGTCCTAGGCTTCAACACTGTCAACGGGGGTGAAGTTTAACCTTTTCGACCCGACTCCTACATGATTAAAATTTAACTATCAAAAGTAGTTTAATTTAATGTTGATATACTAAAAGAAGTATATCATGAGTTTAAAGTTTTTCACTTTTCCCGTTTAATGGAAATCTCCTGTGGCAATATGTTCCAATCGTTTAGTCGACAGGGAGTATTCCAGTAAAACATCTGTAAAACTCTCTTTCCTGCCATAAGATTAGCATGTCAGGGAAACACAAAAGGCATTTTCATGTTAATAATTTGAAATTTTAAAATTTTTAGAAGGAGGTCAGAATTCAACAAACATCATTAGAAAGGCGGTGTCATTAAAACTCATACAGAAATCTGAACCCTACATGTTTCCAAAGGTTGAGAAGAGCTATTTAAAGCTTGAAGAACATGTCCTCGTTTTTCCATTAGAATGACGTGTATTATAATGGAAATAAAGGTTGAGTCAAAGATCCATAGACAAACTTTAAAGACACATGAGGAATAAACAGACGTTACATAGTAGCGTGAGATGAAACACACAACGAAGATTCGTAGACTGCGACACTACAGTAACGAAGAGAAGAGGGTTGTTGCACATATAAAGTGTACAATATTGGTGAATATTGCAATATGATTTCACGAGCACACAATAGACATCCTAGTATAACAACAACGTTACACTGTCAACTTAATGTCAAATCACAGTAAGAAAGCGTTTGTAGTACCTGCAATCCTAAAAGTAATTGCTCACATAATTTATCATCCAAAGGAATACAGATCGGGGTAGCTTACAAGCGAGACATTTTCAAAAATTCCTCTCTGTTTGGAGATTCTGCGTATCTGCTGCTATGCCTCTCTTAAAGAGGTCTTCAAGGGACGTTGTCCGCGTTAACTAACTTCCTTATGTATCTCCACATGAAATGATAAAAAAAAATGCCAGAAATCTTGAAAGAGGTATGATGAAAGAGCTCAGAAAACCCATCTCGATGGGTTTGCAGCTCTGAGATAGGTTCACACTGTCTGACTGAAACTTTGATATCTCATCGAGTTAAAATCACATGTTAAAGCAAATGTCTCCTAAGATGGCATTCAAGAACTTCTGGAACACTTTATCCAAGACATTCATGTAGTTTTTTCTGTGTTGTCAGTAGGTATGCATCAAACAAACTTTCTCCGCAATGGCGGCAAACGCGTTGAAGCCCTCTCTATCTCGTTTGTTGAGTTTGATACTCAAGTTCTCTTGTAAAAATGACTTGCCAGTGTATTCTTCACCTGCCCTTTAATACTGTCTGTAGAATTTTGACTCACGGTGTATATATATCTAGAAATATTTTCAAGTAAAGTGAAACTTTTCTGTTGTATTAAAAGCGTTGCAATAGGGTTACTCTTTACTATCTACCTATTGCAATTTGCCATACAAAATTATTAAAATTATACACCTGCTTTGTTTTCTTATACAACAAATTACGTGTAATGAACAGTTTTATTAAAAGTAATGAAGGCGTCACAATGAATTGAGCTTCCTATATTCAACAAAATAAAACAAATTAGAATTTGGTATACTACAATTTGCCACAGGAATGGTGCTGGTTTCCATAGCAATCCAAAATTCCTGAAACTCGCCAGGGGTTGAGAAATTAATAACAGTCAGATAACAATTAGTAAATGAAGTTAAATGACATTTATATTGTATATTTTTAGTATACACCGAAACTTTATTTATTGAAAAACACCTTTGACTGAACTTCATGTCCGAAATATGCAAATTATAAGCTTGTTACTTAATTTTTATTTATTACTTACTAATAATAAACTAATACAATTTGGAAGCTCTTATTTTAAGAATCCTACGTGTCTATTATCTATTAAATCTTAAGACTGAGAAAATATCAATAAAAATAATATTTTTAAGTCAGACACCAATAACATTTCTCATATCAGATACTGAAATAGAATGATGTCTTGATTTTCTGTCTAAAATAAAACAGTACCTGTTTAATTTTAAAGCAGCAGTTTTCTGTCGATTCCAGATTCATTACAGATCTTATATTTATACCTAGCATTTATGAGTTAAATGTCTTTTTAGATAACAATTGCTTGTTATAAATTTAATTGCAGGCGCAGCTGTTCATTGTTTACACTAAGGAAAATTGGATTTTGGTTATCTTTTTCCTGCTTTGCTTTGTGTACGCTTACTGCTCCAGATTCCCATATCTCAAATCAGTTGATTCAGCAAGTGAAACATAATAACACATTCCATCTATGCTTTTCCCACTAGTTTCAAACGCTGTTTTGATTTTTTTTTTACTTTCTCGTATACGAAGTGTATAAAGAGAAAGTACTGTAATCGTCAAAATATTCGATCTCCACGTTTTAGACCTCCCCGAGTCCGAAAAACACTATATTGGAATTGAGTCTGTCTGTGTGTCTGTGAACACCATTATTCAAAAACGGTTAGAGCTAGAGGGACGAAATTTGGTTTATGGGCATCACACAAAATTATTAGATTTGTATCAAATTTTTGAAGAAATCTGTCTACGAGATATCAGTCTGTCTGTCCGTGTTCATATGAACACAATAACTCGAAAACTTAAATAGCTAGATAGATAAAATTTAGTACACAGTTTTGTCATTAGGAATGTAGGGCCGTATAAAAATTTTAGACCAACTCAGTCAACGCGTTGACTGTCTGTATGATCGCATACTTGTGCACACGATAACTCCTAAACACTATGACTTAAATAAATGAAATCTGTTTTACGGTCTTCTAACCTTAATTGTAGATCTGTGTCCAATTTTGGCATCAATCGGTTGAAGTAAAGGTGTTGAAATTGCATATTCGGGTTCTTCACCATTCTACGATGCAAATAAAAGGCGCCATCGCTTTCCGGGTTTTTCCCCACCTGTGCAAGGAAATGGTGCGTGTTACTGCCTCTTGGAGTACTTTTTCCCCACCCGTATTTGGGCGTATGCGAGAAGGTTTAGGGGTGACCACTCCTGCTTTTTTTTAAATCAAGGTAAGACTAGGTAATCTTAAATCAGTAAAGTATATAATCTTATATATATCCAACTAAATTAGCAGTTTCCATTTTTAAAAACTTTTTTTGCTATAAAACCAGAAACCAATAATGCATCGAAACTTCAGAAATGGTATTAGAAAATTTTTCATCCTTATACATATTTTGAAATAGTTAATGCACTTTATACGTAATGCCATGGTTCTAGTTTTAATGAAGAATACTATTTTCGAAGATTTATATAATCATTTTTTGAATTTCTAGAATCATCAATTGAATTTTTATCAGGAGGTCAAAAAGTCACAGCTTTTTTGGGCAAACCCTTGAATAGGTTGGCTTCATTTAAAAAGAAATAATTCCTTGACACACACGATCTTTCTAATGCACCGGTCCTAATTAAAACAGTAGAATGTAAAGTAGATGCAACGGCATGAATCTATTACTTTCAGCAGTTCATAGAAAAAGAATCATTTTGTTTATTGAGCTATCATCAAAAAAAGAACAAAATGAGAAAAATAAGGAAAGAAAGCGTGCCTTCACACTTGTGGTATAATTAATGAAGGTTTTCGAGAATGTTTTCAAGTTTCCAGACTACTCTATCATGAGGATCATAAAGCATAAAAAACAAAAACAAAAAAACACTTATTATTTTCTGAAAATATTCTCAGGTGATAAAACTTGAGCTTTTAATGAACAATTTTTTTTATTAAATTTATTTATATACATTATTTTTACCGCAAGCAAGGGTGAATATAAAAAAACTCTTAATAAATAGTGTAAAAGAATTGGATTCATCTTTATTCAAAGTTATTTAGTTTAAGTTATTTTACAATTTGAATAGAATCCTTGCTTCTTCCTTAACACTTTTGTGTAAAATTTTTTGTATTTTGAGAATGTCTGTTTTCAGGAATTCTGATTCACATTTTTGCAATAATAATATAAGAAATTGTTGTGGTTAAAAGAAACTGAAATGTTTTTTTTAAGTTTAGCAATTACAAATGTTTGGAAACAACAATAGATATTATTCATTGAGTTTTTAAAGGAATTAACCCATTAACACCCAAATTAATTTAAAGCATAGATTTCAATAAACTTCTATTAAATCACGTTTAAAACACCAAGACTAAGTTCACTGTGAAGTAAAAATTAAAATCGGAGAAAAAAATGTTCTTTTTGATTTTCATTTTTTTTTAATTGTTTGTAAAAACATTTAAAAATCGGCAAAAAATCACTGAAAAATTTTTTTTAACATTAATATTAAAGATTTTTCAAATACAGTTAAAATATCAAAATATAAAAATCACTTTCTCATTCCTTCATTACCTCAAAAATAAGGCAAATGAAAAATCAAAAAAATTTAAAATGACGTCACTTTGATTTCAAAATCTGGCTAAATGGTGGTATATACCTGCTGAAAACTGTTTAGGAGTTTGGTAATACCTATTTACTTCATAGGCAAATCAAAAAAGAAACAACGGAATGCATTCGGTTCAGCCACGAAAGTGAAATGTAACTGTCCTATAAATAGAAAATTGGGAGTTAATGGGTTAAGCCTGAGGTATTTTTTAATTCATCATCGTAATTTACACATACATAATAAAACCTATACCTTTACACGTCGTAAAAAAACCTATAAGCTTTTTATTGCACTACTATTTGGCCTCTTTACGTTAGCTGTTTTTGGTGCCGTGAAACTCTCACAACCACCGTAAAACAAAAAAAGACAGGAGGCTTCCTTTTCAAACAGCCGCTGATGTCAAAGGCGTAGGACCACTTTACTCGCGTGACTCTTTTGTTTCTCGAAGTTTCTCAGTTTAAGTAAGTTTTTGTAACTTCTGTTGTTACCCTTTATCTCTAAAATAAGACATTAGTTATGTTTTTAACATATGTAGTTACCGAGATATAGAGAATCTCCCATAGAAGGTTTTTTGTGGCGTTTTGGTGTTTGTTCCTTCCTGAGACCCCAACGGGAGGAACGTAGTCCTACGTTAAAAAGAAGAAATCCAGGGTTTTATATATTGAACAAACTGTGAGGTAAGGTCAAAGAAATGGAATGAACGGCTACGGGCTGAAACTTCGTCTTCACCCAACTGGAAAGCGTTGCTAATAGAGGTTTATATCAAACCGTAAACCCTGCTAAAGATAGTCGAGGTTTGCTAAGCGCTTACCAGCAGAGAAACTAAGTAAAGTCAACTGTCATCATGTGACGTGTTTATAAAGACAATATAAATAAATTGAAAATAATTATTCAGATTAAAAGTTCTTACCAGTTTGACTGCTGTTATGTTATCAAAATGTGAAAGAGCAAATCGTGAACGGCTCGATAGCGCACAGCCGATAATCGCAACGAAATCGTATCTCCAGGTGATCATCAGGCCATGCCGGAGACCAAACTCTGCGACCTTTGAACAACCTTGCCTTGCACTTTAAATAGTTGCAAACGCTTTTTTTCTCATCATCGTTTTTTTCTCATCATTTCTTTTTTTCTCGAACATCGGGTCAATCTAGTCATCTCTACTAATAATAAAGGAGAATGTGTGTCTGTGTGTTGGCGCTCTACAGGGAAGACCTCTAGACCTAGAACTACGAAATTTGGTACAAACATACTTTGAAGGGTGGGAATGTGCACCTCGAAGCCGTTTATTTGAAATTTTAATTAGAATTTAATTAATTAAAAATTAAATGAAATTTTGGCGTTTTTCCTTAATAACTTCCAAAAGTATAACAGCACAAAAATCATTTTATACCCTCTGAAAGTGCAAGAAATTAACTTTTCAATTATATCAATTAAGTTGCCATACGATTTTTCCTCTAATTTTAATAAATTAGTAAAAATATTTTTGGCATAATTTAGAAACATACTTTCCATTGTTTCATCGCAATTCAAACCGTTTTCATTGTTAAAACAAATATTTATTTAAGTTTCTCTTCCATTATTGAAAGATAAGGTGATATCTTATGCTTAATGCTATGTTTTAATCAGCATATTTTCATCCAGCTAATATGCTGCTGGAAGTAAAATATTTCGAGCCATTTTAAAGTTAAAATCAAATGCATATTTTGCGAGAGGAATAAGAGACTGAAGTTGATGCCGACAACATGTAATTGGATGTTACATGACACAGACAGTCACTTGATTTCATTAGGAACCATCGTACAGACATGTAGCAGAACAGGAGGAGCAAGACTGCTGAAAGAACATGGGTTAAATGTCTCTCACAATTGAAACTGAATTTTTAAGGAAACCATGAATATTAAATTATGCATAAGAGATTCAATTAAAATTATATTTTCGACGAACAAGCTGCTCGCCGAAGGTGGCTAGTATATAAAAAACGCGAATTAAAGTTAGGAATATAAATCGCAGATGATCATAGATGTTCTTCTCAAATAAAATTGACGTTCCTGGTGCTAACTGGCTCAGTTTAGTTGCATAAGCGTTCCCTTTCCGAGCTATTTGGAGACAAATTTAGGAATTTTAAATCGTTATCAGTTGACAAGGGCGACACTTGGTACGATAATTCACCTGGGAACTTCAAAAACACACAAGCAGGAAAACGCTGTCATTAAACGTGCATTGGAACGCGAATATGGCAGATATTTGTTAGAATTAAATCTCGAACTCGCAACCTTCTGGTGTCACTAGGTCAATGAGGTCTATTGTCACAAGAAAAATTGAAGAGCTTTAAATCTGAAAAATGCACATATTAACCTTTTTAGCAGTTCTTTTGGCACAAGAAAAATTGAAGAGTTTTAAATCTGAAGAATTTACATATTAAGCTTTTTAGCAGTTCTTTTGACAACAATTAAGTATTCCGAATTCCTACGTCAGCTGGCTATGACGTATTTTATGTCAAAGCAAGTTTATATAAGCTCTACTTTGTTTTACAATGGCTATCTCTGTTCTGCTATGTTGTTTACTGAGCAGCCAAGTCATGTGTCAGACAGCTTGTGTAGCCGTGGTAAGATATTATTTCTTAGCGGACAAGCCGTCCTACTTACCTTCTTTACTTATTTAATTATGACTTTCAAGAAAGAAATTTGGAAAGTTCGTACGTCTCTTATTTGAACAGCACCGAACATGTTCTTACGTTACATCTGTAGCATGATTCTTTATAAGTTACTGCCCTTAGTTTCCAAGTTTGAATCAGTGGGAGTGTTCTCTCATCGACTTTCTTGTGACATTCACGGACCACCGTGTTCTAGTGGTAAGGTCTCAGCCTCGGGGCCGGACGGCTCCAGGTTCGAAATCTGATTCCACTGAAGTTCCGCCGAGTATGCTTGTCAGGTGCACGTTAAATCTCATTCTTCTGGGCCAAACGTGTACTTCCGTTAGTCTGGAGCGGAAGTATGGAGAGGGGGTGCCAGCTCTGGTGTTGTCCTCGTCATCTGATCGCGGCTCAAAATTATGAGGTACATCCTAAAATACCCTCGAGTTTCTGAGCGCACAATTATTTTGCACTTTTAGCTATCAGGTTAGAAAACTTAGCTTTAAAGTAAATGGATCGATCTTTTTTGCATTTAATTATATCTCTGAAATCTTAAGAACACTTTATCCATGATTCTTTAAGAAAATGTACATATAAATACGAGCTATCCGCTTTTGAACTGAACATGATAAACGTAAAAAGACGTTTGCGCCGCTCAGAGGGTTAAAAACAAGACGTAAACTAAAGTAAACTGTATACGTACGGTGTATACGTATATGGTGAATTACCTGGAAAGCTTCGTAGTAACGTGTAGAGAATTTGGATCTCTTCCCTTTAGCCAGCTAAGTCTAATATGTGACACAAATTTACAAAGCTGATATCATGACAGCATACAAAATTACATTTATCTAGAATATATACCCTAGAATTGACAAACAGTCAAACCTTTGATGAATTGGATTCAAAATTCGATACACATTTACAATTAGTGATGAAACTGTTTGTCAAATTTCATCCATCTAGCTCGTTGAGAATTCGAGTTCTTGTATTTACAGACAAACGAAATTGGAGAATCATTAACATCTCGAGGTCGATTTTTTTGAGGATTATAATAATTCCTCTGTCTATATTTCGAATAGAAGAAAGTGAAAAACAACAAACAATATCGTTGAGGAGTGAAGAACTTACTGAATAAAATAAATTTAATAAGAACAGCTCAAACACACTTTAATTGGCATGCATATATTTGCAGTAGAAATATTTTATCTTAATAATTTCTCCTTTTCCGTCTTTAATTTATAATTCATTATTATAAATATTATGGAACCGTGAAATCAATATTTTTTTTCAAATTCCCTTCCAGATTGCACCGCTGGTATAGAATCAAAAGTTAATTAAATGATTCAAATGACTGATAATTAAGTTCTGAAAGTATTGTAAAAACGTATTGTCATCGAGAATACATAAATGTACAATTTTTTAAAATTCTAGCGCATGAAGAAGTGAGCGAAAAATCGATTTCAAAATTCTATTTTTACAAACACGAAACAAATAAAAAAGTGCATAAAAACACAAAAAACAGATTTTTAAATCAATAAACTAATTTTCAATATCTACAAAAGCATTTCGTGTAGTATTTTTGCATTATAATATTTATATCTGGCATCAACGAATGCTTTTGGTGTGTTTTGAAAAATTTACTTTAAATTAACCAAATGCTGTGGAAACAATTTCAACAATATAAACACCGGCCGTTGGAATTCAAAAATAAAAAAAACTTTCACAAGAACTTATGGTATATTCTATGTGACTTATTTTTTATTAGAAGTATTCTATTGGTTATTTTCAACAACCAATGAATACTGTGAAACCCATTTCAACAATATAAACACCGCCCGTTGAAAATAAAAAAAACTTTCATAAGAAATTTATGGTATATGCTATATGTCTTATTTTTTATTAGAACTATTCTATTGGATCTTTTCAACAACCTACTCCTTTCTAGAATAATTATTCCATAAATATCAGCTAGAAGGTAATTTATCTTCTGTAGTTGCTTCAGTATGACAAGTAATGCTGTCTTGAGAGAGACAAAATTCGACATCTTTCATAATATACCATAAAAAAATGTGCTTTCTTGACGTAATATAATTATAAACATGATGTGATCCACGTCGCCTGAAAATGACAGCTGCTATCCCAATCATCTTTGAAGCTTTGTGTTTAAACTTTTTCATCAAGATGTCGATGGCAGAATGGTGCATGAATATATTTTCTTGAAAGCACCTTAATTGAGGAATCAACGGTATCACGATATTCTCTAATACATCTTAGCAATGTTTTCTGATCTAGAACTAATACGTACTGAACGAAACTGCGATCCAAAGCAACAGAAAAAAAATCGTTCTCATAATAAACTGCCAGGAAGTTGTTTGCAGAGGTTTTTGAATAAATATGTACCCAATTATCATGAAATAATACAGAATTCAAAGAAATTTATTCTGATAATTTATTATGTTTCTATCATTTTTAAGTTTATAATTTTTCTTTCATCCTTTTTCACTAATAGCCACTGAGATTTTCTGATAAAAAAATGACAACACTCGTTTTAAAGTGTTTAAAGTACTTGATGTACTACTACTTATTTACTACAACTCAATTTTATATTCAGAAAGCTTAAGGAAAAATAGTATTTCTTCATACTGAATGAATTTTCTACCTGAATTTCTTCTGTCATAAGAAAAAAAGATTCTAAAGTTTTTATCTAAGTCTATAAAAAAACGGAATACTTAACGTACTTGGCAAGTACTCTTTCTCATAAATTAATCTAAACTCTCAAGTATGAAAGTCATAATAATATTCTTGTATGTCTTCTCCCCTCACATTGGAATGGAAGAGAATATACTAAAACTTTTAGTGATTCTTGAATTGGAGAAACTTTTATCACCTAAAATTCGTTTTCCAAAGTGATTAATGAATTGTAAACAAAGGAACTACTGATCTTTTCTAAATGCCAAGACTACCACTTTTGGAGGATTTTACTCCGGAAAGAGGTGACAGGCAATGAGTAAGATGAGAGCATTTTCGGAGTTCTTTGTTAGATCACGCTAAATGAAATGTAAACATTCCCCCCTCCATTTTTCACTTCACCGCTGTTTTGGTGAAATCAACTCCGCTTAGCGCATGCGCAAAAAGCGCGAAGGGTTTCGGAATCCGAGAATCATCTATACTTTATACTAAGATAATTTTATAATACTTATAACAGCCGAAACAGTAAAAAGTAGCTTCTTTAGTCTGAATATAAAACCGCAGATGACCTATGTATTGTTTTTATTTGAATAATCAAACGATGGACTCAATTCTTACTGACGTGATACACATCAAATGCTCACCGCCAATTTCATTTTAACATCCGTTGCCCTTCTGACAAAAGTGAAAGGGAGATGACGTCACACCACAACCTAACACAACGTGCAGTTACATTTTGCATGGCATGTGTAATAAATAACATTACCATTTGACTGCGACATAGCATAAACTGCAAAACCATTTGCATCAGCAGTTTTAAGACTATTTTTGATAATTTACATCAAAGATTTGATTTTTAAAAATAGGGTTTACTACTTATTCAATCCCTTCTAGATTGCATAAAGAGGCATTTGAAGCTAGTCTAGTGGGAGTCCTAGGATGAAAAACCTAATATATTATATTATTAATGAGGTATTAATTTCCTAAAATATAGAGATATACTACAACTCATATGGGCAACTAATATATGAGATGACTATTATGGTAAAGTCTTCCAGGCTTTAGTTGGAAATTTATTTTTGAGTGCTACTTGTAGTACTTATCCCCACCACTAGTGTCCTAGAAAGTTAAGGGGTAGCATGAATGAGGAGTATGAATAGTTAGACGAAGGTTATAGGTTCTATCCTCTGACTGCACTCTTCACCAGCATTATTCAAAGACCGATAGACCTCTGTTTTTTCGGCATGAAGTTACTCGCTGTGGGCTGGCTGCTGGAGTTTTTCTTGGTTTTCCTCCAAACAAAGCACAATTGAGGACCATTTTCCATGAACTTTGCCCAGGAAGGAAACTTATCTTCATATACAGGGTGTTGCCGAATTCGACCGGCAAATTCAGAGGGGTGATAGTAGGCATCAAGAGGATGAAAAATTACCATGGAACATAGGGTCTCAAACGACGTTTAGTCGGTGAAAATAGCAAAAATATAGGATGTCCGAGAATTGTTGGAAACTGTTAAAAAATTAATAAAAAAAAACTAATAATGTTTCAACGAATTTTTTTAAATAAAAGCGCATTTTTAAACATTTTTTTCAGATAGGTAGGCCGTTCAGATAGGTAGCATACCGATCAGCAGAAGCCAATCTGTTTTTCTGATGCCTTCTTTAGTTTTTCTTGAATATCTCGAAAACTCTTCAGTCACTACATGTGAATTAACAAATTAAAGAGCGTAAAATTCCCTACAATTTCATGCTTTTATTTTTCTTTCAGTTTTAATATTTTTGCAGATATTGGCTGTAAACTAATTTTTGATTTTCAGTAATTTACGACCCCCTGGACCACGAAAACGGCGTGTTACGTATTTGAAGAAAAATGTTTAAAAATGCGCTATCATTTTTTAAAAATTCTTAGTTGAAACATTATTAGTTTTTTTTTATTAATCTTTTAACAGTGTCCAACAATTCTCGGACACCCTGTATTTTTGCGATTTTCATCGACTAAACGTCGTTTGCGACCCTATGTTCTATGGTAATTTTTCATCCTCTTGATGCCTACTATAACCCCTCTGAATTTGTCGGTCGAATTCTGGAACACCCTATATAGAAGCTCAAGATCGCTACACCAAAAGAATATGTCTCACTTTCCTTTCATCATCAGGGCCGGTTTAAAAAATAGGCAAAGTAGGCAACTGCCTAAGGGCCCTGCAACTTTGGGGGCCCCAAAGCCTCGAGGATGTTTTTTTTGCTGTATTTTCAGGGTGTTTTCAAATTCGCTTGCTGATCAGTATGGTTTAATTGCTTGTTTATTTTTTCAATTGGCTGACTGACTCACAATCCGTGTCAATAGTCCTGCAAACTTTGTGTATGAGCATTTAGGATGTGATGAAAAAGTTTTGAAAGTTTTGGTCATTTTGTTTAAAATTACTTTAAATTTTCAAATTTTTTTACGCGAGATACAGAAACCTGGAAGAGATACACAGTTAAATGCTTTGTTATTTCAGTTTGCCATAATATTTGTTACTTAAAAAACACTTATATAGATTTTGAATCAAAATCAACAAAAAAAGCTTGATTTGGAAGTTTGAAAGTATAAAAGAGGGCCCCGAATCTTGCATTGCCTAAGGGCCCATACGGATCTTAATCCGACCCTGTTCATCATGACACTCTTTGAATAATGGACTTGGTTATGGATGCTAGACCAAGTAAGACTAGAACCCTCACCATCACTAATATAGAGGAAGTCGGGTAAAATGGTGACCTTAAACTTTGGAGATTTTTCCTGACCTCAATATTCGTTACAGGAGGATTATTGTTTCGGCAAAATCTTCTTCAACTCTTTATTTTAAAGTGATATTTTTATTTTCAAATTTGAAACCCCAAAATTTCATTTTAGAAAAAAAAAGTTAGAACGGTGTCGAGTAAGATGACGAACAGAGATAAAAATTTAATTCAACATTCAATACGCTATCAAAAAACTATTTAAAGCTGTTGAGATCACCTCTTTATCATAACAAATTACACATAACAGAAAACAAACATAATCGGATTAAAGTAGCAGCACAAAGCAAATAAAATATTACCAATCGAAATTTGAAATTCAAATCTTAAAAAATGAAATAAATTACAAAAATTGCATAGCAATGGGCTTGGATTTTGTCCCAGTCAGTACAGGTGGAATGGGTCCAGAGCTTACACATAAAACATTGGAATCCCAATTCCGTTTCTCCTTGCTCACTGCAAATGATGAATTCTTCATTATTGAGGTCCTCTGGATCCAGATTCTCATCAGCTCCAACGTAAGGAAATTCAAATGAATGAATGAATTGAGACTCCGAACATTACAAGTCGAGGTGTTACTTAGCTACATTCTTCTTTTATGTAGAATATTTAGCAGATTTGTTGCGTTTAGTCTTATTAACTTAAGCTTTCTCCAACTGGCACAGTTTTCATTTATCTTATTTTTCCTCTATCTCCCTTTTTAATAAGATGCTCATTTTTCACTGGAGTGCCAGTGAGTTGCAGGAAGGGCAAGTGGCAGTCAGGTAGTACGACGAGCTCATAAATTAACGCGAAGGGGTTCGTCATCTTACCCTCCACCTAATTCGTCATCGTACCCAACTTCGCCTTTTTATTTAAAAACATGGAAGGATATCAGCTCATCAGAAAAATTAAAATAATGCATCATTGAAAACGTTTTGATTAGATCCTTACGAATATAGAATGTAAAAATGAAAAATATTTACTCCGTGAACGCAATCCCTTACCAAGCAACAACCAAAAGTTGCGTAGGAACAACTCAGAAACACATTACCGCGTACTGTGAATCACACTAATAACGGGGTGGAATCTTTTGGAGTGACACGGGTAGCTGGTCGCGGTGGGTCTCAGATGATGCAGAATCGGGCCATTCATCTTGGGAAATTTTCGAGAGAAATCCATTTCGTCATCTTACGTTCTTTGTCGTCTTACCCGACTTTCCCCTACTTAACGTATAATAAATCGTATTTGTATGAGATAAAAACTAATTTCAAGCAAGTATAAGTTAAACTCAATCTTAAGTTAACTATACATTATCAAAGAGAAATGGGATGTTCCTGCAACATTTTTCACCAAAAAAAGTTTTAAAGCTTTTAAGAAATTCTATTACTTACAATTAAATCTTTGCACTCTTTAAGATATTTACAACACCAAGATGTTCAAGCTTCGAACGCAGGGCCGTACCGAAGGGGTGACGAGTTTTAGAGTTTATTGCATAAAAAAACCTAATGCAACTATTCTACACCAAATTCATTTATCTCCTTGATTTTACTTGTTTTGATAATTGTAATTGATTGAACCATAAAATTTTACTTTACAATAATTTATACAAAGATGAATGTTATTTCCCTTTTTAAAAAGTCGTCATTTTTGTTTGACATTGATGAAATTTGGCGCATATGCTTTCTTCAAAACAAGAGTAGAATCACTATCAACTTTTCAAATCTCAAAAGATAATTAAAATTTCAGTTAGTAAAAAAGTAAGCAAGATTTTGCAGTTTTTTCGCCGTATTTTTCAAAAATATCATCTCAAAAAATGACTTTTTACGTCATTTTAAAATTCAAAAAATATCTTTTTAATGATATCAACTTAATAACTGCACAATTTTTTTCTTCTTATTTAAAGAAATTTAAAAAATGTATGATTTGCAACAATACTCTTCAATTTTAAAATGACAAACTAATTTCTTTATTTAATCACATTATCACTAATTTCCTCATTTTTATATAACGCATA
>BGPR01000113.1:921439-937331 GCA_013235015.1 Araneus ventricosus
TCACTAATTTCCTCATTTTTATATAACGCATATTTAATCACATTATCGCTAATATCCTTATTTAAATATAAAATCGTATATTTAATCACATGATCCCAGGATGGCGAAGTTCACGGATGAGAAACTGCCGGATAAGTAAGCAGGTTCTCGCTCTCTTGGTACCTCGTTAAAATGGGGGGTCGTCCCATGTGCCGCTCGTAATGGGAGCTATTATGCGGGGACCACAGTGCCCGAGGAAGTCATGGCGACTGGTCGTTCAATGTTGACCCGGGTGCCAAGGCAGGACGGGGAGATATCTTTTGGTGATATTTAATCGCGTGATCTTTAACCATTGTTAACATTATGGTGAACACGATTTGCTCTCTTTGATACATTTAATTACTCTAGATCCAAAAGAGATTTTGACTTACCCGCAGTTTTTTGTTAAACACTTCATGAAATATATTTTTCAACTCAAGCTCATTAAATAAAGTTATTTTTATTTCATTTGGTAAGTTTTATACAGTGAAATATTTTCTTTTTTGCCACTAATGATAATTTTTCCTCTCCTTAATTATAATGAGATAATAGACACAAGCGTTTTGTTTTTTCTTTTGCTATCGAATTAGAGATTCTTAGTTTCATTTTAATTTCACAATTATTGCAATTCAGGTTTCTGTTTTTTTGACATCTTGACTGAGAAACAAATGGAAATGAACTTTTATTATCTTCACAAATTTCATTATTTGGAAAATTCTGGTAGATATCTTTTTTATATATATAAATTGTATTGTTAGCATTTTTCTTGAAACTATTTTTGGAAATTTAATCTCTACTTCAGGAATATTTCTTTTAGTTTTTCAGATCATCATATTATTCTTTAATTCGATATATAATAAGACGTTTAGATATTTTACAACTTTCCCATCTGTTATTTTTTTTGCTGTTCAGCAAAACGACAGCTTGACCCTGCGCAGATGTTTAGCTCAATACGATTAACACTAAAATATTTTATTTCGAAAGCAGGGAGAGGAAAAAAGTTAAATTAATTTCACATATATTTCAATTTTCATTAAATTCGCATTTTTCAATCTTCAGAACAATAAAGGTAAAATTTTAAATAGCTATGTATTCCGTATTAATTGTTTAACAACCAGAATATTCATAGCGAACAAGCTGGTCTCCAAAGGCAGATAGTTAGAAATATATTAAAATTATAAACAAAGTTACTATAAGCAGAATAATGGTTCACAAAGTAAACTTGCTGATGTGGCAGATGAAAACAGGTTCATAGATGATAATATGCCCATATCCTGAATTAAGTGTTAACTGAAATAAAATGTTGTGTCGTTGCAGTTTCTTTTTTGAATTTTCTCCAGAATTTAGCAACTTTTGTAAGAACTTTACTTTCAGTTTGGCTTTGAAAATATCCAAAATAACAGTATGCGCCTCATACACCCAGCAAAAAATTAATTAAAATTGAATCAAAAAATTGTATTTATATCTTACCTACTTTTCCAATAATTTGTAGATTAGAGTTGCTGAATTTGAACTAGCTCCTGGAATGGATTGGTATCAAAACTTAAATTCTATTAAATATTTGGGCCTTAAAATATACAAATTAGGTTGTAAAGACATAAATGTAGTATATGAAATTATTTTTGAGGAAAAACTTAGTGATTACAGTTAGAGAACATCAATTAAATATTTTAACAAACGACTAACAACCCTTACGCTGTTTTAAAAAGAAGTAGTAAAATATGTTATTATATCCTCAGATAAGAAAACTGCAACTTACGACAGTAATTTTATTAAAACAGTTTAAAGGTAAGTTAGAGGGAATTTTTTAATAAGGTTAGAGGGAAGTTGCTTAAATTGGAACACAAACAGTTACCTAAATTGGACTGTTTAAATCAAATGACTACAATCTAAAACTAGAGGAATAGCTCAGAAAGTTGCAATCTGTTGCAGTCATCATAAATTGGAAGTGAAACAAGCCAAAGCAAATAACGACACAAGCGCAACTGCATACAATAAAGTAGAATAGTCTTAGTAGTCTAGAATATTCTTATATTTTGTGTTTTCCGCGATTACTAAAATCACTTTTGAGTACCTGTAACTTATCCCCCGCGTACCCCCAGGGGTACGCGTAACACAGGTTGGGAAACTCTGATCTAGAAAAAGTCATTTGATATTAATAAAAATTGAATTCAGCTCATATATAGGTACTTAACTCTTAATTTCAGCCCTAATTTCTTTTATTTCTAATTATTAATTTATGTACTATACATAATGCGAAGCAAATAAATTCTCTTCTTTATTATGCATAACAAAAAAGCCAATGTTAAATAAGCAATAAGATATAGATTTTGTTTTATTTTCTGTCTTTTAGAAAATATGTATAATTTGTAATTTGTTTGATGATACATTTTTTTTTGTTGTGTGCAGTATTTTTCATGAATATAGTTCATTAAAGTATTTTTTTAAGAATACGTAATTTTTATTAAACCTATTTAATAAATCATAAATATGCAAAATTTGTGTATAAAAATATTAACAGGAATGTAGTTTTTTCCGGCTTGGGGTTTTATGGAAGGGATGAACAATTAATGAAAATGTGTCACGTAACGGGGGGCGGGGCGCAGCCTTTGTCAGTTCTGCCAAGGGTGCCGGATCACCTCGGTACGGCCCTGTTCGAACGTTTTGCAATTTCTGAATCTATGCATTGCTTAGGGCTTGTGAAATCTTCTTCTTAAGCGCTGCTTAATATTTAATAAAGATTATAAAGTCGAAAATATTTTATCACCTTAATTCTTTCAAAGAGCAAAATGAAAGTCTTAACACCAACAAATAAAAAAACAAACACCTTCGAAGAGTTCTAATTTAGCCCCTTAAATTGAGCAATCAATGAACACAGAAAAAGTACCATTACTTCACTTCCTTTCTAAGATGAATGATCTGACAATGGGACACAAAATCGTTGCTCGAGAAAAATAAAAAGATCATTATTAAGTCTTACTAAGAAATTCCATTGAGTAAGAAAAAATAAAGCCATTAATGAAAAAAATGAACAAAGTGGAAGTGACTGAGTATCCGCATAGAATTAGAATAATTATCCAACCGCCTGTATTTAAGTTGGAATTCTTTGGTTAAGTTTTTCCTTTTATCTAGAATGCATGCAAACTTCGTTTGTTCCATTAAGACGTCTGCCTTTCTTCTCATTCTTCTTCTTTTCCATAATTTCTTGTGAAAGGAAGAGTTAGCACTGTTTGAGTATCTTCTATTCTGTTCTCTAATTTATCGGACGTTCTTGATGATAAAGAAATAGCTTTTTTCCTCTTTCCACTTCTGCGTTCTATGGAAAACACATCTCGAGAAAATAAAAATTAATGGAACAACTCTCACGAGAAATTAAAGAACAACTGGAAGAGAAGGTTGAGCTGAAGATTTGATTATGCAGCAGTCTTTTAACACATGGGACGGAGAATTCAGCGAATCTTATTAAAAGACAGATAACTATCATTTACATAGCAAATGAAAAGGCTTCAAAATTTTAAAATAATGTAATTTTTTTTAATTAACTGAAAATTTAGTTGAGGTAAAATTCCTTGAAAAATGTAAATTAATTTCTTAAATTTGCTAATTTATCTTTAAAATATCATAACAAACCTGCTATCCAGTATAAGACCATAACGCATCAAACTTTAATGTCAGCTCCCCGTATTCAAAGGTAGGGTCTGCTTTTCCTTCAAAACAGGACCCATTACAACGCGCCTCATGCTTCTTGCAATAGCCATCGGAAAACCCGTTACCCAGTTCCTCTCCCTCCCTCTAGTCCGGAACCTATGACTTAGATACAGTACCTATAGCTTCTTATCCTCTTATTAAATTTAGTCCATGGACGAGATTTTGCACTTGAATATAAGACAGCGTTCGCTTTGTAAGGAAAATGCATAGTTTTGCCAGTGCGTAAGTAGGGGTGGACAAGTTCGAGCGGCTATCTTCGGAGATGCTACGAAGACAATATTTTTGCAATATTTCAAGTTCATAAGGTCAGGAGTGACGAATGACGATGAGAATAAGAATTATATCCCTGGCCCTTTCCCCTTTGAAACGACACTGAGTTTCTGAGATATTCTATGCAATGTTTTGACAAACTTTATTCTGAAATGCAAGTGGTAACTTGAACGAGACCTTAACTGGCTTCCTATTCTCCAAGCTATTGCTTCGTATTAGTTTGAAATCCTTTAAACTTCCACTTGTTTTAGACAAATTCATTAAAATCGTTAATCGCATAAATCCAAACGGTGAGCCTTCGTTTCACTTGAAACTCCAGTCAATGACCCGCGATTACGAAGTGAACAAAACTTAAGGCTATGTCTCATTAAAATTAATAATTGACTTTAATGTCATTGCGCCCAAAGCTTAAGAGCTGAGTATCTTGTTCCGAATTAGTTTAGGACTGATTAATTAAACATCCGTCTCTTTAGATCTACATTTAAGAGTTATTACCTACTGTTTATAATAGTTATTGTAATCAACTCGACTGCACCGTGAAGCTTATGCTTCCTTGAGTATTTGAATTCAAAATGAATGAATTTAAGCACTACTGTAAACTAAGAGTTAAGTAATTGTGGAAAAGACTATTGAATTACTCATCCTCACTCCCTCTCACAAATTTCAATGAATCAGCGACCGTTTCAATGTGTGAAGAACGTAAAATTGATAAAGGTTGGAACAAATTCATTAAGGGGACATACGACTCCTAAGCCTCGAAAAAATGAGGTGGAAACTGTCAAATTCGATACATTATATCTCTGAAACAATGCAATTCACATACTCACTTTTTTTCCTAGAAAAATATCTGTTCTTTCTCTTATGGTACACACATTTCAAACCTTAATATTGGTATGTATTTATTTGAGAGAGTAATTATTATGGGAAAAAATGAGATAGTCACCTTGCACGCATGAATGAGGATAAAATATTGGTCTAAACACAATATTCTGGGTATCTAAGTAATCCAAACAGTCTTTTTAAGAAACTGAACCTCAATTTATTAACTTTTAAATTTAATTTCTATTTTATATACCAATTTAAAACAAAATGTTAAAAATACTTAACATTTCAACTTTTCTAACCCCCAAAAAACTTCTTTGGAGAAAATATGTACAAAAATTGTGGTTCAATTTGTAGAACATAGCACAATACATATTCAGTAAATATTTTATGTAAAACTATTCAATAGTTCTTGAGATAGTGTGCGTGCAATATCAAATAAACACATTTTGTGATATAGCGATTTAAAGATATGGTCATTTTCAATGTTTACGTTGAACAGTTGATATATTTTTCTTCTTAATTGTTATAATTATAAGAATTTTGTAACGCGGATTGTTTAAAATTGTCCAGAAAAGACTGGGAAATATTTTTTTCATAAAATCGAAAATTTTCGAGGCTTAACAGTCGTATGTCCCCTTAAGCACCAACGCAACTTTTGCTAGCCACACAATTACATTATGGTTTTAAATACTATGCACACCTACCTACCTATGTATCTGATAATGTTAAAAAGCCACCATAAATGCGAAATCTGTAATCAAGTGATAACTATGAAAACTATCGAATAGTATTTATATTTGTAAGTTATCCATCTATAAATTAATATTTAAACATAATTTTGATGCATCCTTATTGACCGAGCGAAACCTGGTCCTGTTCACCTCAACTATTCGGCATTTCGTCTGTTTGTCTGTAAATTTGTCTGCTAAGCAGTCATTGCAAAACTCGTTGCCTGATTTTCCTCGAATTTGTTCGGGATGTTCCATGAAGTCATTAAAACGATGTATGTATAAGGTTTTTTGTTTTTTCATTCCGTTTCAAGATTGTGGTCGCTTTAATGATTTAAATGTTTGGCGAATCAATGAAGAGTTTGGACTATTAAAACATTTGAGTTATTTTAGTAATGACGAGACATTTAATTGTAATTTTCTGAATATTGAAAAAGCAAATATTTAGTTTTAATTTTTGCGAATACTGTTAAAAACAAAATTAGGGAAAAGCTTGAGAAAGTAATCAAACATGCATGTTTGGCGTTATAAATATAGTTGCGGAGTTACGATTACGTAGCCAATTTTGCTATATGGAACCGGTACAATTTTACGTAAGAAACCTTTTGTGTGTTAAATTGCCAAATTTTGTTATCAAATGCTTCTCAAAATTAAATTTTTGTTTTATCTTTTAATGCCTCTTCTTGTTTAAATGGCTAACGAAAACTTTTTAATAATATTTTTTGAGAACTTTCTTGTATTCAATGAGAAATCGAATAACCAATAACTGAGCCTTTAATATAAAAACTGATTAAAAGCAACATGTTTCTTCCAAGACGAATTAATATTTTTGATACTATCACATCAGATAATTAATATTTTGTAATTATTCCTTTATTGAAACTATTATTTATGATTAACTGCAATGAGGGACAAGAAGGATAAGTCATCGCTATTACCGAAAAAATTATGAGCGTTCTAAATTATCAAAATAACTATAAAAATGTTTTGATTAAACCTCCTGAGAGTTTCTTTTCTATTTTTCTTTCAAAACACAATTTTCTTTCAAAACACAATTTTATTTCAAAAACACAGTGTGTCATCAGAAACATATCTGCAACCTTTGTTTTGAAAGGCTTAAGCAATTTAAAACGGGGTAGAACTGCAAACAGTTTCATACTCATTTTACCTTCGACGTTTTAAACGTATACCTATACGTAGAAATCGCATCTCATTTGTTCAGTAGTACAGACATCTTGGGGAGCATCCCGCCTCTCTCTTCTCCGGGTCTACAGGGCAGCCATACTGTCCAAAATTGATTACGGTTGCACTATTTATGGATCAGCCCGACAGAGTGTCTTACAGAAATTAAACACAATCCATCATTCTGCCCTCCGACTTTGTAGTGGTGCTTTTCGCACCTCTCCAGTCGAAAGTTTATACGTCGAGTGCCATGAACTATCACTTGAACACAGACGTCAAATGCTCACCCTTCATTACTTTTCTAAAATTTTAACAAACCCGAATCATCCATATTTTAACTACAAGCAAAGTCGCTTCCTTCAGCGTCTCCAGGATGCTAGACCATCTGTGGTCCCCTCGTTTTTTGCGAGAGCTGCTGGTTTTCTCCACGATTTCAATTTAGAGACTGCACAGCTTTTACCAAACCCAGTTATTCTTTTAACACCCTGGATTCCTCACGGATTGAAATTTTTAAATCCTTTTGAAAACTATGACAAGACTAACACAGCTAGTGACATTTATTTAAAGCTTTTTACACATCATCGTGAACTTTATCATCATTTCATACCAGTTTTTACAGATGGTTCAAAAAGCTCTACTCAAACTTCGTTTGCATGTGTTTTTATTAACTCAACGCTCTCATTTCAACTTCATCCCTCATGTTCTATTTTTACGGCTGAAATAAGGGCTATTCTCCATTCATTATCAGAGATATCAAACTACCCTGCAGATAACTATATTATCTACTCTGACTCACTCAGTGTTCACCAAGCTTTGTCTTCATTGCACCGTCACAGTCATCCACTAGCTTTTAGCATTTTAGATTTGCACGACCGACTTGTGTGCAAGGGATTCTCAATTCTTCTTTGCTGGGTACCCTCTCATGTTGGCATTTCCGGCAATGAGATAGCTGATATAGCCGCGAAAAATGCATCTGCAGTCCTTGACAATTCTACTCCTTTAAAAGATTTTAAACACTACATTAAACTCGCCTTACACTCAAGATGGGAGAACCGCTGGAACTCCCAGTCAATGAATAAACTGCACTCAATTAAGCCAGTTGTGACACCTTGGCCTATTCTAACTAATAGAAAAGCGGATACAATTGTCACTAGGTTACGAGTGGGCCACACTCGATACACCCATCGTCATCTGCTGATGGGAGAACAGGCACCAATGTGTATCCAATGCAATTGCATTATGTCAGTCCTTCATATCCTTTGTGAATGCCCCAATTTTAACTCTCTACGGTTACGTTACTTTCAATCCAGTGCTATTTCCTTAACCGATTTACTTGGAAAGACTCCTCATGTTCACCTTTTACCTTTTTTAAAATCAATTGGCTTTTATCCTCTCATTTAAGCACTTTTCCCATTTTTTAAAGTAGTCAATATCGAAAATTTTGTATTTATAGCGACAGTATGAGTGTGTTGCAACAATTGGAACATATTGAAAGTGCCACTCATCCTATTTTATTGAATATAGCAGACACAGTCCATTGTTTGAAGAAAAAAGGTTTTGATATTGTCTTCTGTTGGACTCCCAGTCATGTGGGTATACTAGGTAACGAGAAAGCAGATTATGTAGCCCGAACAGCTTCTATACCTATAGAACATAAAATTCCTCTTGCAGATATACGCAAATCTGTGCAGCACTATATCTTTAATAAATGGAAGGAGACATGGGATCTACAAGTTAATAATAAACTGCACCGTATTAAGCCTTCAATTGTGTTGTGGCCGATTTTTCCTATCCGTGGGTTCGATGTTAAATTAACTCGGCTCCGAATTGGCCATACATGGTACACACACATCTATCTGCTTTCTGGTGATTCAGTGCCTTTGTGTACATCATGCAATGAAGTTCAAACTGTTGACCACATTTTAACAAAATGTCCCGATTTTAATTCTTCTCGTTTAAACTTTTTTAAAACCACTATTTTAGACTTGAATGACTTGGTGGGTGAGACTCCTCACCCGAATTTATTCTCTTTCCTTCGGGATATTGGTTTCCTTTTTCGTATTTAATTCATTTGTTGCGAGTTTAATTGCATAATTTTTTAACTGAAATGTTTCTCAGTTTTTTTAAGAAATGTCACTGCTCGTGACATTCCTACACTTTTTCACTAACCTTTTACATAAGATTTTAGACTTGAAGCATCTTTTAACATGGACGAGAATTTTACGTAGGAAAATTTAAACTTTTGTTTGGCACAGCATAGCCGAAACCGGCTTTTGTGCCATTAAACGACAACTTCCATTCCATTCCATTCCCATTTTTTAATATTTACACTATTTTTATATACATTAGTTCCACATTTTTATCTTGCCCTAATTTTTACGTAGTTTAGCACAAACCTAAACAAATGTTTGGCGCAGCTTGGCCAATTCTGGCCCTTGTGCCATAAAACCCCAATCAATCAATCAATCAGTAGTACAGAATGTTTTATTTTAAACTGACACATCTCAGAGCCATCTGTAGCTCGAACTATCGGCTGAAATGCGACCAAATTTGGTAGGGGGACTAATGATGACATGAGGAAAAAGATTCCGTGAAAGAAATTAGTTCAGAAAGTCTCCGATACGGAGAAAATGTGGCACTGTTGTAGTTTACACAACAGAGAGTTAGACAAATGAATAACAAAGAAGGAATTTCAGTTCAACACTGCTTTAATGCGGCAAATGAACTGTCCTAAAAGATTAGACATGATATTTCAGTGCACCATAGCACTTTATTCAATAAAAGCTCTGTCTCATCGAAGGCATAGACATCTTTCAACGTGATCACCTTTCTCGTAGACCACACATTGCATCCTGTACACAACATTTTCCATGTCCATTCTTTCCGTATCTAACCTCATGTGACTTTTTCCTGTGGGGTTATTTGCAGTCCAAGGTCTATCTTGGTGAGGACCCGACCTTGACAACCTTAAAAGACAACATATCATTGTGTCATCATATCTTCAATAACATATGTGTTGAGCATTCCTGGTCACATGTTACGTTCGGCCGTTGAAAATGTTGCGCACTGGATGCAATGTGTGACCCACGAGAAGGGTTGTCATATTGAAAGAGGTCTTTGTCAACCTACATCTATACCAACCCGGATAGGAGCCACATGAGCTCTAGAGACGGCGGTGTGGTGTGGTGTTAAAGTGTAATAATAAATGCCTTACTTCACGCAGTTCACTTTATTTAAAGTTATATTATTCATTAATATGTGCTTTAAAATGCAATTGCGTTTTATTCAACGGAATAATACTTAATCAAACTCTTATTTTAAATCGTTGTCAAGTAAACACCATTTATTATATTCCATGACAACTACATGCATTTCATATAACTAATTTCTATAACAAGAATTGTGTACATAAATTATGATATACTGTACCATACGACGTAGTAGAAACACATTTTTAATTGAAATAAACTATTTTTAATGAATATTTAAATTTCACTGGACATAAAATATCGATTGTTTTCACTAAAAATAAATGGCGATTTGCAACTATATCTTGAAATTTTTGAATTTCGAAATGATCCAAAAATCCATTAAGTTTTTATATTTTACAACTAGAATTAGAAAATATTTGCTTATATCTTCAAATTTCTATCAAATATGGATGTGTGGCTTCGTAGAAAAAAATTTAACAGCAATTTAACCTTCCTGCGCAATATTAAACGACTCTTAACTTAAAGCTCTGCAGACATTAAGCCTTTAATGACCTTAAAACCTTCATCATAAAGCGGTACTTTCTTTAATAGGGCAAAATTACCATTCTCGACGAAATAAATCAACTTTCTCCTGAAAAAAATCGTTCTTTTTCTTTAGAAATTCTTTTGCACATGTTTTTAAGTACTTGTAAGTACCGAAGAACAAAATCGAGAAGGCTTCCAGACCTAATGCGACTGTAAATTTCTTCAACAGAGCAAAAGCAAATTTGAAAAAAATTCAACATTTCGAAGAAAGACAAACACTTTCGAAAAGTCTCTATTTAACCCCTTAAATGGAGCAATTAAAGGACGAAAAAAGGAAGCTCAACTTCTCTTCTAGGATGAACAAACTGACAAAGGGATACAAATTCATTGCTAAGAAGAAAAAAAGAATGGTTATTCTCAACATCTCTAAGAGCTTCGAATGAATGAGAAAAAAAGCATAGGGGAAAAAAAGCGGGAAAAGTGACAATAACTAAGTATTCCCACAGAACAGAAATAATTACTCAACTGATTGTATTTAAGTTCGAGTTCTTTGGAATTCTTATCTGCAACATATGCAGATTCCATTTGTTTGTTTTATTTGTATTTCTGTCGTTCTGAATCAGTTTTTTTTCATTTCTTTTAATTTCTTTCCTAAAGGAAAAGCTACCACATCCAGACTAGGCTTTGTTAAAAGGTTTATATCATTGCTTGCATTTAATGATACGAAAACAGCTATTTTGTTCGTTCGTTTTCAAGTTGAATTCAATGGGTATTATTTCTTAAAGATTAAAAGATAATGCAGTCTCTCACAAAGGAAATGTTGATAATGTGATGATTTTATTTAATCAAATTTTTACATTTCTGAAAATTAGACGACGGAATAGTAAATACATCAGATAACTCCGTATAAAAGAACCGATAATATGAGTCAATTTTTTCTTCTTATTTTTTTTTACAAAGCATATAATTGAAAGTGAAGAATTACAGTTGCGAGCAAGATAAAAATGGTTGCAAGGAATTAAATATTAAAATCTAAAAATTAAGACTAATTAAAGTTAAAATCTTAACTTTAATTATACTTAACTTAGACTTCTTTAATCTAAAGTTAAAATATTAATAAAGTTAAAAGAAAAACCTGTATAACAAAATTATCCACAGTATTCGTCCCTAAACATTTTATTGTTAGTTTCACAGAAAACTTAAGGGTAGAATATACTTCAGTACAAAACAAGCACACACAAAAAATAACATAATAATTTAATTTAAAGTTTATTTGTCAGAAATTTTATAACTGAGTTAATAAATATCAACTTTTTAATGTAACCAACTTATTATCTATCAAGTCTCATTGTATTCATAATTACTAGAATGACCAGATGAGAACATAAAATGTTTGTAAAAATGTTTGAAAATATTAAAGTGTAAACGATATTATTCAAATTTTAAGAAAGTATAAACAACATAGTGTTCGAAGAGTTTACCACTTGTTATGAAGAATACTGAACTCTCCACGGGTAACCAAGCGTTATTGGTCATACTGAAGTTGTGTAATACTGTTCCGGTCTGTTGAACTTGCATTAACTTGACTACCATCATCACACTTTCCTGCCCATTTGTACAAAAAGAAAATAGAAATGGGTAAACCAACGGATCGCCAAGTGAACTGGAAACGGGTAATATCTGCATTTCACCAGTTTCCCAGCTTAAAAAAATGTGCGATTCTGAAATAATCTCTCCATTAATTCATTCAAAATCCCTTAGTCAATGGATAGAAGGTCGTTCTTCTACCAGTTAAAATTGATTTTATTTTGATAATCTCCGTTGTGTTCGGTGTGAAAATTGGTAATAGATTTGATTTTATAAATATAAAAGTTGCAATACAATACAAATTTGTTGGATTTTTTTAAAAAAAATTTGGGACATCATTGACTGGTATCGATTGCCTTTGATTTGTTACCATTTCGAATTCCATGACCCAGATTTAAGCTTAACAGTGCTCTTCACCAGGATCAGGATGAACTGATCGAAGAAGAAGGCAGATTTCTCTCTGAACAGTAAAACTTTCTGGTCCTGGACCGAAGTGACAATTTTCATCCGTAAATAATGCCAAAGTCAGCTACAGTTTAGTCAACGGATGTTTTTTAAGAATTGAGAATTCCATGATGTTGTCTCTTCACTTCGATACTGCTAACTCTTTACTCGGTAAGTAGTTTTCACAAACACTTCTAGCTAATGAAAGATAATTTAAGTATCATACTGGCTAGCACTTTTAATTTGAAGAATTTTTTTCGACTTATTCTATTTCAGTTTATATCAACTTGATATAAACGTTACCTGACAAAGCTTGATCTGACTTAACAGTTCACTCGGTGTTATCAAATTCAAATACAGTAAACCTTCGATTAACCGTCACCATCCGGTCCAGGGCATGTGACGGATAACCGAATAGACGGATAACAGAATTTTTTTTAATAAACATACACATTAACGTGATTTCACTGCTGGCATGGGACGAAAATGAAAATAAAATGCTTTAAAAGTGAATAATGCATACATATTGCATTTCATTGTACAAAACGTTAGATATAAACTTCAATGTAAGAGTAATAATGTACAGAAATGTACTGTAATACTATAAACCTACATTTATAGACAGATAACAGAAACTGACAGTTAAACGAGTGACGGCCAATCGAAGTTTTACTGTATTTTGCATTTTTAGATATTGTAAGGATCTAACGGATCTAATGGCACCAAATTCACCACCTAAAGTGGTTAAGCGGCGGAACAGAAAAAAAAGATTGTAAGCTTTTCGTATTAGATTACTAAACAATTTACACAGCGTTAGTATTCAACATTACTTCCAAACCTTTGCAATACATTTAATATAAACAATTCTTACTTTACTAAAAGTTGTCCCATATTTTAAAATATATTTATTTTTATAAATTTTTCCTAAATTTAAGACGCAAGATTGGAATTTTCACAAGTTGTGTAAACACCTAATATTAAAAAAATCAAATTTTGAAATAAATGATACCAATATTTCTCTTAATCTGGACCAAATTTGAACCATATTACACTTTAGTGAACACAATCACTGATTCCTTGTCATGTGTTTTATATTACTACCGCCGCCCCAAAATTGCGCTATTGTAACTTCAAAGTAGTGCCCTAATCTAATTACGATACACCATCATTGACTATAAGTCCAGATAACAGAAAGGCAATTTTCGGTAACAAAATTGAATCGAGAACCAGACAGCTGCTTTCTTTTACTTCAGAAATGTTTTAAGTTTTTCTTTCCGAGAAATCTTGTGAAAATACATTCTTCTGCGTAAAATCTCCCTAAAATTATAACTAAGCAAAACATTAAGTCTCAGAAGCATGCCAGAATTTTGAATTTTAATATATGGTTACATAAACTTCAGCCAAATAATCTAAACTTGAAAGAAACTTTCCGATACGTATAAGTGATGATCGATATGTCTTTTTAACTTTAAGTATTTTCACATCAGCCGAAAGGGTTCACTTTAAAAACCAAACCTCCAAACTGCGACTCCAGACTTCTCACATTCATTATCATCTGGTGACTTCTAAATTGCAGCAATTACCGGAAGAACGCTTTAGTAATTTCTGTACGGACGGCGTCGCTCGAAAATATACTTTTCCCATAATCATACATAATCGGAGATAAAAAAAATAATAATAATCACTTTGAAACGACAAGTACCGACACGGGCAAGTTCCAAAAAATAGTTAAAAGAAGCTCTTCGATCAATAGAGATGGGGCTTGTCTAGCCGCCCTACCTTTTGGAAAGCGTCCAGATTTTGGAGAAAGTTCATACAAAATGGAAATTTCAGTCACCTCAGAGAATAAGTACCTGAAAATGTTTCAAAATGAGTTCCTTGCTATCGATCCAAGGCAAACAGACCTTTGCTTCGGTAAACATGAAACTGATAGAACTTATTTCATAAAGTTCTTTGCTTTTATTAAGAGCAACAGGCTGAAGGGAGGACAGTGACTCACTCAATAGACGAAGACTCGTCCCACTCAATTAAAAAGCATTATTATTATTCATAACGTCGCGACTTTATGGATGCGACTAGTTCTATAGACATCGTTTCAACTTTTACGAGTGTCTGCTACGGACTTCTGGGAATATGCTACGTAGTTTTAGAAATGCCTGGGACACAAATTCTTAGTGATATTAAAATATATATTCACTAGCAGAGTACCCGCCTTGCCCGGTCTTTTTCAGATCAAAATATTTTGTAAGACAGGAAACTGAATTATTACTTATAAACAAAAAAAATGTTTATTAATGTTATTTTTTGCGAGAATCAATTTTCTTATGAAAAGATCCATAAATAAATAGTACAAAAATTTCTTTAATTTATCTTATATCATAGTAAATAATATTACGCATATTTCTTGTATGATTAGCCGATTTTTATTATTATAAGAACCCTGACCATGAAACTTTCAAGCTAATTGGTCCATTTGATCAATGTATTACAATAACTGACCTCCATTCAACCCAGAAGAGTGCGATATAGGGCCCATTTTTTAATACAGTATTCTTTTTTTGTTGTTGTTGAACAATGTTAGAGTCATTTTTTTAAATAACATTTTAAAAATTAACGTATTTAAATCAACTAATGAAACATGTTTCGCCTAAATTGCTCCAGCCGTTCTAAATAAACATTTCTCCATATCTTATCGGTAGTAATCATCCTAAAGGGTTGATTAAAAAAGATTTAACCACTCCATATTTTTAGTTCGACATGTTTAAACTTGCGAGTTAGGCTTCAATTCGATCAATCCGTTTTTAAGTGTATTTAAGAGAAATTTCACCATTAAACCATAATGGACTGGCTTAGGACTTATTTACCTCCAATATTGCTCCATGTCTGTTAAAAAGAAATGTGCGTACCAAAGTTTCCTCAAAATTGCTCCAGCAGTATCGAGTTTTGTGTCAACCGGCCTGTGTCTTTGCTCCACCCTACTTGAGGTATTGAGTAAATATTTGTGCTAAAGTGCTTTTATTTGGCTTGTGAGGAGCATATGTGTAATGTTTCATCAAATTACCCAAGCATTATCAAATTTCATGTGAATCGTTTATATGCCGCATGTATTTAAACGTCATTTTCCTATCCTAACCTCATAGAATAGATTATAATTGAATTTATTTAGCCCTACATTATTTTTAGTTGGCTAATTAGAAGTATATGTACCAAAATTCATCAATATCTCCCTAGCCGTATCCGACAGAAAGTCAATCGGCCCAAAGGTTTGCATGTATTTTGAGGATTTTTCCCCAACCTATTCTGAGGAATTGTATTAGCGTTTATTTACCCCTACGGTACTTTAAGTCAGCCTGAGAGGAACATATGTACCCTGTGTCATCAAACTTTCCCTAT